>LR738710.1:362676614-362758741 GCA_902687465.1 Secale cereale
TTGTTGTTGCTGTTGGTGTTGATGTTGGTGTTGTTGTTGTTGTTGTTGCTGTTGCTGTTGCTGTTGCTGTTGTTGTTGTTGTTGTTGTTGTTGTTGTTGCAATGGTGCAACAGGTGGAGGTAGACGCGCAAGCACTTCAGCGAATTTGGCATCCAACATGGTGTCAATTGACTTCTCAATGTCACACATCCTCGCTAGTGCGTCGCCAAAACTGGTCATCACATCTTCTATCTGTTGACCCATCATTTGCTGAAATTTATCATGCAATTCCTTATTTGTCATGTTCTCCCAGTCAGTCTCGTCGGCTTGTGATCCTGTCATGGTTAGCAGCAATAGAAACACATAAAAATATGATCCTATGGACTACTAGAAAATGGTGGTGGTGGGGCGTCACAAATCTGTCAAGCAAATCTCAAATTCTTACTAGTTCTTACCGAGCAGCAGGTGGTGATCGGCAACCGTGATAGTCAAAACTCTCAAAGCTTGGATAAATCGATTACCAGGGAGAGTCAAACGCACGACGTAGATGTATGTGGATCTGGGAAGGCTTATAATATGATAGCAAAAAGGGTCAGCAATAATCAATTCAGAGATGCAAAGTTGAATAAACGCTCAACGATGGTACTGTGTTGGTCCTAGGCCAGACCATACTAGAGACGCGAGCCTAGAACACTAACAAAATCACGACGTTGCACGGAAACAAAGGAAAACCACACTCTGATATTTTTCCTTTTTTGCGCTCTTTTTTGACAAAAATTCACTATAATGGCGAGTGTCTAAAACTCTTCCCAAGTCAAACTAAGATGATAGGCACGAATTGTTTTTGTCTATTTTTTCGGAAATCAGGGCAGCGACGACCAAAAACTACGGTAAAAAAATATGATGTCACGTGTCTCAAAAGACTCAGAAAAGCCTAAAAACAGGGTAGGGAAAAATATTTTCGACTACCGAAATTTTGGCCTAAAAACTGCACGTGGGTCTCCATACTCTTTTTTTCTGAGACCTACTCAGACAAGGAAACACGAAACCGAAACTAGATGGATCTCGAAAACAAATCAAAAACGAAAAGAACTCGGATTGGTGGTAGAATATGGCAGCGGTGGTGTTATATGGCAGGGGTGGTGGTATATGGATACAGATTGGTGGTGGTATATGGATACTGATCGGTGGTGGTAGCCGGATACGGATCGACGGTGGTATGTGGTAGGGGCGATGAAGATGTTGCAGCAGCGGCGTCACAGCTTATGACCATAACTCGAAACTCTAAAAGACTAGACGCTAAGACCATCAACTTGACACGAGGATGCAACCGCAAATTCAATAAAGCAAAATACTGAAAAGACTATGCAAAGGCTTAGACTGGTTCAGATATGATGAACTAACCCTAAATTTTTTGTGTCTTTTTCGTGGACTGTAGGTATGAAGAACAGACTCGGTCTAAACTACGAAAAACTGTAAAATCTCCCCGAGCAACCTGGAAATCTGATACCACTTGATAGAGGCAAAGGTGTCCTGTCTTTCGATGAGATGGTGGCTACAATTTTGGAGGAAGACGACTTTGACGATCTGACTACGAACGTGCGAGGACGTCGCGCCTTAGCAATCGCTAAACCAACTCCGAGAGGTTATTGACCATGCCGGAGCACGATCAACCTGACCACAAAGGTCTGTTTCCTGCAGGAAAATGAAGAACAAGCAAGAAACTGAGATTGCAATCTGGATATTGCGAATTTAAGAGGAAAGCTTTATTGATTAAGTGGGGTTCTGTGACGTCTTTGTGTGGTCGTTGAACACAAATGAAGTACACGAAGTTGCAGCTATGGTGAACTTTAATCTAAACAAAACCCAAAGTCTAAACGATGCCCTAAGGGTTGTATATATGGAGAGGGGGGGGGGGGATTTCGTGGCCCCTTGGGGAAGGGGTCCAAAACCAACCCTAACTCTGTTTTCCCCACACATACGGACTCTAAAAACAACCTATACTTTAGTATTTCGAAATTACATGGGCCTGGCCCAAAAATAAGGTGACACAGAACCTAAAATAAGCTATGGACGAAGTTTATGAAGGGGCATCCTGTATATTTTGTCCATGTCCTTGTAAGTCATCACGGAGGCTTGAAAGTACTCAAATACGCACTAGAAACATCGTTCTGGATCCCTTCACGCACGCCTTCATCTCCATGCTTGATCCTACTCAAGTGTTCATCCCTCTTGTCCATGCTAGGCCCTTCATTAGTAATCAACACAAATGTATCCAATTTAGGCAGCGTCATATTCTCATGAACATTAGAATCGTTATCAAGAAACGAAAGTACCTACTAATTCAATTGGCGTGCACAAGCTTTAGTAATTGATCCAGTATGTATAATACCAGGGGCAGTGGGTGTAACAATGGTATTGATGTCCTCATCATCAACTCCAACCCCATCCACATCCACATCAACAAGTGGGACGACCACATGTGTCCACATAATTTTGTATGGGACAAATGGGCATCCCACGTAATCTCATGTCAATGATAGATGCTTGTACCAAAAACTATTGGACACTTCAAATAACCTACTACCAATGCTAGTTAATTGCCAGTGCATTGCAACATGGCATACGTATTCGAACATTACCGTGACTAACATATACCTTTAGGATAGTCTTGCACATCCCTGTACAAAAACATATGGAGTGGGTACTCATCTATTTTTGTATCAAGATTATAGTGTGTGCTTCATAAAGTTGTATGTTAATTTTTGTACCAAAATACAAACTTCCTGTCTTCGGAACCGGTGTACATATGAAGTTGCTCAATCCAAGTGTTACACGTTGAAAAATGATTGGTGTGCTAGTCGGGTGTACCAGGTGGAACACATTGAATCTTTAGACAACTACAAAATTTGAAGAAAATTATATGTAGAACACGCCATCATTGTTTGACACTCCTACATGCATTAGTGAAATAAGTACACAAGTTATAAAGGAAGTTAGCATAGAACATATGATAAAAAATCTTAGTATAGAACATTCGAAATTTTCCCCACGTCAACACTACGTGCCCTAAAATCAACCCCAATTAGTCCTGCATCATGATTAACTAGATCCTTAATGGCGCGCGTTGTTGCGCCCATATATTTTCAGTAGTTTGGTAGAATTTTAAATAAATATTCGGAAGCATGAAACATGTAAATTAAAAAGGCTTTAAGTACACTGATATTGCCATAGCTTGAGATGACTTGCAATGAAAAGATAAATAATACTGGACATAAGTTGGTACAAATATGTAGTGAAGGAACTTCAAATATGTCCAGAGTGACATTGGTTCAAACTCAATGCGTCTACTCTATATACATTACTACAAGGGGGTGACCTAATACTTGTAAACGAATTGAGCAAGAGTAGTAATAAGGAAGTCATGAAAGCATTCTCCCCGTCATGGATACGACCTCAAGGATTTACATCAGCGTTGAGTAGCCTGCTACAACACCTAGCAATATATTTATCCTTACTCTGTATCAACCTAATAGAAAAACAATGAAGATAGACCTAAAATCAATACATTTTTACTAGATACCGCGAATTTGGTCTGGAGGAGCGCCGACGCTGCAACAAGGTTGCAAGGGCATATTTCTCCCTAAGTAGTTTTGGTGATTGATGACAATGCATTTGCAGACTAATCGTGTGCTCTAAGCTCTTTCAGGTATATCTCACTTAGGCACAAGACGATTGTTTGCCCCTCGGATTCGTTGGAAGATGGTGTTTCCTTTTTGCTCCCTGTCGGTGGCTTTGAGTAATAGAAAAGCCGTACTATTAAGAGGGGATCCGTTTCGGAAAGGTTTGTGTGGAATCAACACGTACACATCTCACTCTCGCACCACCTTTCCTTTGCTTCTCTGGAGCTCCAGCCGTTTCTTATCGTATATGCAAACCATGGCTTCCTACTAGTACATCTGCATGGCAAGCGGTAGTACCGCTCATATAAGCAGTAGTACCGCACAGCACCCAGTAGTACCGCCTATGGGCACGGTAGTACCGCACCAGCGGCAGTACCGCGGCTCTAGGACGGTAGTACCGTGTATCTGGCACGGCACTGCACCAAGTACGGAAGTAGGTGCGAAAGTAATTTTTTACTTCCGCATCCTACGCGGTAGTACCGCTTAAGGCAAGCGGTAGTACCGTGCCGTGTTTCGCTACTATTGTATTTCTACGGATGTAGCTACGGATGTATTTTATTTCATCCGTGCTTGTCCTCAGCCTGCTTGTCTCTGCCTTGCGGTAGTACCGCAAGGGAAAGCGGTAGTACCGCTCAGGCAGTACTACCGCCCGTACGCCTTCGCAACAGAGTACATTCTGGCTAGTGCTGCTCCAGCGGTAGTACCGCACCCAGAGCGGTAGTACCGCTGGCCAAGCGGTAGTACCGCAACTTACGTGCGGTAGTACCGCGCTCTGCGGGCAGAAACATGGGATAACGGTTGGATTTGTTCTCCCACTATATATAGGGAGTCTTCTTCCCCAAGAAGACTTACCTCCTCCACCCCAAAGCTCCATTGTTGCTCCAAGCTCCATTTCCGCCCGATCTCTCTCCCTAGCCAATCAAACTTGTTGATTTCCTCGGGGGGAGCTTGAGGAGGCATCGATCTACACTTCCACCAAGAGATATTTGATTCCCCCCACTAATCCTTACGGATCTTGTTACTCTTGGGTGTTTGAGCACCATAGACGGTTGAGGTCACCTCGAAGCCATATTCCATTGTGGTGAAGCTTCGTGGTGTCGTTGGGAGCCTCCAATTCGGTTGTGGAGATAGCCCCAACCTTGTTTGTATAGGTTCGGTTGCCGCCTTCAAGGGCACCACTAGTGGAATCACGGCACCTTGCATCGTGTGAGGGCGTGAGGAGAATACGGTGGCCCTAGTGGCTTCTTGGGGAGCATTGGGCCTCCACACCGCTCCAACGGAGACGTACTTCCCCTCAAAGGGAAGGAACATCAGCAACACATCCTCGTCTTCACCGGTTCCATTTGTGGTTATTTCTTTCCTTTACTTGTGCAAGCTTTACTTGTTTATCTCTTATAGCTTGCTTGCGAGGTTGTTATCTTTACTTCCTATTAGTTGTCATCTTAATAGCATATCTAGACAACTTACTTTGGCACTTAATTTAAAGTGGTTAAGAAAAGCTAAAAATTATTAGTTGCCTATTCACCCCCCTCTAGTCAACCATATCGATCCTTTCAATTGGTATCAGAGCCTCGTCTCTTTTTAAGGACTTTACCGTCCAAAGAGTATGGGTGACAACGTAGTCGAGACGGAGGATCATTCCGGTGGAACTCCGTCCTTGCCTACGTCCGATGGGGGAGCCTCGGTCTCTCGTGAGGAGTTCAATGTGGCTATGACCACATTGAAAGAGTCACTAGCGACCGAGGTCAAAGGCATGTTTAAAGATTTCCTTGAGGGGCTTAAATTATTCACCGCACTGTTGGAAGTGGTTCGTCCCGCTACCAACGTGTCGGAGGCTAATCCCGACAAGGGAGAAGCTAGTAGTGAACAAGCCCCTATTACTAAGAATGGGAGTGGGATCTTTGCCCACTCCGCTCCTCCTACTCACTACGATGGACCCGTTCCCACACCGCATTTAAATTCCGTTGGGCCTCCTCCCAAGTTTATAAAAAATTCTGATTTTGCTACTTGGGTGTTTCGTTTCAAACGTCATATAAATCATAGCTCTACTAATCTTTGGAGAATCATTGAGCGAGGTTTTTATCCGCGTGATCCCGACAACATGACCCCAAGAGAAAATACGGATCATCAATTCAACGAGTCCGTTCTTTGCATACTTCAAGATGTTATTCCTCCAGAAGACATTGCACATCTTCGACCCTTCACTGTGGCCAAGGAAGCTTGGGAGCATGCTGGCACTATGTACAAGGGGAGCGCTAGCATTCAACGCTCTAACTATGAAGTTGTGCAAGATGAAGCCGATGAGTTTGCTATGATCGAAGAAGAAGATCCTCGTGAACTTTATCGGAGATTAACCACTCTTGCGGTCTCTCTTCGAGATCATGGGAGTAAGGACACGGACGACAATTGGATCAAGCGCAAGTTCCTCAAGGCCATGATGCCCTATGATAAGGCCATGTCCTCTGTCATTCGTCAAAGACCGGATTTCCACCACTTGTCATCAAATGAAGTGTTGGATGAGTTCGTTGCCATGAGGATCTTGGACATGACCGCCGACAATGCGGTCTTAAGAGCTCAACGATCGAAGAAGCCTAACCTCGCCCTGAAGGCCAAGGCTTGTGTGGAAGAAGAGGAGGTGGAGGATGATGATGAGTGTAGCCCCGAGGACACCAAATATGCCTATCATGAGCACATGGCTCTTGCTTCACGGCAATTTTGGGGCAACAAGAAGAACACAAGACCCAACTTCAACAGGAACAACTCAAGTGGGAACAAGGGCAAGCAATGAGTGAGGACATGCTTCAACTGTGGAAATGTAAGCCACTTCGTTGCGGATTGCCCATATGAGAAAAGAGAAGACTTTGGAGGCAAGCTTATCCGGAAGGACAAGGCAAAGTCTTACCCCAACAAGAACAACTTCAAAAAGAAGACTCCTCCTAAAAGTTTGGTGGCCCAAGAAGAATATGTTGAGGATGATGATAATGATGAAGATGATGAGATGGTGACCATGGCCACAATTGCTATTGCTACTACTCCGCACTCATCTCTCTTCGACTCACCGAACGAGAACATCACCGCTAAGAGTCTCATGGCCAAGTCCACCAACAAGGTAACCCCAAACATCAATACCACTATCACCTCTAATCCTTCATTGACGGATTGTATTGATGAGAGTGAGGGAACTAAGGAGGGAGAGAATGAATTTGAGTTGTTCATGAACAAACTCAAGGGCAAACCCAAGAAGCATTTCGTTGCCCTCTTGGAACAACTCGGTGAGGCCAATGACATGATCGAGGCTCACGAGGAAACCATTACTAAAATGGAAGGGCATAGTCGAGACTATGCCGATGAGATTTCGGATCTCTCTAATGCCCTAGAGGAAGAGCGTGGTCTTCGTTTGGCTCTTGAGGAGCCACACAATGATGATCGTGCTAGATTAAAGAAAGATCTTGATCATGCTTTAGTTGTCTCTCATGTGCTTAATTCCGAGAAGGCAAAACTTGAGGTTGATCATGAGAAACTCAAGGAAGAGTTTGTCATACTCGACAAGGCTCACAAGGCCTTGAAAGGTATGCATGCGTCTCTCAAGGAGTCTCATGATCAGCTCCAAGTTTCGCTAACCAAGGAAAAGGCTATCTTTCCTCGCATGGTATTAATTGATAATGCAAATGCTACTAACCCATGTTGCGAGCATGTGCATCTTGTTGAAGAAAATGCCAAGTTGAAAAAGCAACTTGAGAAAGGCCTTGTGTCATGCATACAAGGTGAGAAGAACCTCAACAATCTTTTGAGCAATCAAAAGGAGGTTGTGGCAAAGGAAGGAATTGGGTTTGTTCCTGAGCCCAAGAAGAAGAAGAATGACAAGACCAAGCTACCACCCCCTCTCCGACAAACTTTTGTGAAAGAAGGAGAGGGCGCATCCAAGAAGAAGAACACGGTGAAAGGTGGTGGTGTCAGGAAAAACTCCACCATACCATCAAACATGGCCGGCGACCTTAATCCTTCATATGTTTTATGTCGTGCTAGTGATGGTCACGTGTTTGCTAAATTTGTTGGTTCTTCTTATGAGTACATTGAATGGTCCATTTGGGTTCCTAAGACCCTTGTTACTAACCTCAAAGGACCCATTACCAAATGGGTACCTAAATCCAAGCATTGATCTCTTGTAGGAGTTTGCTTCCGGTGGGGGATCATGGTTGCTCGATAGTGGAGCCACAAATCATATGACCGGAAGCAAAGACTTGGTGGTGGACGTGCATCTAGGTTCATCTATGGCCACCAACATCGAATGGGGTGATGCTTCATCTTCTAAGGTATTGGGGCTTGACAAGGTTGTTGTCTCTCATGATCTCACGATCGAGAAAGTCATGCTTGTTGAGTCCCTTGCATACAATTTACTTTCTGTTCGCCAACTTGCACTCATGGGCTTTGCAACATTCTTTGATATTGATACCGTGGCCCACTTGTGGAGCAAGACTCTTAAAGTAGCCTATGTTGGGCATGTCGAGAACGGTCTTTATGTGGTTAACTTCTCGAAGCAACCCACTAAGATTGCGACATGCCTAATGGCTAAAGTTGATGTGGGATGGCTTTGGCATCGCCGTTTGGCCCATGTCAATATGAGATCTTTGCAAAGTCTTCTCAAGGGGGACCATGTCCGTGGACTAACAAATGTTAGCTTTGCCAAAGATCGTGCTTGCAGGGATTGCATTGAAGGAAAGTTACACGAGACGGCTCACCCTCCCACGACTATCATCTATTCAAAAAGACCCCTAGAGCTCCTTCACATGGACCTCTTTGGGCCTCCTTCTTTTGATAGTCTTGGGGGTAGAAAGTACTGCTTGGTGATTGTGGATGATTATTCAAGATACACCTGGGTATACTTCTTCAAGAAGAAGAGTGAGACCCAACAAACCGTCATCAACTTTGCAAATGAAGCTCAACGTCAACATGAAGCAAAGATTTTGATGATCAGAAGTGACAACGGCACCGAGTTCAAGAACTACACCTTGGATGAGTTTCTTAGTGATGAGGGGATCAAACATCAATATGCAGCTCCCTATACCCCTCAACAAAACGGTGTAGCGGAGAGAAAGAACCGGACTCTGATGGATGCGGCAAGGACCATGATGGAAAAATTCAAATCTCCATACAACTTTTGGGCCGAAGCCATCAACACCGCATGCCATGCATCAAATCGGCTTTATCTCCGCAAAGGCTTGAACAAGACTCCATATGAGATACTTACCGGTAACAAGCCCAATCTCAAGTACTTCCGGGTATTCAGGGTGTAAGTGTTTCATTCTCAAGAAAGGTGTTCGCTTGTCTAAATTTGAATCTAGAGCTTACGAGGGCATATTTGTTGGTTATGCTACAAACTCTCATGCTTATCATGTCCTCAACAAGTCCAATGGACTCATTGAGGAGACGAGTAACGTAGAGTTTGATGAAAATAACGGCTCCCAAGTGGAGCAAAGTGGTACTTGTGATGTAGGTGATGAAATTCCTCCTCAAGCCATAAGAAGAATGGGTGTTGGATATATCCTACCCATTGAGGAACCCCTTGTGGCCGAAGGAGAAGGACAATGTTCCACTCAAGTGAAACCATCACCAACCCAAGACCCACACGCTTCCGAAGAACAAAGTGAAGGCCCTCAACCGAACGAACAAGGCCAAGTGCAAGATCAATCACAAGATGGTGGGGAGCCACCAAATGATGCACAAGGCCAAGTTCTTTCCTCCGAGCAAGATCAAGGTCAAGAGGAAGCTCAAGATCAAGATCTAGCTCCCGACGACGCTCAAGATGATCAACTCAGTGCTCCTCAGTTATCTCTTGAAGAGCAATTGGAGCGTCGTGTTGCAAAAGTTGCCTTCAGGCTTGCTTCCAGAGAACATCACATGGAGAATATCCTAGGAAGCATCAAAAGGGGGGTAAGCACTCGTAGACAATTGGCAAACTATTGTGCTCATCAAGCTTTTGTCTCCTGTGTTGAACCTCAGAAGGTTTATGAGGCACTCGAAGACCCTGATTGGCTTAATGCCATGCATAAAGAACTCCATAACTTCGAGCGCAACAAAGTGTGGCGTCTGGTGCCAAGGCCAAAGGAGAACCATAATGTCATTGGAACCAAGTGGATCTTTAAGAACAACCAAGATTCTCATGGCATTGTCATCCGCAACAAGGCGCGTCTGGTTGCTCAAGGCTACTCCCAAGTCGAGGGTATCGACTACGGTGAAACCTTTGCCCCCGCTGCTCGCCTTGAATCTATTCGTTTTTTGCTTGCATATGCTTCTCATCATAACTTTAAGCTACAACAAATGGATGTGAAAAGTGCATTTCTTAATGGTCCCATTAATGAGTTGGTGTATGTTAAACAACCCCCGGGGTTTGAGGATCCCAAGCTCCCCAATCACGTGTACCAACTCGATAAGGCACTCTATGGCCTTAAACAAGCCCCACGTACGTGGTATGAGCATCTTACCGAGTTGTTACAAGATCGTGGGTTTGAAATTGGGAAAATCGACCCCACTCTTTTTACTAAGAAGGTCAAAGGGGAGTTGTTTGTCTTCCAACTATATGTTGATGATATTATCTTTGGTTCTCCTAACAAAGCTTTCAATGATGAGTTCGCCACACTCATGACCACACATTTTGAGATGTCCATGATGGGAGAGTTGAAGTACTTCCTTGGGTTTGAGATCAAGCAAAGAAGAGAAGGGATCTTCATCAGACAATCCAAGTATACTCAAGACATGCTCAAGAGGTTCAATCTAAGTGATGTCAAGCCGGCTACTACTCCAATGCCAACCAAGTGCCAACTTGACATTGATCCCAATGGTAAAGCGGTGGATCAAAAGGTATATCGTTCTATGATTGGGTCCTTGCTTTACCTTTGTGCATCTAGGCCAGACATTATGTTGAGTGTGGGAATTTGTGCACGGTTTCAAGCCTCACCTAAGGAAAGTCACTTTGTGGTAGTCAAGCGAATCTTTCGATATTTGGCTCATACCCCAAACTTTGGCTTATGGTACCCAAGAGGAGCAAACTTCAACCTTGTAGGTTTCTCTGATTCGGATTGGGTGGGAGACAAAGTGGATAGGAAGTCCACTTCCGGAGGGTGCCAATTCCTTGGTTGCTCTCTCGTTAGTTGGTCTTCCAAAAAGCAAAGTTGTGTGTCTCTCTCGTCCACCGAAGCAGAGTATGTGGCAGCTGGCAGTTGTTGTGCTCAACTCTTATGGATGAGGCAAACTTTAAAGGATTACGGTGTCACTTGTGACAAAGTGCCTCTTTGGTGTGACAATGCAAGTGCCATCAAGATTTCTCTCAACCCGGTGCAACACTTCAAGACGAAGCATATAGAGATTCGGTATCACTTCATCCGGGATCATATAAGGCAAGGAGAGATCGAGCTTCACTATGTCAACACTCATGATAACCTTGCAGATATCTTCACGAAGCCGTTGGATGAAGCAAGATTTCGCGAGTTAAGGCATGAGCTAAATATCATCGATTTGAGCAATGTGGCTTGAGACTTTGCACACACTCCTCACACTCAATATAGTTATCTTGTCTAGATGTAGGCATGGACATAGGAGGAGTATTGTTCTCTCAATGAACTATCTCTCCCCCATTATGCACAAATTGATCAAGTCTTTGTCATTTGCCATAAGTAGATGGTATAAGTGCTTCAAGATGAGTATTGATCATGGTCCCAAGGATAGTTCTTTGTGGTGCCATACCAAATAACTCAAACATAGGTGGCCTCGGCCACCGACCTCCTCGTTGGTGTAGTGTTTTGCCTTGCGTGTGCGTTTCTTTGTTTTTCTTCTCTCCTTTGCTAAAATCCTCGTGTCGAAACATGCAAGTTCTTGGAGGAGCGGTACTACCGTGCGCAGTCACGGTACTACCGCAAAAGAGACTACGGTACTACCGCAAGTCCAGCACGGCAGT
Organism: Secale cereale; assembly: GCA_902687465.1. Lineage (NCBI taxonomy): Eukaryota > Viridiplantae > Streptophyta > Magnoliopsida > Poales > Poaceae > Secale > Secale cereale. The sequence goes on from LR738710.1 coordinate 362,688,228, forward strand.
GTTTTTTTTCTACCGCTGGTAGAGTGGTACTACCGCTTAGTGTGCGGTACTTCCGTCCAAGCGGTACTACCGTACGTATCCGAACGGGTGGGGGTTATAAGCGCGCAGGGGGAGTTCCAACTCCCCCATACCCATTCATCTCCTAACCCCCACGCCGTCTCTCTCTCCCTCTCAAGAACGCCACCGGAGGACCTCGCCGGATCTCCTCCCTCGGCCACTCTCCTCGCATTCCGACCGGTGGGATCGCTCCCCACCTCGACCTCTTGCCATGGATGAAGGTTTCTCCCCAAATCCCCTCTTCTTTTTGGCTAGTTGTTGTTTTTTAGGGTTTGGGGAGATGCTTGGTGTTCTAGCGTTCTTCGTGTTCTTATCCATGGAAGATTAGGATGTAGGAGAGTGTTTTTGCACTATAAACGCTAGTATGTATGTTGCTACCAAGTTACTATGATAAGCCGTAGTACCATTCTTCGATCTACGCGTTCTAGTCTAGATCCGTTCTTCTGATCTGACCCGAGCGGTACTACCGTTGGCCGCCCGCGGTACTACCGCTCTCCCGCGTAACTACGCGGAAGTAAAATTTTACTACCGCATACTGAGCAGTACTACCGCAACCCCAACGCGGTACTACCGCTCCCTCAGCGGTACTAATTTTTTACTTCCGTCTTCGGTCGCGGAAGTAAACTTTTACTACCGCATACTGTGCGGTACTACCGCATCCATCAAGCGGTACTACCGCTCACTAAGCGGTACTAATTTTTTACTTCCGCGTCCGTTGGGCAGTACTACCGCTTGCATCATAGTTCCTTCGTAGCACTTACATATTACCCTTTCTACTCGTTTCATGCGCTTTTGTGGGTTTTGCATTGATTCTCTTTGTGTTTTCGTCGTGTTCTTGTGTTTGTGTCTTAGGTGGTGGCTCCGGCTCCGATGTTCGTCGTACCAATCCCGTTCGTGACACCGGGTCCAAGCGTCTGCGCAATCCCAGTGATGTGCCAGAAGGCTCCAATCCCCAACGCAAGTTCAAGACCTCCGCCAACAAGCAAAATGAATCTTCTATGACTATGGAAGAAATGCCAGCTAATGAGTTCATGGCACGGAGGAAGCACAACCCTTATGGAGAACCCCGGGCTCAGTTTCATGGGGACGGACTTTTCTGGACCAAGCAGCAGTATCGCATCTACACAGAGGTGCTCAAGAGCAAGAACAACCTGTACGTGGATGCTCATTGGGTGGACATGGCTCACATGCGGAGGGCCGATAACCTGGCCTACTTTGCCGAGGCTCTGGATCTGGTAGAGCAGTTTGGGCTTGAGCACTTCATGACCTTTCAGAATGATTTTGATCCAGAAATCATTGCTCAGTTTTATGCTTCAGTCCACTTCCACACCAAGGAAGATCGCCCAATGACTTGGATGACTAATGGTCACAAGATGACTGCAACTTGGAAGGAATTCATGGATCTTATACAGATTGCTGACGAGGGACTCCACAACCCAATTGGAGCTCAGCCTCATGCCAATCCAGAAGCTGCCAACAAAGACCAACTGTTACCATTCTATGCGGAGAAGACTCTTGCAAGTGGCAAGACGACATGGGTGTTGAACCCCTTTTTGGACATCATGCATCGGATCTTCCGCAACACCTTGTTTCCTCGAGTTGGGGACAAGGACAAGATCCATGCCTACCTAGTAGACATGCTACTGATGTGTGAGTCGGCTCGCATGGCGCAGTCTCCACCACTTGACATATCCCATATCATGTGGTGTGAGCTCCGCTTTGCGATCTACACTCGCAAGGTACCCATCTATGGTCCGTTCATGTTCCTACTCATCTCCAAGACTTGGGAGAAGCTTTACCCTGATGAGGAGTTCGAGGCCGAGTGTATCCGTCATGACCCCATTCGTCTTCGCATCAAGACTCGATGGGCCAACACTACCACTCGTGCACAAGCTGCCGCAGCTCAGATGGGTACTGACGAGGAGCCTGTGGAGGAGCCAGCTGAGGATAGTCCTGGAGGATATGCTCCTCCATCATCTGAGCCCTCTTGGGCTAAGAAGCTGAAGAAGAAGAAGAAGGCCCTTTTCTGCATGCAAGCTGAAGGTCAGTATAAGGCCCATGTCATTCACAAGCAATCTCGCCAGCGCGACAAAAGGATCATGCGGATCTTTGGTGAGCATGTGTCCAGTGGGTCAGAGGAGATCATCACTCCTGAGGCGGCATGGATGGCCCATCAGGGGTACAAGTGGTCTGATTCTGACGTGGAGCAGCAGGAGGAGCAGCAGGAATCCGATGGAGAGCACGATGACTGAGATCCTCCGCCAGAGCTACCACCTCTCTTAGTGTCCTCTTTCCCTTTGTGGTGTCTCGATGCCAAAGGGGGAGAGAGTGATTTGCGTCTTGTGCCGTTTCTTTGTGTTTTTCGTTGGTCGAACTCTTGTTGTCTGTTTGCTTTTGTGTCGTGTGCGTGAGACTATCGTATGGTGTAAGACATATGCTCCTCTACCGTTAAACTCGTTGTTATGTCTTTACTATTATGTCGTGAGTAGTTAGTTTATTTTCCCTTGTTTATGTGCTCACATTATCCTCCTTACTACTGTCCGTTGACTCTTATTCTTTTCATGCAAGGAGTATATTATCTGTAGAATATAGGGGGAGCATTGATCTTAGTATGTGTGTTGTGTAGTCCAAAGCACTCTCGTGTATGCACACATCTAGGGGGAGCTCACCAATATTCTAGCGTGTATTAGGATTGCATACTTTCTTATATATCCTTATGCAAATCCCGTATAGTCATCAATCCACCAAAAACGGGGAGATTGTAAGGGCATATTTCTCCCTAAGTAGTTTTGGTGATTGATGACAATGCATTTGCGGACTAATCGTGTACTCTAAGCTCTTTTAGGTATATCTCACTTAGGCACAAGACGATTGTTTGCCCCTCGGATTCGTTGGAAGACGGTATTTTCTTTTTGCTCCCTGTCGGTGGCTTTGAGTAATAGGAAAGCCGTACTATTAAGAGGGGGTCCGTTTCGGAAAGGTTTGGGTGGAATCAACACGTACACATCTCACTCTTGCACCACCTTTCCTTTGCTTCTCTGGAGCTCCGGCCGTTTCTTATTGTATATGCAAACCAGGGCTTCCTACTAGTACATCTGCCTGGCAAGCGGTAGTACCGCTCATATAAGCGATAGTACCGCACAACACCCAGTAGTACCGCCTATGGGCACGGTAGTACCGCACCAGCGGTAGTACCGCGGCTCTAGGACGGTAGTACCGTGTATCTGGCCCGGCACTGCACCAAGTACGGAAGTAGGTGCGAAAGTAATTTTTTACTTCCACATCCTACGCGGTAGTACCGCTTAAGGCAAGCGGTAGTACCGTGCCGTGTTTTGCTACTACCGTATTTCTGTGGATGTAGCTACAGATGTATTTTATTTCATCCGTGCTTGTCCTCAGCCTGCTTGTCTCTGCCTTGCGGTAGTACCGCAAGGGCGAGCGGTAGTACCGCCGAGGTAGTACTACCGCCCGTATGCCTTCGCAACAGAGTACATTCTGGCTAGTGCTGCTCCAGCGGTAGTACCGCACCCAGAGCGGTAGTACCGCTGGCCAAGCGGTAGTACCGCAACTTACGTGCGGTAGTACCACGCTCTGCGGGCAGAAACATGGGATAACAGTTGGATTTGTTCTCCCACTATATATAGGGAGTCTTCTTCCCCAAGAAGACTTACCTCTTCCACCCCAAAGCTCCATTGTTGCTCCAAGCTCCATTTCCGCCCGATCTCTCTCCCTAGCCAATCAAACTTTTTAATTTCTCGGGAGAGCTTGAGTAGGCATCGATCTACACTTCCACCAAGAGATATTTGATTCCCCCCACTAATCCTTGCGGATCTTGTTACTCTTGGGTGTTTGAGCACCCTAGACGGTTGAGGCCACCTCGAAGCCATATTCCATTGTGGTGAAGCTTCGTGGTGTCGTTGGGAGCCTCCAATTCGGTTGTGGAGATAGCCCCAACCTTGTTTTTAAAGGTTCGGTTGCCGCCTTCAAGGGCACCACTAGTGGAATCACGGCACCTTGCATCGTGTGAGGGCGTGAGGAGAATACGGTGGCCCTAGTGGCTTCTTGGGGAGCATTATGCCTCCACACCGCTCCAACGGAGATGTACTTCCCCTCAAAGGGAAGGAACTTCGGTAACACATCCTCGTCTTCACCGGTTCCACTTGTGGTTATTTATTTCCTTTACTTGTGCAAGCTTTACTTGTTTATCTCTTATAGCTTGCTTTCTAGGTTGTTATCTTTACTTCCTATTAGTTGTCATCTTAATAGCATATCTAGACAACTTACTTTGACGCTTAATTTAAAGTGGTTAAGAAAAGCTAAAAATTGTTAGTTGCCTATTCACCCCCCCTCTAGTCAACCATATCGATCCTTTCAATTGGTATCAGAGCCTCGTCTCTTTTTAAGGACTTTACCGTCCAAAGAGTATGGGTGACAACGTAGTCGAGACGGAGGATCATTCTGGTGGAACTCCGTCCTTGCCTACGTCCGATGGGGGAGCCTCGGTCTCTCGTGAGGAGTTCAATGTGGCTATGACCGTGACTAACATATACCTTTAGGATAGTCTTGCACATGCCTGTACAAAAACATATGGAGTGGGTACTCATCTATTTTTGTATCAAGATTATAGTGTGTGCTTCATAAAGTTGTATGTTAATTTTTGTACCAAAATACAAACTTCCTGTCTTCGGAACCTGTGTACATATGAAGTTGCTCAATCCAAGTGTTACACGTTGAAAAATGATTGGTGCGCTAGTCGGGTGTACCAGGTGGAACACATTGAATCTTTAGACAACTACAAAATTTGAAGAAAATTATATGTAGAACACACCATCATTGTTTGACACTCCTACATGCATTAGTGCAATAAGTACACAAGTTATAAAGGAAGTTAGTATAGAACATATGATAAAAAATCTTAGTATAGAACATTCAAAATTTTCCCCACGTCAACACTACGTGCCCTAAAAACAACCCCAAGTAGTCCTGCATCATGATTAACTAGATCCTTAATGACGCGCGTTGTTGCGCCCATATATTTCTAGTAGTTTGGTAGAATTTTAAATAAATATTCGGAAGCATGAAACATGTAAATCAAAAAGGCTTTAAGTACACTGATATTGCCATAACTTGAGATGACTTGCAATGAAAAGATAAATAATACTGGACATAAGTTGGTACAAATATGTAGTGAAGGAACTTCAAATATGTCCAGAGTGACATTGGTTCAAACTCAATGCGTCTACTCTATATACATTACTACAAGGGCGTGACCTAATACTTGTAAACGAATTGAGCAAGAGTAGTAATAAGGAAGTCATGAAAGCATTCTCCCCGTCATGGATACGACCTTAAGGATTTACATCAGCGTCCAGTAGCCTGCTACAACACCTAGCAATATATTTATCCTTACTCTGTACCAACCTAATAGAAAAACAATGAAGATAGACCTAAAATCAATACATTTTCACTAGATACCGCGAATTTGGTCTGGAGGAGCGCTGACGCTGGAACAAGGTCAAGCTCGAGGAGCTAGGCCGAGGTGGAGTTCACGAAGAGAAAAGGACCTTGGCGACGGACTGGGAAGAACACCGGTGGAGGAGGAGGTAGACCTAGATGGCAACAGACTGAGTTGACACTTGTAAACGGGAAGAAATGCCTTTGTAGCTGCAACCTCTCCAAGGTACAAAGACCCTGGACAAAGATCCTGGGAAGGATGGTCAACTTCATTAATGACCCATGTCTCAACAGGTTGGCAGAGATATTTCCGGAAAGAACAGCTAACCACTATTCCATAGAACCTTAGTGGCCCAAAATTGTCTAGATAACATTTAAATACGGTAAATTGAATAGGTAGTAAAGGAAAAATATGTGTAAGCAAACGTCATATGCGATAATGCATAGATTTTAAAAGTGTTAGATCACAAGGCTCAGGACTTCTGCAATATTTTTGAAATAATATGTTTATGTTTTCTGGTGAGGGATTTCAAGCCATGGATCTATGAGTCGATTGCTTGGTCGCATAGGGTACATTACATTGTTGGTTGTGGTTGATCTCTCCTGCCAAATGTATTAGATGAGGTCACATGCAAGTCTGATTTGATTGCAAGTACTACCTAGCAAGCTAGACTACGGTAACATGAGCAGGGACATGTTTGTATGTGCACTGGATGTGTTGCTGACTTGCTGGACGGACCAGATTAACATATTTTGTTAGACAATGGAAGAGAGTTTAGCAGATTTTTAGAACAAGGAGTAAAAGAGAACATACATGGTAAGAGTCCCTACAAGTTGAAGGAATGGAAGATATAACTCCATACATGACTTTACTAAAAATACAACCATAGTGGCAAAACAATTGAAGGCGAGAATGCTCTTTCACTGCTATCAATGGTAGTTTGAGACATATATCTAGTAATGCTAGACCTGATGTTCCTAACTGAAGCTTGGCCTTTGACCCAGGGTGTTCCATTGAAAGATAAGTATTTTGACGCACAGCAGGATCACACTCCAAGTAGATTTTTCCCCTCTTGTGTTGCTTCATTAAAACAGAAAATGAGAAGTTTGATTATAGTAGGTATTTGAAAAAGGCATGCAAATCTCGCAAGCAGAGTTTCAGAAAGCTTTTTTGCTTCGAAAGAAAGACAAACTGGAATACATGGTATGTTAATATTGTTTACAATTTTAAATATTTTAGCCACTTGTGAAATCAACTATGAAAGATAAAGAGAAAATTATCAGAAGAACAACCGCCATAGCTATGTAAAATTGTCACAACGAACTCGCCTCTTAGTACTGACTCCAAGGAGGTCTAGCAGTTGTGATCTCAAAAATGGTGCAACCAAAGATTATATCCATTGGTATTCATGATAACCTAGGAAATGAATAGACATTAGTTTATATCCAACTTACATGAGAAAATACACATAAAAGTTTCGTACTGTTACCTCTGGATCATCTCTACATGAGCTTCCTTTAGAAAATTTGATTGATAGATCTGTATTTCTATATGAATAGAATACATATTAAATAAAATAATGTTTGTATAAATACAAGAAGACTATTGATAATGTATAATATAATTGATCCTTTGATATCACCAATAGGATCTACAGATATAACTGCTCCTTTGATATCTCTGTGAGAAAGGTAATTTCATCAGTAAGAATTAAGAAAGACATGGAGCATCTTTTTTGAAAGGGTTAGAAAGAACTAGTGCAGTGTGATTCAGAGGACAGCCTCCCAAAATGGACCATATTATTGAAGTAGCTTTTATACAGAGTGCTTGGAAACAAACTGAGATAGATTCCAAGTATCTCACTTGACTTCATTGTAGTCCCAAACATATCCAGGAAAATTATAAAGTAAATGGCATGGAACTCTTCATAATTTACACAACCGTGATTTACTGGTTCATGCCTGCAAAAAATGTAACGATGTCCGATATTTTCGAACCAGACTATACAGAATAATTGACACATGGAATACATTGTTTGAGTGTCTTTACTTGAGAAACCATGGAAGTGATGGTAATCATACAATTATCCATGTGCATACATCAGGAGTGACATTGGAACCCACATGATTTATTTTTCTAGTGCAGTTAGTTGTTATGTTTTGATGAGAGCAAGCCTTTATTATCTATATCAAAATTCGAGCTTACATTCATATATTATTCTTTGGTTCAATAAACTCAAGCCCCAAGATCATTCATTATTCTTGTAAATCTGGAAAGAAAATGGCATTACAAAGGTCATGTGTTGATTATAGGAAAGCCACTTAATCACTTTAGTTCAATAAACCCAATGAACAAGGAAGTTGAATTGGAGAGTTGATTCAGATTCTAAACATGATGGAGGGGAGAGGGTTAGCCTTTATATGTCAGACGCCTCGCCTCGGCTAGATCCCCTCGCACACCTCACCTCGCCTTCATCCCCTTGGATGCTTTCTCTGGACCCGCACCCTCTCCTCTATATCCTCTCCAGAGATGGTTCCTCTTGTATGCTCTGATTATAACTATAGCTTCACCACACATCGTACGATTTTATGAATGGGCTGGTCTGCAAATAATGATAGAAAAACATAGTGTAAATTGATACGTCCATTTTGCATCATGCTTTTATATTGATATTTATTTCATTATGGGTTGTTATTACACATTATGGCACAATACTTATGCCTTTTTTCTCTTAATTTACAAGGTTTACACAAAGAGGGAGAATGCCGACATCTGGAATTCTGGACCGGAAAGGAGAAAATCTGACAGACCTATTCTGCACAACTCCAAAAGTCGTGAAACTTCACAGAGAATTATTTTGCAATATATAAAAAATATCGGGCGAAGAAAGCACCTGAGGGGACCCGTGTAATGCCCAGTATGAGATTATACCTCCAACGTGTCGAGGCACGACTTAAAGGCATAAGCTCATACTAGAATGATCTCAAGTATGGTATCTTTGCACCACTCATGTAAAAGAGGGATGAAATTGCAAAAGAGATAGTTGGCTTACACTCGCCACGTCACAGAATACATTACATAAGCAAATCATCATCCAAAACATCACAACCCGACTATGGGCGAAGATCCAAAAGAAAGATACCAAAAACATAAAGCCACAGGTCTGAAACGCCCCTAGTAGAAACCACTACTGATCGTCGAAACACGTCACACAATACATACGGCCACTCTCTTCATCGAGCTCCCAGTGAAGTACTTGAACCAGCTCGTGCATCATTCTCGGCTGAACCTGCATATGGTGTTGTAGTATCTGTGAGCCACGAGGACTCAGCAATCCCATAACCATGGGTATCAAGACTAGCAAAGCTTTATGGGTATGGAGAAGGGTAGTGGTGAGGTTGCAGCAGCGGCAAAGCATAATATGGTGGCTAGCTTACGAGTACAAGAATAAGATGAGCTTCTACGCAAATGGTCGCAAACTAGTAGTGATCGCTAAAGATCCTGAACTACCTACGAGTCAAACATAACCCCACTATGTTCTCTTCTCAAAGTGAAAAGAGACAGTCACGGTTACTCACACAGTTGTGTGTTTTACTTCGGGTTCTCTGTCAAGTTTTCTACAACCGGACATTAACAAATTCCAATCTGCCACATAACCACGGGCACGGCTTTCGAAAGATCATAACCCTGCGGGGGTGTCCCAACTTAGCCCATCACAAGCTCTCACGATCAGCTGAAGTGATAAATATAATATTATCACCCCTTATCTTAGGGAAATCCGATCAGGCTCGGCATCCCGGTGCACAAGACATTTCGACAATGGTAAAACAAATCCAGCAAGACCTCCCGGTGTGTCGACACCCTGATAGTAGCCGCGCGTATCTCGTCTCAGGCCACGACCGGATGGGTGATCCTACAGGTAAAACCAAACCTCGAATTTCCCCGTGGTAGCCCCGCATAACCCCCGTTTGGGACCAACACCATCAGCACTGGCCCCCCTGCTATGTAGAAAATAATCTCGAGGGCGCGACCCCCTATGCAAATTTAATTATTTAATTAAGTTGTTATTATGAGGCAAATTAAAACCAATGTTGGGCCTTGCTGGAGGAGTTTTATTCAAAGACGAAGTGTCAAGGGGTCCCCATATACCCAACCGTGTAAGGAACGCAAAATCAAGGAACATAATGCCGATTTATCGGCTCCTAAGGTGGCATGAGTGGAACAAAACACCGAGCAAAAGGCCAAGCCTTCCACCCATGCCCAGTATATAGGTGTGTTAATAATAATAGATATTGTGATATTCCAACACCAAGTTCCAACATGGAACGGTCTTCATCTTCACCTGCAACTAGCAACGCTATAAGAGGGGCTGAGCAAGCGGGTAACATAGCCAAACAATGGTTTGCTAGGAAGGTGTCAAAGGTTAGAGGTTTCATGGCAACAAGGAGAGGGGCTGACAATAAATGATGGGTAGCACGACATGTAACTATAGCATCGAGACAACTAAGCATGGCAATGGTAGTAAAGGTATCCAAGGGTATGGTCATCTTGCCTAGGATTCCGCGAGGAAGAAGAACAAGACCATGAAGTAGTCGAACAAATCCTCACAACTCCGCAACGGAACCGAAGCTAACAAGAGAAGCAACCGAAAAGAAGCAAACAACACGGTAAACACACAAGCATAAACATGTCATACGATGCACATCCAAGTATGATGCAAGACAAGTCTATATAGGAAGCAATACATGGCAAGGTAGGAAGCACAGAAAAACAACACAAGTCTATATATGATGCAATACATGGCAAGGTATGATGCAAGACAAGTCTATATAAGAAGCAATACATGGCAAGGTAGGAAGCATAGAAAAACAACACAAGTCTATATATGATGCAATACATGGCAAGGTATGATGCAAGACAAGTCTATATAGGAAGCAATACGTGGCAAGGTAGGAAGCACAGAAAAACAACACAAGTCTATATATGATGCAACACATGGCAAGAGGTGAAGCAAGTGTAAACTAGCTATCTAGGCATTTTAAATGAGGCCGGAAATAACAACAACAATTCCGGAAAACCCCACATGACCAATTTAGCAATTATTAAAGCAGCAACAATTAAACATTCAAAGGTTGTTATCTTGATGCGGATGACATGATCAAGTTTTATGCAATTTTTAGTTAAACGTTAATATAAGAGATGTGAAGCATTTGTCACCGTGGTGGAAGGAAAGGGTGCCACGACAACGATCCGAAAATTATGCAACGACAACATCTCGGTTCCGGTAACTCGTTGAGAGACCGGTGCAAAAGAAAAGGTGGCGTGAACGTGTCGAACAAGATGATGGGGTGCTCCCGGCTTCCGGGTTCCCACGGGTCGACGACAAAAGAGGGGCACAACGGGCACGCAAACAAGTACTTCATCTCATACAACACACATTCACAAGCGTTCAACCACGGGGTCATCTCGGTGGTATACCTTCGAAGCGTTCGTTTCGGGGCAGTTCGAGGTCGTAGAGGAAGTAGTGGTACTCGCGGGGTCGTGGTACACGTTTTGTAGCCGTTCACGTTATCGTGTCGTGGTACTTGCCGTGTTCCGGACCGAAGGGGTACTTGGCGCATCCACGGGTCTCCGAGGTCGACGGTAGAGGATGTAGTCGTTATCGTTTCATCTCGGAGAGGTACTTGTCGCGTCGTAGTGGTACTTGTCGTCTTGGCGATTCCACGGCGGCGGTAGACGTACACGTCGAGGAACTTTACACATCATCTTGTAGTCGTTCACGTTCCGAAGATGTACATGTCGTCGGGCGTAGTTGAAATTGGCGCAACACTAGACTTGGCGAACTTGATAAACTGAAGGAGAATCGAGGGACTCGCTAGTCCCTCCTCGGGAGGTCACCTGAGGCGCAAGGAGGCGGCTCGAGCTGCTGGTCCAAAACAAGACAAGAGGCCGTCGTCGCCTTGGTAGGAAGCCGGGACGCAGCGGCTTGGCTTGAGGCCATGGCTGTGGGCTGGCATGGCCAGTGGAACTAGCAGCAAGCTCGGCAGGGCCTCGGCGCGACGGAGGCGGAGCAGAGGTGGCGAACACGGGCGGGCTCGATACGGCCAGATCTGGCAACTGGGGTTGGGGACGAGATGGCGAGGCGTGGTGCGGCTCGAGGCGAGCAGACTCCACGCGGGAAGAAGGTGCTGTCGTGGAAGTAGCTCCGGCCGAACGGCTTGCCGACGGGTGCGCAGAGCGGAGCTCCGGCGCGGGGACAGCTTGGGGAGCCCCAGCGAGTGGCACGGCTGCCGGGGTCCTGGACGACGACGTGGAGGCGGAGAGGCACGGGGCGACATGGCCAGGCATGAGGTAGCTCCTGGCGGCTGGCTCGCCGACGGGAAGGTGCTGAGGCGAGGACGGGGAAGGTGCGGCGGCGCTGGGGCCATGGCAAGGCGGTGGAGCGGAGGAGGAAGGGAGGTCGAGCGAGGCGAGGTAGACCGCTGCGGGGCGCGCGACAAAGGGAGGAGCGGCGCAACAGAGGGTAGAAGCAGGGGATCGAGGGAGTACGAGGAGGGGACGAGCGGGCAAGAGGACAGGGTCGGGGAAGCGACGCTCGAGGCTTCGTGCGATTGTGGCGGCGTGGAAAAGGGAGCGGGGTGGATCGAGGGAGAGAAGGGACTTAGGGTTGGGGAGGTGGGCCGACGGGCCTAGCAGCTTGGCCAGAAGGCCAGCTAGGCTGGGCCGCGGGGAAGGGACACTGGGCCTTGCCAGCTGCGGCTGGGCCTCGAGGCAAAAGGCCCAGCCTGGCTGCGGGCTCTCTTCTGCCTCTTCTCTTCTACTGATTTTCTTTCACATAAAAGAAGAAGAAAGATGAAAAGAAAGAGAGGCTTAGAGAAAGATTTGCGCAAGCGGGTAGTTTTCCCGGACTCATAAAAATGAGCCTTATCCAGGAAAATAGAACTGGCATGATTGAAAAAATTAAATTCAAATTCCTTTGAATTTAATTCAACGAGTGTGAGAAAGAAGTGGGTATCTGGGAGGTCCAAAAAATGTTAAGAATTTTGGTGGAGCCTCGATAAAAGAGATAAAGAATTATTGGCAAGGGTTGGGAGTCAAAAGTTGGAGTGAAAGAATATGGAGAATTTGCAAGTGTGTTATGGTTGCCTCCAACAATGGAATATTTTAATATAGCTCCCTAATAATATTGAGAGGCTTTTATATGTTATAAAGAGAAGTCACCATAGTGAGTATCCCCCAATTTAAATGGATCGAAGATCCATACGGTTTATTTAGTTGAGTTGCAGAAATTAAAGACATGATGGCATGATGACATGATGCAATGCAAAATAAATAACACAAACACAAATGAAACACACGAGAGAACCCGGAACATCTGGAATCTTCTGGGACGTCGGTCTTCGGGCGTCACAACTCTCCCACACTAACAGAGGATCTCGACCCGAGATCCTAGAGATGGCACCGGGTAAAAACAGAAGAGGAAGAGGTAATACAAAGTTGCTTCTTCGACAAACGAGTGAAACCACGAACCTAAGAGGTTGACCAAATTGAAAGAAGAATACAACGGAGATGAACGAATATGAAAACACTCCGTTAGAAAAGAGTAACAAGGAGCATTATGAGAACCTTGTAGGTTGAAAGACATGAAACAAGAGCTTACGAACCAAAAGAATATGAAACCACAATGGTATAGCCAAGGAATAAGAATGACATGATTTGGACATCACTCCGTCTAAAAATGGAAAGAATTAACATGAACTTGAGGAGATGGAATGATACTTGATGAAATCAACAACACACTGCCTCTGAAACAATTAAAAGAATGACACAAGGGGTAACAAAGATTTCAGGCAGCACTCCGGTCGAAAATAGAGGAAACGCTAGATAGATGACGGAACTTGAATGGAGGACATGACACTCCGGTTAAATAGACAAGCAAGGGAAGAATATGATCTTGATAAAAACAAGAAGATGGTCAAAGAGAGCAATATCACAATGCCTCCGGAATGAAAGAATAGAATATAGATCCATCAAAGAAATGAACGAAGAAAAATATGACAACTTCTCTCAAAATTGAATTTGAAAGAGCATCTTTACCAAGATGGGTTGAACAGAGTTGTTGGAATTAAACAACGAAAATAATAAGCTTGATGTGGGCTTATGGAAAACATCTCAAAATTAAGAGGTGACAACCAGCCGCTGACGAAAACATTTGATTGGATTGAGATCAACAAGGAGATGAAAAACTTATTTCGCCGAGAGGATAAATGAAAAGCTTGGGTTATTTATAAGCACCATAAATAGCAACAATCCTTAGGGAAAGCTTTTGGTGAAATACAACCCAAGATAAATACAACGAATAAATTGAAGGGTTGGAAAGATCTCCTGAACAAGGAAAATGATGGTTTTAAATATCTCATTCTTGATAACTCGTGAATCATAATCCATGAAGGAATTGTCAAGAATGACATAACACCATTTGAAAAGATAAGGTAGAAAGGATTGCAATTGGAATGCATGATGAAAAATGCTTGAGCTCCAACAAGAATCTTGATGAAGACTTCGAGGATGAATTAAATGATGATGAACCACCATGAAGAACTCCGGTAATGAAAGCATGAGAAGTGAAAGATGAAAAGAATAAGATTCAAGGCCTGCGATGAATTAGATGGAGGTTTGAAATGATATAATTGAAATAACTTGGAGCTCCGGAAAACAAGATGAACAACTTAGAACCAAGGATATGATATGATGAACAAGCTCCGGAAAAAGAGATTATTCACTTCGAGGAAAATAAGAATAAGATTTACTGTATGCTTAACCTTCATCAAATTAAATTGATGACAAGCAACGGATTTGGCCTACTACTTATTCTTCTTGAAAAGGATTGGAGAGAGGTATAGCCGACTTTGAGAAAAAACTTGAGCAACTCACCGGTAGGATTATGAAAAGAGCAAATGAATTAATACGATAACAACGGAAGAGTAATCTTGAAAGAACCACCGTAAGAATATGGAGACGAAAGAAGAGACATCGATGAAGAATATTTGTAAGACAAAGTTGAAAACTGAGAATGAAGAAATATTCTGAAATGATGGCCTTCGGAGGATCACAATGGAAAGGATTCATGAAATGCTTCGGATGGTTATAAAAAAAACCCTCGTGATCGAAACAATAATGAGGATGGCATGAAGCTAGAACCTCGAATCTTCAAGAGAACGGACCAAGATTTAAGAGTAACTCTTCTTCGGTCTTCAAATGTGAGAATGACGACGAGATACACCACCATGAATTGTTGAGGCGCTTCGGAATGAAGAATTAAAAAGGTTGAAACAATGGTGAAAAGAATTGAACGCAATCTTGGAGAAGTCATATGACTGATGGAAATCATTCCTACGTCACACTTTGAAAAGAATTTCAGAATAACTCTGGAAAATAGAAGAGTCACGTAAGATCCTAGAAAAAGACCTGTGGGTTAGGACCCACTCAAAAGAAATCACCGTTCAAAAAGATTACTTAAGAGATATTGCACCGGTTGAATTAAATGGCTTGAATAAGATAATAATCCTCAAAATAGCTTGATCGGATTAAGAATTGAAACACAAATCTTCCAAGCTATCTTCAGCACCTCGGAGAAGAATTAGAGAGTTGAATAAGCAAGAGAGACTTCGGATAAGAAATTTCAACATGGGAAAACATGTTAAACAAAAAAAAGGAAGAGATATGATCATGACCGAAGCTTGAATTTATTCCACCGAAGAAGAAACGAGAACGGAGAATGATGAACTTGAAGCTCTCGAGCATCTTCACGATAAATCACCGGATTAGAACATTGAAGAAAAAGAATGAAGAAACCTACATGAATCAAATGGATACTTCATTTGAGATTTCTTGCTCCGAGAAGAAGAAGGGTGGGAGGGTGGGGAAACAAAGACAACTTGGGATGAATGAAACATACAATCGTCAGACTTCTCAACGGTGTCCGTATGGAATAACTTGAAGAGAAGGCACACTGGTTGAAAAGGATTAACATGAAAATCTCGATGGTCATGAAGAATTAGCACTCCCATAGAAATATGAGAACACCGATTAGGAAGGTATGGAATCAACATTTGACATCGAAGCAACTCGAATACCAGAATCAAAACAAAAACAACGGATAGATATGATGCAACATAAACTTCACAATATCATCCGAACAGAGAATTGAACGAATGAATTCCATAGCTTAATGGTACAACACTTGTCGAGAAGCCACTTGGGAGAACAAAAGGTAAATAAAAACAACAAGGAGTAGATAGAACAAATACAAGATGTAAGCTTCGTTCCACATATTCGTGCTGAAAGCTCATGAAATGTGTTACAAAAGGGTTTTGCAATCCCCGGATCAGCATAGCCAAGGACCCTTTAAGATGCAACTCCCGATTGGAACAACGCCCATAAAAACCACTTCACTCAATGTAGAACCCCGAACTCCATATCATCCATTCGTTGGAAGAATGCCTACGAACTACTAGATGAACCCACCTATTAATTTCCGAAAGTTTCCAGTTATGCAATCAGGTGTTGGGGATACAGGGGAAGCATCGCGCACTCAACTCTAATCCTACATCCAGCTGTATCCATCCTTCAACACATAACCAGTTATTTCCGGAAACCGTTTACCTCGGACCTTCGAAACACATCTGCTATACAAGCTATGGCAATACTCCCGAACTACCTCCCCAGTACTGGGTGATGTCGGGGTTATCTTGCCACTAACCGCATAGGAGAGTTTTCGATGTCGGCCGACTTAAGTATTCCAGAACTGTTGCGATATATTTGTGACGACAACACCTCGGAGCTCAACTCCCCGGGACACTGTCACAACCCCTAAATGACAGGAGGCATCGAGAACAATGTTCTCGTCACAAAGACATCGGAACAATCCACACAATACTCGCGTGATCCTAAAAAAAATTTGGTGAATTTTTGAGAGTAGAAGAGATAAGTAATCGTCAGGAGTCCTCACCAGAGTGAAAAGTGAGGAGGAGTAAAAAGGAATCCTACTCTCCGATATATATATAGGACTCAAAACATTTTCATTTGTGTGCCTAGACTCAACCGTCAACGATTCGATCAATCGGTGGGGGCTCCTAGGTCAGAGAAGGCTCTGATACCAACTTGTAATGCCCAGTATGAGATTATACCTCCTACGTGTCGAGGCACGACTGAAAGGCATAAGCTCATACTAGAATGATCTCAAGTATGGTATCTTTGAACGACTCATGTAAAAGAGGGATGAAATTGCAAAAGAGATAGTTGGCTTACACTCGCCACGTCACACAATACATTACATAAGCAAATCATCATTCAAAACATCACAACCCGACTACGGGCGAAGATCCAAAAGAAAGATACCAAAAACATAAAGCCACACGTCTGAAACGCCCCTAGTAGAAACCACTACTGATCGTCGAAACACGTCACATAATATATACGGCCACTCTCTTAAACGAGCTCCCAGTGAAGTACTTGAACCAGCTCCTGCATCATTCTCGGCTGAAGCCGCATCTGGTGTTGTAGTATCTGTGAGCCACGAGGACTCAGCAATCCCATAACCACGGGTATCAAGACTAGCAAAGCTTTATGGGTATGGAGAAGGGTAGTAAGGTTGCAGCAGCGGCTAAGCATAATATGGTGGCTAGCTTACGTGTACAAGAATAAGATGAGCTTCTACACAAACGGTCGCAAACTAGTAGTGATCGCTAAAGATCCTGAACTACCTACGAGTCAAACATAACCCCACCATGTTCTCTTCTCAAAGTGAAAAGAGACAGTCACGGTTACTCACACAGTTGTGTGTTTTACTTCAGGTTCTCTGTCAAGTTTTCTACAACCGGACATTAACAAATTCCAATCTGCCACATAACCGCGGGCATGACTTTCGAAAGATCATAACCCTGCAGGGGTGTCCCAACTTAGCCCTTCACAAGCTCTCACGATCAGCTGAAGTGATAAATATAATATTATCACCCCTTATCTTAGGGAAAACCGACCAGGCTCAGCATCCCGGTGCACAAGACATTTCGGCAATGGTAAAACAAATCCAGCAAGACCTCCCGGTGTGTCGACACCCTGATAGTAGCCGCGCGTATCTCGTCTCAGGCCACGACCGGATGGGTGATCCTACAGGTAAAACCAAACCTCGAGTTTCCTCGTGGTGGCCCCGCATAACCCCCGTTTGGGACCAACACCATCAGCACTGGCCCCCCTGCTATGTAGAAAAGAATCTCGAGGGCGCGACCCCCTATGCAAATTTAATTATTTATTTAAGTTGTTATTATGAGGCAAATTAAAACCAATGTTGGGCCTTGCTGGAGGAGTTTTATCCAAAGACGAAGTGTCAAGGGGTCCCCATATACCCAACCATGTAAGGAACGCAAAATCAAGGAACATAATGCCGGTTTATCGGCTCCTAAGGTGGCATGAGTGGAACAAAACACCGAGCAAAAGGCCAAGCCTTCCACCCATGCCCAGTATATAGGTGTGTTAATAATAATAATAGATATTGTGATATTCCAACAACAAGTTCCAACATGGAACGATCTTCATCTTCACCTGCAACTAGCAACGCTATAAGAGGGGCTGAGCAAGCGGGTAACATAGCCAAACAATGGTTTGCTAGGAAGGTGTCAAAGGTTAGAGGTTTCATGGCAACAAGGAGAGGGGCTGACAATAAATGATGGGTAGCGCGACATGTAACGATAGCATCGAGACAACTAAGCATGGCAATGGTAGTAAAGGTATCCAAGGGTATGGTCATCTTGCCTGGGATTCCGCGAGGAAGAAGAACAAGACCATGAAGTAGTCGAACAAATCCTCACAACTCCGCAACGGAACCGAAGCTAACAAGAGAAGCAACCAGAAAGAAGCAAACAACACGGTAAACACACAAGCATAAACATGGCATACGATGCACATCCAAGTATGATGCAAGACAAGTCTATATAGGAAGCAATACATGGCAAGGTAGGAAGCACAAAAAAAACAACACAAGTCTATATATGATGCAATACATGGCAAGGTATGATGCAAGACAAGTATATATAAGAAGCAATACATGGCAAGGTAGGAAGCACAGAAAAACAACACAAGTCTATATATGATGCAATACATGGCAAGGTATGATGCAAGACAAGTCTATATAGGAAGCAATACATGGCAAGGTAGGAAGCACAGAAAAACAACACAAGTCTATATATGATGCAACACATGGCAAGAGGTGAAGCAAGTGTAAACTAGCTATCTAGGCATTTTAAATGAGGCCAGAAATAACAACAACAATTCTGGAAAACCCCACATGACCAATTTAGCAATTATTAAAGCAACAACAATTAAACATTCAAAGGTTGTTATCATGATGCCGATGACATGATCAAGTTTTATGCAATTTTTAGTTAAACGTTAATATATGAGATGTGAAGCATTTGTCACCGTGGTGGAAGGAAAGGGTGCCACGGCAACGATCCAAAAATTATGCAACGACAACATCTCGGTTCCGGTAACTCGTTGAGAGACCGGTGCAAAAGAAAAGGTGGCGTGAACGTGTCGAACAAGATGATGGGGTGCTCCCGGCTTCCGGGTTCCCACGGGTCGACGACAAAAGAGGGGCACAACGGGCACGGTGCAAACAAGTACTTCATCTCATACAACACACATTCACAAGCGTTCAACCACGGGGTCGTCTCGGTGGTATACCTTCGAAGCGTTCGTTTCGGGGCGGTTCGAGGTCGTAGAGGAAGTAGTGGTACTCGCGGGTCGTGGTACACGTTTTGTAGCCGTTCACGTTATCGTGTCGTGGTACTTGCCGCGTTCCGGACCGAAGGGGTACTTGGCGCATCCACGAGTCTCCGAGGTCGACGGTAGAGGATGTAGTCGTGCTCGTTTCATCTCGAAGAGGTACTTGTCGCGTCGTAGTGGTACCTGTCGTCTTGGCGATTCCATGGCGGAGGTAGACGTACACGTCGAGGAACTTTACGCATCTTCTTGTAGTCGTTCACGTTCCGAAGATGTACATGTCGTCGGGCGTAGTTGAACTTGGCGCAACACCGGACTTGGTGAACTTGATAAACTGAAGGAGAATCGAGGGACTCGCTAGTCCCTCCTCGGGAGGTCACCAGAGGCGCAAGGAGGCAGCTCGAGCTGCTGGTCCAAAACAAGACAAGAGGCCGTCGTCGCCTTGGTAGGAAGCAGGGACACAACGGCTTGGCTTGAGGCCATGGCTGTGGGCTGGCATGGCCAGTGGAACCAGCAGCAAGCTCGACAGGGCCTGGGCGCGACGGAGGCGGAGCAGAGGTGGCGAACACGGGCGGGCTCGATCAGGCCAGATCCGGCAACTAGGGTCGGGGACGAGATGGCGAGGCGCGGTGCGGCTCGAGGCGAGCAGACTCCATGCGGGAAGAAGGTGTTGTCATGGAAGTAGCTCCGGCCGGACGGCTTGCTGACGGGTGCGCAGAGCGGAGCTCCGGCGCGGGGACAGCTTGGGGAGCCCCGGCGAGTGGCGCGGCTGCCGGGGTCCTGGACGACGGCGCGGAGGCGGAGAGGCACGGGGCGACATGGCCAGGCACGAGGTAGCTCCTGGCGGCTGGCTCGCCGACGGGAAGGTGCAGAGGCGAGGACGGGGAAGGCGTGGCGGCGCTGGGGCCATGGCAAGGCGGTGGAGCGGAGGAGGAAGGGAGGTCGAGCGGGGCGAGGTAGAGCGCTGCGGGGCGCGCGGCAGAGGGAGGAGCGGCACAACAGAGGGTAGAAGAAGGGGATCGAGGGAGTACGAGGAGGGGACGAGTGGGTGAGAGGACAGGGTCGGGGAAGCAACGCTCGAGGCTTCGTGCGATTGTGGTGGCGTGGGAAAGGGAGCGGGGTGGATCGAGGGAGAGAAGGGACTTAGGGTTGGGGAGGTGGGCCAACGGGCCTAGCAGCTTGGCCAGAAGGCCAGCTGGGCTGGGCCGTGGGGAAGGGACACTGGGCCTCGCCGGCTGCGGCTGGGCCTCGAGGCAAAAGGCCCAGCCTGGCTGCGGGCTCTCTTCTGCCTCCTCTCTTCTACTGATTTTCTTTAACAGAAAAGAAGAAGAAAGATGAAAAGAAAGAGAGGCTTAGAGAAAGATTTGCGCAAGCGGGTAGTTTTCCCGGACTCAATAAAATGAGCCTTATCCAGGAAAATAGAACTGGCATGATTGAAAAAATTAAATTCAAATTCCTTTGAATTTAATTCAACGAGTGTGAGAAAGAAGTGGGTATCTGGGAGGTCCAAAAAATGTTAAGAATTTTGGTGGAGCCTCGATAAAAGAGATAAAGAATTATTGGCAAGGGTTGGGAGTCAAAACTTGGAGTGAAAGAATATGGAGAATTTGCAAGTGTGTTATCGTTGCCTCCAACAATGGAATATTTTAATATAGCTCCCTAATAATATTGAGAGGCTTTTATATGTTATAAAGAGAAGTCACCATAGTGAGTATCCCTCAATTTAAATGGATCGAAGATCCATACGATTTATTTAGTTGAGTTGCAGAAATTAAAGACATGATGGCATGATGACATGATGCAATGCAAAATAAATAACACAAACACAAATGAGACACACGGGAGAACCCGGAACATCTGGAATCTTCTGGGACGTCGGTCTTCGGGCGTCACAACCCGCCAGGCATCCACAAGGGTGCAGGGCTGGTCCTGAGATTTCGGGGGCCCGGGGCAAAACTATAACCACAGGCCCCTTTAACATAAATGTCAAAATAATACCATTGTATAAAGGGGCCCCTTTAACATAAATGTCAAAATAATACCATTGCCTCTTCCTTTACAGTTTTTCTGCTACCTTGTATTGTGTATGTTCATATCCTGAAACTTTACTTCTATCAGCAATCCAGCATCGTCTCCATGAGTCCATCTTCACCACGTTACAAGTCTGGGAAAGTAGGCAATAGGTAATGGATTAGATCTAGCTGTACATATAAGGATCCAAGGATGGGGGAATCATGAAGGTAGGATGGGGTCATGGCCTATTGGTCTACGATCTTGGATCTGCCCAAAAGAGCACTGCACGCCCTAGCTAGTCGACAAACTCGCCTCACGAATCGAAGTATCTCATCGTTGTCGTGGCGCTGGCCGGAAGCTAGGGCTTCGTAGAATCTCAGCGCTTGCGGGGAACGAGGAAAGAATTGGATGCGTTCACTAGAATCAAAGCGATCTCACCTTCAGCTGTTGGTCCATATCCAGTACGACATAGCAGTAGCACATATCCAAGGTTGGGGGCCCCTTCGGCTTGGGGGCCCACGGCGGCCGCCCCACCCGTCCCTCCTCAGGACCGGGCTTGCAAGGGTGGGGGCGCGCCCTACCCCATTGGGAGCGCCCCCTACCATGCCGCCAGCCTGGCAGGCCCCCGTTGTCCATCTTTTGCTATATGAAGGTTTTTACCTGGAAACAATAAGAAGGAAGCTTTCGAGACAAAGCACCGCCGTCTCAAGGTGGAACCTGGGCGGAACCAATCTAGGACTCCGGCAGAGCTGTTATGCCGGGGAAACCTCCCTCCGGGAGGGGGAAATCGAAGCCATCGTCATCACCAACGATCCTCTCATCGAGAGGGGTATAATCTCCATCGACATCTTCACCAACACCATCTCCTCTCAAACCCTGGTTCATCTCTTCTATCCGATATTTTTCTCGAAACCTGAGATTGGTACCTGTGGGTTGCTAGTAGTGTTGATTACTCCTTGTAATTAATGCTAGTTGGTTTATTCGGTGGAAGATCATATATTCAGATCCTCAATGCTATTCAATAACCCTTTGATTATGAACATGAATATGCTTTGTGAGTAGTTACATTTGTTCCTGGGGACACAGGGTAAGTCTTGTTATAAGTAATCATGTGAATTTGGTATTCATTCGATATTTTGATGAGATGCATGTTGTCTTTCCTCTAGTGGTGTTATGTGAACGTCGACTACATGACACTTCACCATTGTTTGGGCCTAGGGGAAGGCATAGGGAAGTACTAAGTGAAGTAAATATGCCCTAGAGGCAATAATAAAGTTATTATTATTTCCTTATATCATGATAAATGTTTACTATTCATGCTAGAATTGTATTAACCGGAAACTTAGTACATGTGTGAATACATAGACAAACAGAGTGTCACTAGTATGCCTCTACTTGACTAGCTCGTTAATCAAAGATGGTTAAGTTTCCTAGCCATAGACATGAGTTGTCATTTGATGAACAGGATCACATCATTAGAGAATGATGTGATTGACTTGACCCATTCCTTTAGCTCAACACTTTATCGTTCAGTATGTTCCTATTGCTTTCTTCATGACTTATACATGTTCCTATGACTATGAGATTATGCAACTCCCGAATACCGGAGGAACACTTTGTGTGCTATCAAACGTCACAACGTAACTGGGTGATTATAAAGATGCTCTACAGGTGTCTTCGATGGTGTTTATTGATTTGGCATAGATCGAGATTAGGATTTCCTTGGGCGAAGCCCTGCGTCGGTAGCTTCATCATCATCGTCACCGCGCCGTCGTGCTGATGAAACTCTCCCGTGACGCTCAACTGGATCAAGAGCTCGTGGGACGTCATCGAGTTGAACGTGTGCTGAACGCGGAGGTGCCGTACGTTCGGTGCTTGGATCGGTTGGATCGCGAAGACGTTCGACTACATCAACCGCGTCACTAGACGCTTCCACTTTCGGACTACGAGGGTACGTAGACACACTCTCCCCACTCGTTGCTATACTTCTAGTAGATAGATCTTGCGTGACCGTAGGATTTTTTTTGAAATACTACGTTCCCCAACAGTGGCATCATGAGCTAGGTCTATGCATAGATGATATGCACGAGTAGAACACAATGAGTTGTGGGCGATAATAGTCATACTGCTTACCAGCATGTCATACTTTGATTCGGCGGTATTGAGAGATGAAGCGGACCGGACCGACATTACGCGTACGCTTACGCGAGACTGGTTTCACCGTTACGAGCACTCATTGCTTAAAGATGACCGGCGGGTGTCTGTCTCTCTCACTTTAGTTGAATCGAGTGTGGCTACGCCCGGTCCTTGTGAAGGTTAAAACAGTACACTTAAGGAAAAAATCGTTGTGGTTTTTGTATGCGTAGGTAAGAACGGTTCTTGCTAAGCCCGTAGCAGCCACGTAAAACTTGCAACAACAAAGTAGAGGATGTCTAACTTGTTTTTGGAGGGCATGTTGTGATGTGATATGGTCAAGACGTGATGAGATGTACGTTATTGTATGAGATGATCATGTTTTGTAAATTATTGGCAACCGACAGGAGCCTTATGGTTGTCTCTTTATTGTATGAATCGTGAAGGCCATGTAATTGCTTTACTTTATCACTATGAGTTAGCGATAGTAGTAGTAGCAATAGTGGCGAGACGACCACGACGCTACGATGAAGATCATGGTGTCTAGCCGGTGACGATGGAGATCATGACGATGCTTTTGAGATGGAGATCAAAAGCACAAGATGATGATAGCCATATCATGTCACATATTTTGATTGCATGTGATGCTTATCTTATTATGCTTCTTATTTTTCTTAGTACGGCGGTAGCATTATAAGACGATCCCTTACAAAATTTCAAGGTACAAGTGTTCTCCCTGAGTATGCACCATTGCGAAAGTTCGTCGTGCCGAGACACCACATGATGATCGGGTGTGATAAGCTCTACTTTCAAAAACAACGGGTGTAAGACAGTTTTGCACATGCATAATACTCGGATTAAACTTGACGAGCCTAGCATGTACAGACATGGCCTCAGAATAGTGGAGACCGAAAGGTCGAGCGTGAATCATATAGTAGATATGATCAACATAAGATGTTCACCATTGAAAAGTACTCCATCTCACATGATGATCAGACATGGTTTAGTTGATTTGGATCACGTGATCATTTAGATGACTAGAGGGATGTCTATCTAAGTGGGAGTTCTTTAGTAATATGATTAATTGAACTTTAATTTATCATGAACTTAGTCCTGGTAGTATTGGCATATCTATGTTGTACATCAATAGCTCGCAATGTAGCTCCCCGTTTATTTTTATTTGTTCCTAGAGAAATATAAGTTGAAAGATGATAGTAGCAATGATGAGGACTTGTTCCGTGATCTGAGGATTTTCCTCATTGCTGCACAGAAGAATTATGTCCTTGATGCACCATTAGGTGACAGATCTATTGCAGGAGCAGATGCAGACGTTATGAATGTTTTGACAAAAGCTCGTTATGATGACTACTTGATAGTTTAGTGCACCATGCTTTACGGCTTAGAACTAAGACTTCAAAAATGTTTTGAAGGCCACGGAGCATACAAGATGTTCCTAAGAGTTGAAATTGGTATTTCATACTCATGCCCGTATCAAGAGGTATGAGACCTCTGACAGTACTTTGCCTACAAGATGGACGAGAATAGCTCAACCAGTGAGCATGTGCTCAGATTGTCTGGGTACTACAATTGCTTGAATCAAGTGGGAGTTAATCTTCCAGATAAGATAGTAATTGACAAAGTTCTCTAGTCACTATCTCCAAGTTACTAGAACTTCGTGATGAACTATAATATGCAAGGGATGACGAAAGTAATTCAAGAGTTCTTCGCGATGCTGAAATCGTCGAAGGTAGAAATCAAGAAAAAGCATCAAGTGTTAATGGTTGACAAGACCACTAGTTTCAAGTAAAAGGGCAAAGGAAAAGAAAGGGAACTTCAAGAAGAATGGCAAGTAAGTTGCTACTCCCATGAAGAAACCCAAAGCTAGACCCAAGCCTGAAATTGAGTGCTTCTACTGCAAAGGAAATGGTCACTGGAATTGGAACTACCCTATAAACTTGGTGGATAAGAAGGATTGCAAAGTGAACAAAGCTATATTTGATATACATGTTATTGATGTGTACTTTACTAGTGTTTATAGCAACCCCTCGGTAATACTGGTTCAGTTGCTAAGAGTAGTAACTCAAAACGGGAGTTGCAGAATGAACAGAGACTAGTTAAGGGTGAAGTGACGATGTGTGCTGGGAGTGGTTGCAAGATTGATATGATCATCATCGCACACTCCCTATACTTTCGGGATTAGTGTTGAACCTAAATAAATGTTGTTTGGTGTTTGCATTGAGCATGAATATGATTTGATCATGTTTATTGCAATAGTTTATTCATTTAATGTCAAAGAATAATTGTTGTTCTGTTTACATGAATAAAACCTTCGATGGTCATACACCCAATAAAAATAGTTTGTTGGATCTCGATAGTAGTGATACACATATTCATAATATTGAAGCCAAAAGATGCAAAGTTAATAATGATAGTGCAACTTATTTGTGGCACCGCCGTTTAGGTCATATTGGTGTAAAGCGCATGAAGAAACTCCATGCTCATGGGCTTTTGGAATCACTTGATTATGAATCATTTGATGCTTGCGAACCATTCCTCATGGGCAAGATGACTAAGACTCCATTCTCTGGAACAATGGAGCGAGCAACCGACTTATTGGAAATAATACATACTGATGTATGTGGTCCGACGAGTGTTGAGGCTCGCGACGGGTATAATTATTTTCTGACCTTCACAGATGATTCTAGCAGATATGGATATATCTACTTGATGAAACATAAGTCTGAAACATTTGAAAAGTTCAAAGAATTTCAGAGTGAAGTGGAAAATCATCGTAACAAGAAAATAAAAGTTTCTACGATCCGATCGCGGAGGCGAATATTTGAAACAATGTGAAGTAGTTTCACAACTCATGCCACTTGGAACACCACAACGTAATGGTGTGTCCGAACGTCGTACCCGCACTTTATTAGATATGGTGCGATCTATGATGTCTCTTACCGATTTACCACTATCGTTTTGGGGTTATGCATTAGAGACTGTTGCATTCACGTTAAATAGGGCACCATCTAAATCCGTAGAGACGACACCGTATGAACCGTGGTTTGGCAAGAAACCTAAGCTGTTGTTTCTTAAAGTTTGGGGCAGCGATGCTTATGTGAAAAAGTTTCAACCTGATAAGCTCGAACCCAAATCAGAGAAATGTGTCTTCATAGGATACCCAAAGGAAATTGTTGGGTACACCTTCTATCACAGATCCAAAGGCAAGATATTTGTTGCTAAAAATTGATACTTTCTAGAGAAGGATTTTCTCTTGAAAGAAGTGAGTGGGAGGAAAGTGGAACTTAATGAGGTAATTGTACCTTCTCCCGAATTGGAAAGTAGTACATCACAGAAACTAGTTCTAGTGATTCCTACACCAATCAGCGAGGAAGCTAACGATGATGATCATGAAACTTCAGATCAAGTTACTACTGAACCTCGTAGGTCAACCAGAGTGCGTTCCGCGCCAGAGTGGTACGGTAACCCGGTTCTGGAAGTCATGTTACTAGACCATGATGAACCTACGAACTATGAGGAAGCGATGATGAGCCCAAATTCCGCAAAATGGCTTGAGGCCATGAAATCTGAGATGGGATCCATGTATGAGAACAAAGTGTGGACTTTGGTTGACTTGCCCGATGATCGGCAAGCCATTGAAAATAGATGGATCTTTAAGAGGAAGACTGACGCCGATGGTAATGTTACTGTCTACAAAGCTTGACTTGTTGCGAAAGGTTTTCGACAAGTTCAAGGTGTTGACTATGATGAGATTTTATCACTCGTAGCGATGCCTAAGTCTGTCCGAATCATGTTAGCAATTGCCTCATTTTATGAAATCTGGCAAATGGATAACAAAACTGCGTTCTTTAATGGATTTATTAAAGAAGAGTTGTATATGATGCAACCAGAAGGTTTTGTCAATCCTAAAGGTGCTAACAAAATGTGCAAGCTCCAGCGATCCATCTATGGACTGGTGCAAGCATCTCAGAGTTGGAATATACGCTTTGATAAATTGATCAAAGCATATAGTTTTATACATACTTGCGGTGAAGCCTGTATTTACAAGAAAGTGAGTGGGAGCACTACAACCTTTCTGATAAGTATATGTGAATGACATATTGTCGATCGGAAATGATGTAGAATTTTCTGGAAAGCATAAAGGAGTGTTTGAGAGGAGTTTTTCAAAGAAAGACCTCGGTGAAGCTGCTTACATATTGAGAATCAAGATATATAGAGATAGATCAAGACGCTTGATAAGCTTTTTCAATGAGTACATACCTTGACAAGTTTTTTAAGTAGTTCAAAATGGAATAGTCAAAGAAAGAGTTCTTGCCTATGTTGCAAGGTGTGAAGTTGAGTAAGACTCAAAGCCCGACCACAGCAAAAGATGGAGAGAGAATGAAAGTCATTCCCTATGCCTCAGCCATAGGTTCTATAAAGTATGCCATGTTGTATACCAGACCTATTGTATGCCCTGCCCTGAGTTTGTCAAGGGAGTACAATTTTGATCAAGGAGTAGATCACTGGAAAACAGTCAAAATTATCATTAGAGGACTAAGGAAACATTTCTCGGTTATGGAGGTGATATAGAGTTCGTCGTAAAGAGTTACGTCAATGCAAGCTTAGACACCGATCTGGATGACTCTGAGTCTCGATCTGGATACATATTGAAAGTGCGAGCATTTAGCTAGAGTAGCTCCGTGCATAGCATTGTAGACATAGAAATTTGCAAAATACACACGGATCTGAATGTGGCAGACCCATTGACTAAACCTCTCTCACAAGCAAACCATGATCACACCTTAGTACCCTTTGGGTGTTAATCACATGGCGATGTGAACTAGATTATTGACTCTAGTAAACCTTTTGGGTATTGGTCACATGGTGATGTGAACTATAAAGTGTTAAATCACATGAGGATGTGAACTATTGGTGTTAAATCACATGGTGATGTGAACTAGATTATTGACTCTAGTGCAAGTGGGAGACTAAAGGAAATATGCCCTAGAGGCAATAATAAAGTTATTATTTATTTCCTTATATCATGATAAATGTTTATTATTCATGCTAGAATTGTATTAACCGGAAACTTAGTACATGTGTGAATACATAGACAAACAGAGTGTCACTAGTATGCCTCTACTTGGCTAGCTCGTTAATCAAAGAGGGTTAAGTTTGCTAGCCATAGACATGAGTTGTCATTTGATGAACGGGATCACATCATTAGAGAATGATGTGATTGACTTGACCCATTCCGTTAGCTTAGCACTTTATCGTTTAGTATGTTGCTATTGCTTTCTTCATGACTTATACATGTTCCGATGACTATGAGATTATGCAACTCCTGAATACCGGAGGAACACTTTGTGTGCTATCAAACGTCACAACCTAACTGGGTGATTATAAAGATTCTCTACAGGTGTCTTCGATGGTGTTTGTTGAGTTGTCATAGATCGAGATTAGGATTTTTCACTCCGATTGTCGAAGAGGTATCTCTGGGCCCTCTCGGTAATGCACATCACTATAAGCCTTGCAAGCAATGTGACTAATGAGTTAGTTGTGGGATGATGCATTACGGAACGAGTAGAGAGACTTGGCGGCAACGAGATTGAACTAGGTATGATGATACCGATGATCGAATCTCGGGCAAGTAACATACCGATGACAAAGGGAACAACGTATGTTGTTATGCGGTTTGACCGATAAAGATCTTTGTAGAATATGTAGGAGCCAATATGAGCATCCAGGTTCCGCTATTGGCTATTGACCAGATATGTGTCTCGGTCATGTCTACATAGTTCTCGAACCCGCAGGGTCCACACGCTTAACGTTTGATGACGATTTGTATTATGAGTTATGTGATTTGATGACCGACGTTTGTACGGAGTCCCGGATGAGATCACGGACATGACGAATAGTCTCAAAATGGTCAAGACGTAAAGATTGATATATTGGAAGGCTATATTTGGACATCGGGAAGGTTCTGAGCGACTCGGGTATTTTTCGGAGTACCGGAGAGTTACGGGAATTCGTATTGGGCCTTAATGAGCCATAAGGGAAAGGAGAGAAAGGCCTCAAGGGTGGCCACGCCCCTTCCCCATGGACTGGTCCGAATTGGACTAGGGAAAGGGGGTGCCCCTTCCTTCCTTCTCCTTCTCTCTTCCCCTTTTCCTATTCCATGTGGGAGGTGGAATCCTACTAGGACTAGGGAGTCCTAGTAGGACTCCACACTTTGGCGCGCCCTATGAGGGCCGGCCTCCTCCTCCCTCCATCCTTTATATACGTGGTCAGGGGGTACCCCATGGACACACAAGTTAACATCAGTTTTAGCCGTGTGCGGTGCCCCCCTCCACAGATACACACCTCGATCATATCGTTGCAGTGCTTGGGCGAAGCCCTGCGTCGGTAGCTTCATCATCACCGTCATCACGGCGTCATGCTGATGAAACTCTCCCATGACGCTCAACTAGATCAAGAGCTCGTGGGACGTCATCGAGTTGAACGTGTGCTGAACGCGGAGGTGCTGTACGTTCGGTGCTTGGATCAACTGGATCGCGAAGACGTTCGACTACATCAACCGCGTCACTAGACGCTTCCGCTTTCGGTCTACGAGGGTACGTAGACACACTCTCCCCACTCGTTGCTATGCTTCTAGTAGATAGATCTTGCGTGATCCTAGGATTTGTTTTTGAAATACTACGTTCCCCAACACTAAGTAGATGATGCGTTGCTAGAGTGACAGAAGCTTAAACCCTAGTTTATGCGTTGCTCCGTAAGGGGCTGATTTGGATCCATATGTTTCATGCTATAGTTAGGTTTATCTTAATTCTTCTTTTGTAGTTGCGGATGCTTGCGAGAGGGGTTAATCATAAGTGGGAGGCTTGTCCAAGGAAGGGCAGCACCCAAGCACTGGTCCACCCACATATCAAATTATCAAAGTAACGAACGCGAATCATATGAGCATGATGAAAACTAACTTGACAACAATTCTCATATGTCCTCGGGAGCGCTTTGCTTTATATAAGAGTTCGTCCAGGCTTATCCTTTGCTACAAAA
The DNA here is from genome assembly GCA_902687465.1 of Secale cereale. NCBI lineage: Eukaryota > Viridiplantae > Streptophyta > Magnoliopsida > Poales > Poaceae > Secale > Secale cereale. The sequence continues at coordinate 362,718,721 of LR738710.1, forward strand.
AAGGATTGGGCCACCTTGCTGCACCTTAGTTACTATTGTTACTTGTTACCCATTACGAATTGTCTTATCACACAACTATCTGTTACCTATAATTTTAGTGCTTGCAGAGAATACCTTGCTGAAAACCGCTTGTCATTTGCTTCTGCTTCTCGTTGGGTTCGACACGCTTACTTATTGAAGGGACTATGATAGATCCCCTATACTTGTGGGTCATCAAGACTCTTTTCTGGCGCTGTTACCGGGGAGTGAAGCGCCATCGGTGAGTGGAATTTGGTAAGGAAAATTTATATTACGTGCTGAAATTTACTGTCACTTGTCACTATGGAAAATAATCCTTTGAGGGGCTTGTTCGGGGTATCTTCACCCCGACCGGAAGAATGAAGAGTTGTAACCTACTGCACCTACTGCAAATATTTATTATGAAATTCTTTCGAGTATGATAGAGAAACTGCTAGCTAATCCTTATGTAGGAGATGGAACATTACATCCTGATATGCTTCTAATCTATGTGGATGAAGTTTTTGGATTATTTAAGCTTGCAGGTTTGCCCGAGGATGATGTCAAGAACTAGGTATTCCCTTTATCTTTTAAGGGAAAGGCATTGACATGGTATAGTCTATGCGATGATATTGGGACTTGCAACTACAATCGATTGAAATTGGAATTTCATCAAAAGTTTTATCCTATGCATCTAGTTTATCGTGATCAGAAATATATATATAATTTTTGGCCTCATGAAGGATAAAGTATCATTCAAGCTTGGGGGAGGCTTAAGTTAATATTATTTTCATGCCCCAATCATGAGCGCCCAAGAGAAATTATTATTCAGAATTTTTATGCTCGACTTTCTCGTAATGATCAATCCATGCTCGATACTTCATGTACTGGTTCTTTTATGAAGAAGACTATTGAATTCAAATGGGAATTATTGGAAAGAATTAAACGCAAATATGAAGATTGGGAACTCGATGAAGGTAATGGGTCAGGTATAAACCTTAAGTTTGATTGTGTTAAATATTTTATGGATACCGATGCTTTTCGTGAATTTAGCACTAAATATGGACTTGACTGTGTGATAGTAGCTTCTTTCTGTGAATCTTTTGCTACTCATGTTGATCTCCCTAAGGAGAAGTGGTTTAAATATCATCCTCCCATTGAAGTGAAAGCAGTAGAACCTGTTAAAGTTGAAGAAGAGACAATTACTTATAATGTTGATCATATTGTTACTACAACTTATATTGAGAAACCACCTTTCCTGTTAGAATAAAGGATCATGCTAAAGATTCAGCCATGGTTCCTCAGAGTAATACTAGAACACCTACACCCCCTGAGCAAATTAAAGTTGAACCTAGTATTGCTATGGTTAAAGATCTCTTGGTTGATAATATTGATGGGCATGTTATTTATTTCTGTGATGAAGCTGCTAGAATTGGTAAACCAGATATTAAATATAAACATAGACCTATTGTTGGATTGCCTGTTGTTTTAGTTAAAAAAGGAGATCATTGTTATCATGGCTTATGTGACGTGGGTGCTAGAGTGAGTGCAATTCCTTTTACTTTATATCAGGAAATTATGAATGGTATTGCACCTGTTGAGATAGAAGATGTCGATGTTACTATTAAGCTTGCCAATAGAGATACTATATCACCAATTGGGATTGTTAGAGATGTTGAAGTCTTGTGTACCCTACTGATTTTCTTGTTCTTGGTTCTCCGCAAGATGACTTTTGTCCCATTATATTTGGTAGACCTTTCTTGAACACTGTTAATGCTAAGATAGACCGCGAGAAATATATTGTTACTATCGGTTTTGGGGATGTGTCTCATGATTTTAATTTCTCCAAATTTCGTAGACAACCCCGTGATAAATAATTGCCTAGTAAGGATGAAATTATTGGTCTTGCTTATATTGTCGTGCCTCCTGCTGATCCTTTGGAACAATATTTGCTAGACCATGAAAATGATATGTTTATGAATGAACAAAAGGAATTAGATGAAATATTCTTTAACTAAGGGCTTGTTATGAAACACAATTTGCCTGTTGAAATCCTTGGGGATCCTCCTCCACCCAAGGGTGATCCCGTGTCTGAGCTTAAACAATTACCTGATACCTTAAAATATGCTTATCTTGATGAGAAGAAGATATATCATGTTATTATCAATGCTAACCTTTCTGAGCATGAAGAAAAGAAATTATCGAAAACTCTGAAGAAGCACCGTGCCGCTATTGGATATACTCTTGATGTTCTTAAGGGCATTAGGCCCTCTCTATGTCAGCACAAAATTAATATGGAGCCTGATGCTAAAACAATTGTTGATCATCAACGACAGTTAAATCCTAAAATGAAAGAAGTGGTAAGAAATGAGATACTAAAACTTCTGGAGGCAGGTATAATTTGTCCTATTGCTGATAGTAGATGTGTAAGTCCCGTTCATTGTGTCCCTAAGAAGGGAGGTATTACTGTTGTTCCTAATGATAAGAATGAATTGATCCCTCAAAGAATTGTTGCATGTTATAGAAAGGTAATTGTTTTCGCAAATTAAACAAAGCTACTAGAAAAGATCATTACCATCTACCCTTTATTGATCAAATGCTAGAAAGACTGTCCAAACATACACATTTTTGCTTTCTAGATGGTTATTTTGTTTTTTCTCAAATACTTGTGTCAAAAGGGGATCAAGAAAAAACCACTTTTACTTGCCCTTCTGGTACTTTTACTTATAGACGTATGCCTTTTGGTTTATGCAATGCACCTGCTACCTTTCAAAGATGTATGACTGCTATATTCTCTGACTTTTGTGAAAAGATTGTTGAGATTTTCATGGATGATTTCTTTGTTTACTGAACTTCTTTTGATGATTGCTTGAGCAACCTTGATCGAGTTTGCAGAGATGTGAAGAAACTAATCTTGTCTTGAATTAGGATAAGTGCCACTTTGTGGTTAATGAAGGTATTGTCTTGGGGCATAAAATTTCTGGAAGAGGTATTGAAGTTGATAAAGCTAAAGTAGATGCCATTGAAAAGATGTCGTGTCCTAAAGATATCAAAGGTATAAGAAGTTTCCTTGGTCATGCTGGTTTCTATAGGAGGTTTATTAAAGACTTCTCTAAAATTTCTAGGCCTCTCACTAGTCTCTTGCAAAAAGATGTTCCTTTTGTTTTTGATGATGATTGTGTAGAAGCATTTGAAATACTTAAGAAGGCCTTGATTTCTGCACCTATTGTTCAACCACCTGATTGGACTTTACCCTTTGAAATCATGTGTGATGCTAGTGATTATGATGTTGGTGTTGTTCTAGGGCAAATAGTTGATAAGAATTTGAATGTTATTCATTATGCTAGTAAAACTCTAGGCAATGCCCAGAGAAATTATGCTACTACTGAAAAATAATTCTTAGCTGTTGTTTTTGCTTGTAATAAGTTCAGATCTTATATTGTTGATTCCAAAGTAACTGTTCACACTGATCATGCTGCTATTAAGTATCTTATGGAAAAGAAAGATGCTAAACCTAGACTTATTAGATGGGTTCTCTTGTTACAAGAATTTGATTTGCATATTATTGATAGAAAGGGAGCTGAGAACCCCGTCGCAGACAACTTTTCCAGGTTAGAAAATGTTCTTAATGACCCACTTCTTATCGATGATAGCTTCCCCAATGAACAATTAGCTGTCATAAATGCTTCTCGTAATGCTCCTTGGTATGCTAATTATGCTAATTACCATTATTGCTAAATTTATACCACCTAGTTTCACATACCAGCAAAAGAAAAAGTTTTTCTATGATTTAAGACATTACTTTTGGGATGACCCACATCTTTATAAAGAAGGAGTAGATGGTGTTATTAGACGTTGTGTACCTGAGTATGAATATGAACAGATCCTACGAAAGTGTCACTCTGAAGCCTACGGAGGACACCATGCTGGAGATAGAACTGCACACAAGGTATTACAATCTAGTTTTTATTGGCCTATTCTCTTCAAGGATGCTCGTAAGTTTGTCTTATCTTGTGATGAATGCCAGAGAATTGGCAATATTAGTAGACGTCAGGAAATGCCTATGAATTATTCACTTGTTATTGAACCATTTGATGTTTGGGGCTTCGATTATATGGGACCCTTTCCTTCCTATAATGGGTATACACATATTTTGGTTGCTGTTGATTACGTTATTAAGTGGGTAGAAGCTATTCCAACTAGTACTGCTGATCATAAAAAATCGATTAACATGCTTAAAGAAGTTACTTTTCCGAGATTTGGGGTCCCTATATATTTTATGACTGATGGTGGTTCACATTTTATTCATGGTGCTTTCCGTGAAATGCTTGCTAAATATGATGTCAACCATAGAATTGCATCTCCTTATCATCCTCAGTCTAGTGGTCAAGTAGAATTGAGCAATAAAGATACTAAATTGATTTTGCAAAAGACAGTTAATAGATCTAGAAAGAATAGATCTAAGAAAGTTGATGATGCATTATGGGCCTATAGAAATGCTTATAAAAACCCTATAGGTATGTCTCCATATAAAATGGTTTATGGAAAAGCATGTCACTTACCTCTTGAATTAGAACATAAAGCATATTGGGCAATCAAAGAGCTCAACTATGATTTCAAACTTGCCGGTGAGAAGAGGTTATTTTACATAAGCTCGCTTGATGAATGGAGAACCCAAGCCTATGAGAATGACAAGTTGTTTAAAGAAAAGGTTAAAAGATGGCATGCCAACATGATACAAAATCGTGAGTTTAATGTAGGTGATCATGTCTTGCTATACAATTATCGTTTAAGATTCTTTGTAGGAAAGCTTATCTCCAAATGGGATGGTCCTTACATTATCGAGGAGGTCTATCGTTCTGGTGCCATCAAAATCAACAACACCGAAGGCACGAATCCAAAGGTGGTAAACGGTCAAAGAATCAAACATTATACCTCAGGTACTCCCATAAATGTTGAGACCAATATTATTAATACCATAACACTGGAGGAGTACATAAGGGATACTTTCCAGAACGTTTCAAACTCCGAAAAGGAATAGGTGTGTGGTAAGGTAAGTAAACCGACTCCAAAACATTTCCAATGGCAGTTTTTCTCCGTTTTGGAATATTAAAAAAGATAAGAAAAATTAAAAGTAGTCCGAAGAGTGCACGAGGAAGCGGCAAGGCAGGAGGGCGCACCCCTGTACCTTGCCGCCACCTTGTGTGCCCTCCGGACTCCGTTTTCTTGCAGAATACTTCTTTTGGTCGGTAAAAATTTATTATATAATCTTCCGAAGGTTTTGACCACCGTGCCATGACAAAATCCTCTGTTTTAGTTTAGTGCTGTTTTGTCTGCCAGATCTGAAAATATGTCGTCCCAAGATTCGGAGGGCGAGAGCTATATAGCTGATTATATCACCAATCCAAAGGCGTACGGGGATGTGGAACATTATGGTTGGACCACGGAGGAAGAAGAAGACTATGATCTAAAGGGAAAGGAAGAGACAAGCCTAGATGAAGATGAAGTCCCACTACCCCAACCTGGGGACATGCACGTGGAGTTCAAAAAGTCAAGTCCCCCTAGTAAAGCAATGAAACCCAAGATCGAGTTTATCCCTTTTCGTCTCTGGTAGGAAAACAAACAAGAACTATGTAAGAAGATATTAGGGCTAGAGCAGGAGATCGATAACTTAAGAGAGGAAAATTCTATCCTCAAGCGCAAGCTGAGGAACAAGCCTATAACGTCAACAACTTCATCATCACCACCTCCGAAGAAAGAGACATAAATACAAGGGTATGGGAACTCACCTTGGCAACTGCCAAGCTTGGGGGAGGTGCCCCAGTATTGTATCTCCATCACACCTTTACCTTTATCGTTTTTCTTAGTTCGGTCCTTTTGGTTATATCTTGATCTAGTAGAATAAAGTTTTTAGTATGATCTAGCTTTGAGTTTTGTTTTGATCTCTATCTATGCAATTGAGTCCGTGAGTTATATATAATAAAGAGTAGTTTTGACTTGAGGGCTTTGCTTTCTTGCTATGATCTTAAGAGAAAGAATAAAAAGAAATAGAAGGCTCATATAATGATATTATGGAGAGTGATGACTTCACATATAAAGAGTATGATGAATAAAATTTGTTGAGAGTTGACATAGTTTTGGTCATTGTTGCAATTAATAGGAAGTGATAAAGGAAGAGAGGTTTCACATATAAATATACTATCTTGGACATCATTTCTAGCTGTGAGCACTCATTAAAATATGACATGTTAAAAAGTTGAGGTTGGAAAAGGAAGACAAGATAATGGGTTATGTTTTCTTATATCCGAATAGAAGTTATATTGTCATGGATCCTCCAACATATTGAGTTTGCCTTTCTCTCTCTTTTGCTAGCAAAATCCTTTGCACCAAGTAGAGATACTACTTGTGCTTCCAAACATCCCTTAAACCAGTTTTGCCATGAGAGTCCACCATACCTACCTATGGATTGAGTAAGACCTTTCAAGTAAGTTGTCATCGGTGCAAGCAATAAAAATTGCTCTCTAAATATGTTTGATATTTTAGTGTGGAGAAAATAAGCTTTATACGAACTTGTGATATGGAAGAAATAAAAGCGAGAAACTGCATAATAAAGTTCTTTATCATAAGCGGCAATATAAAGTGACGTTCTTTTCCACTAAGATTTTGTGCATCCAACCACAAAAGTGCATGACAACCTTCCCTTTGCGAAGGGCCTATCTTTTACTTTTATCTTCTACCCTTATACAAGACTCACGGTGATCTTCACCTTTCCCTTTTACACTTTTTCTTTTTGGCAAGCACTATGTGTTGGGAAAAGATCTAGACACATATATCCACTCGGATGTAGGTTTTCATAAAGTATTATTGTTGACATTACCCTTGAGGTAAAAGGCCGGGAGGCGAAACTATAAGCCCCTATCTTTCTCTGTGTTTGATTGAAGCTTTGAACCCATAAGCATCGTGTGAGTGTTAGCAATTCTGAAAGATTAAATGATAATGGAGTATGTGCACTTACTGAAAATCTCTTATATTGACTCTTTCCGATGTTATGATAAACTGCAATTGCTTGAATGACTGAGATCATAGTTTGTTAATTTTCAATAAAGTTTATGATTCATACTTTACCTTGTGAACAAATCGTTACTTTGGCATAAGAAATTATATGAAAATATATGTTGTTGCTCTAAAGATGATCATGATGCCCTCATCTCCATATTTTATTTTATTGACACCTCTATCTCCAAACATGTGGACATATTTTTCGATTTCGGCTTTTACTTGAGGACAAGCGAGGTCTAAGCTTGGGGGAGTTGATGATACGTCTCCAACGTATCTATATTTTTTTATTGTTCCATGCTATTATATTATCCTTCTAGGATGTTTTATGGGCTTTTATATATACTTTTATATGATTTTTGGGACTAACCTATTAACCCAGAGCCCAGTGTCAGTTTCTGTTTTTCCCTTGTTTTAGAGTATCATAGAAAAGGAATATCAAACGGAGCCCAATTGACCTGAAACTCAACGGAGCTTATTTTTGGACAAGAAGAAGCCCAGGAAGTGCCGGAGGGGGATCAGAAGGTCCACGGGCTGCCCACGAGGGTGGGGGGCGCGCCCCCTACCTCGTGGACAGCCTGGAGACCCCCTTTATGAAAGCACATTTGCTCCCCGGGTGGTTTTGGTAATTAATGACAACATACTTTGTGGTTGGACTAATGCTTTTATCAAGTATGTTTCAGGAAATTCAATCACATTGGCATGGCAAAAGGACTAAAGAAGTGGACCCCTCAAAATGCTAAGGCAAGCATTGGCAAAAGCTCAAGACTCCATTTTTGGTTTAGTGATCCAAGATCACATTGAGTCCATAGGAAAAGCCAATACTATTAAAAGGGGATGAGGTTATGATGATGATCTGGTTGCTCAAGTGCTTAGTGATACATCTCCTAAACTATCAGCAACTTTCACTGCCATATACACTCATAAGTAGTCTCGGTCCCACCGATATTCCAAACTCAGTCACACCGAGATGAACCACCTCAGCCATAAGCCAAACCCTAGTAAACTCGGATTTTCTGATTCTGAACTCGGTCTCACCGAAACATGAGTTGCCAAGTTTCTGTAACCTTCTGTCATCAAATCGGTGTCACCGAGATGATGAAGTCGGTCCCACCGAAACTGGCATGCTCTTGTCATTGCACGAATCGGACTAACCGAGATTGTATATTCGGTCCCACCGAAAATCCCAACGTTCACATTATTTGAACTATCGGTCTCACCGAGTTGTCCACTTCGGTCCCACCGAGATTGCTCAAATGTGTCTAACGGTTGGATTTTGTGTGGAGGCTATTTATACCCCTCCACCCCCTCTTCATTCATGGAGAGAGCCATCAGAAAGAACTACCACTCCTACCTTACATTTCTGAGAAGAGAACTACCTACCCTTGTGTTGAGATCAAGTTGCTCCACTCCCACCATATGAAGCTTGATCTCTAGCCTTCCCAAGTTGCTTTCCACTCAATCCTTTCTTCCACCACAGCCAAATCAGTGAGGAGAGTTGAGTGTTGGGGAGATTATCATTTGAAGCACAAGAGCAAGGAGTTCATCATCATCTACAACATCTATTACCTTTTGGAGGGTGGTGCCTCCTAGATTGGTTAGGTGTCGCTTGGGAGCCTCCGTCGTCGAGATGTGGAGTTGAACCAAGAAGTTTGTAAGGGCAAGGAGATCGCCTACTTCGTGAAGATCTACCCCGAGTAAGGCTAGCCCTCCGTGGGCGTAGGCCATGATGGAATAGACAAGGTTGCTTCTTCGTGGACCCTTCGTGGGTGGAGCCCTCCGTGGACTCTCGCAGCCGTTACCCTTCGTGGGTTGAAGTCTCCATCAACGTGGATGTACGATAGCGCCACCTATCGGAACCACGGGAAAAATCATTGCGTCTCCAAATTGCGTTTGATCTTCTCCACTTCTCTTTACTACTTGTGCAATTTACTTTCCGCTGCCCATACTCTAGAATTGCATGTGTAGTGTGCTACTTGACTTGTGTGTTATGCAAAATCTGCCAAAATCTGTCCTTGATAAAAGACCGAATTTTTATCTTGTCGAGTAGTCTAATCACCCCCCCTCTAGACACTCTCACCTTCTTCGATCCCTCAATTTGTATCAGAGCTTTGGTCTCCATTGCTTTGGTTTACACACCATTGGAGGAAGATGGACGTGTCTACGTTTGGGAGTGTTAGCCATAGAGTGCCTATTCTTAATGGAGTGTCCTATAACTCGTGGAGGATTGAAATGCTTATTATCTTTAAGACGTACAATTTGCGCAAATATGTTGAGACCCCCTATGTGCCTCCATTTGACCCCTTGCACCCTACCATGGATGAAGAGCTTGATTTGCTTCGTAACCTTAGGACTGTAAATCTTATCATTAGAGGGTTACCCGATAACTTGCTTGAGCTCGTTACAAACTTTGAGTGCGCCTATGCTATGTGGAAGTTCTTGGAAGAACTTTATCCAGACTACTCTTTGAGAGGTCTTGATGAAATTCTATACAAGACTATTGAATTTGATATGATGCGCCCCAATGATCCCAACTTTGATAAATGCTTCTTTGAGCTTCGTGATCTTATGAAAAAGAAGGGTGATCCCGGTCTTATCAATGTTTTAATTAGAAATGCTCTTGTATTGCATTCCGATGGTTATTGTCACATTGACAAAACTAATGCAAGTAGTTATCAAATTGACCTAGGTGTTGATGATGAACAATCTATGGGTCAATATGATGATGAGCATGAGCATGATGATGATTACTCCGATTCGGACACCGAGCTAGACAAGATCATGAAGAGTCTCAATCTTATGGCAAATCTGAGAGACTACATGTCCGGCGGAAAAGAGTGGATTCTTGATAGTGGATGCACCGACCATATGACCGGAGACAAAGACATGTTTCGAGAGCTTGCAAAGAACGATGGTCCACGCAAGTATGTGACTTTTGGAGACAACTCCAAGGGTAAGGTACTTGGCCTTGGTAAGGTGGCCATATCTCATGATAGCTCTATTCAAAATGTCATGCTTGTAGAATCTCTTGGATACAATTTACTTTCCATGTCTAGATAAGCTGACTTTGGATTCAATGTGCTATTCACCGAAGTAGATTGCCAAGTCTTTCGTCGTGACAATCATAACATGGCGTTTACCGGTATCCGTAGAGGTGATCTATATATTGTTGATTTCACTAAGAAAGCCCAACCTAGAGCTTGCTTCATTGCTAAATCCTCTAAAGGTTGGTTATGGCATAGAAGGCTTGGACATGTTGGTATGCGTAATCTAGACAAGCTGATCAAAGGTGATCATATTCTTGGCGTTAAAGATGTTTTCTTTGACAAAGATAGATTTGTAGTGCTTGTCAAGCAGGAAAACAAGTAGGTGGAAGTCATCCCGTGAAGAACATCATGACCACAAGGAGACCGCTTGAGCTTCTTCATATGGATCTCTTCGGTCCCAATGCTTACAAAAGCCTTGGTGGTAACTCCTTTGGTCTAGTTATAGTTGATGATTATTCCAGATTTACATGGGTATTTTTCCTTGATGACAAATCGCAGGTTCAGAGAATCTTCAAAACCTTTGCCAAAAAGGCCCGAAATCAATTTGAGGTGAAGATCAAGAAAGTTCGGAGTGACAATGGAACGGAGTTCAAGAACGCCAATGTAGACTCTTTTCTCTATGAGGAAGGGATTCTACATGAGTTCTCGGCTACGTACACTCCTCAACAAAATGGAGTTGTTGAGAGGAAGAATCGAACGCTCATAGAGATGGCGAGAACGATGCTTGATGAATACAAGACACCGAAGCATTTTTGGGGGGAAGCGGTCGAGACAGCTTGTCATGCTATCAACAGGCTTTATCTTCATAAGCTCCTCGGCAAGACATCATACGAGCTCCTCACCGGTAACAAACCCCAAGTGGGATACTTTCGTGTCTTTGGTTCGAAATGCTATATCCTTGATAAGCATCGTCGGTCTAAATTTGCTCCTAAATCTCATGAAGGCTTTTTTCTTGGTTATGGATCAAACTCCCACACCTACCGTGTCTACAATAATTTCACCCGAAAGGTTGAAGAGACGGTAGACGTGAAGTTTGATGAATCTAATGGCTCGCAAGTAGAGCAAATGCCTATTGATGTAGGAGACAAGGACCCATCGGAAGCTATCCAAGATTTATCTATTGGAAAGATCCGTCCCATGGAAGTGAAGGAGAGTACCTCATCTACATATGTGGAGCCCCCTACCTCACGGCGAGATGAACCTCAAGGCAACATGGAGGCCTCCACAAGTGGAACTCACCAAGATGAGGAAGTGCAACAAGAAGATCCACCACAACCTCCTTCTCCACCGCCTCAAGACAACACCAACAACAATGAAGAAGAAGAAGAGGAAGATGAAGATGATGAGGAAGCTCAGCCACAACCTCAACAAAAGCTATCCCGAGTCCGAGCAAGAGTCAAGAAAAATCATCCCGTGGAACAAATGATGAATGACATCAACTCCGGGAGAATTACTCGCTCTAAAACTCGCTTAGCTAACTTTTGTGAGCATTACTCATTTATCTCTAGTATTGAACCTATGAAGGTAGAAGAAGCACTTGAAGACCCGGATTGGGTGAACGCTATGCACGAAGAACTACACAACTTCGAGAGGAACAAGGTATGGACTTTGGTAGAGAAGCCCAAGGATGATCAAAACGTCATTGGAACCAAATGGGTGTTTCGGAACAAGCAAGATGAAGATGGACAAGTCATCCGCAACAAGGCTCGTCTCGTAGCTCAAGGTTACACACAAGTCCAAGGTATGGACTATGGTGAGACCTATGCCCCCGTTGCTAGACTTGAGTCCATTCGCATTCTTCTTGCTTATGCCAATCACCATGATATTACTCTCTATCAAATGGATATCAAAAGTGCTTTCCTAAATGGTGAAATTGAGGAGGAAGTATTTGTGAAACAACCTCCTGGATTTGTGAATCCCAAAAAGCCTAATCATGTTTACAAGTTGCACAAAGCTCTTTATGGTCTTAAACAAGCTCCTAGAGCTTGGTACAAATGCTTGACTAGCTTTCTTCTTGAAAAAGGCTTTGAGATTGGAAAGATAGACTCAACGCTGTTCACGAAAAGGGTTAATGGTGAACTATTTGTGTGCCAAATATATGTTGATGATATTATCTTTGGTTCAACTAACCCTCATTTTAGCAAGAAGTTTGGAAAGCTCATGTCGGAGAAGTATGAGATGTCCATGATGAGTGAACTCAAATTCTTCCTTGGGTTGCAAATCAAGCAATCAAAGGAGGGTACCTTTGTCTCACAAACAAAGTACACCAAGGATCTCTTCAAGAAGTTCAACATGCAAGAAAGCAAAGGTATGAGAACCCCCATGCCTACAAGTGGACATAATGACTTGACAAAAGATGGAGAACCCGTTGATCAAAGGGTTTACCGATCTATGATTGGTTCTCTACTATATCTTTGTGCTTCTCGTCCTGACATAATGTTGAGTGTATGCATGTGTGCTCGATATCAAGCAGCCCCTAAAGAATGTCATCTTAAAGCTGTTAAAAGGATTGTGAGATATTTGATACACACACCAAACTTTGGCATTTGGTATCCTAAGAGGGCTTCTTTCGACCTTGTTGGCTATTCCGACTCGGACTATGCCGGTGACAGGGTTGATAGAAAGTCAACTTCGGGTACGTGTCAATTCCTTGGTCGATCCCTTGTATCTTGGTCCTCCAAGAAACAAAATTCGGTATCATTATCCACTGCCGAAGCGGAATATATTGCTACTGGTTCGTGTTGTGCTCAATTGCTATGGATGACACAAACGCTTAAGGATTATGGGATACATGTGAGACATGTTCCCTTGCTTTGTGACAATGAGAGTGCGATTAAAATTGGACACAATCCCGTGCAACACTCTCGAACGAAGCATATTGAAGTTCGTCACCATTTCATTCGTGATCATATTGCCAAGGGTGACATCAATCTTAAGCATGTTCGTACTGACAAACAACTCGCTGATATCTTTACAAAACCTCTTGATGAGAAGGTGTTTTGTCGCTTAAGGAGTGAGTTGAACATCATTGATGCTTCAAACTTGGAGTGAGAACTCCATTGATGCATGCAAGGCATGAGCCCACTTGACTAATCCTTGATATTTCTCTTATGATGGTGATCATATGTCTTGGACACATTTTCCTCCTTGTATTGCATCTAACTCCTTGCAGGTACTTGGATGATCTACATTCCACAAGATTACCACACACTCAAATCATGAGTAATCTTGTCATTGACCAAGTATCTAGCCCTTTGGGATGTTGAGTTCAAGGAACAAAATTCCACATATCCTTTTTGACATCTTATACATCTAGTATTTCACTCTTGTCATCTTGGATATCCTTGAGTATTTCCTTGCTTGCCTAACCCATGTAGGAAGATGAACTACACAAGTGGAAATGGCGCTCCAACTTCACATTCAATGAGCACCTACATCAAGTTTACCTACATGAGCAAAGCAACAACAAGCCCAAGGTATGTTCTTCACATCTTTAAGGAGCTTTGCTCAAAGTCATGAGTACAAGCAGCTTCATAAGATGTGATCACATCGAATGCTTAATCGAAAAATGGCAACCCCATTTTGAGCTTAAATGATGAGTATGACCTATGATCAAATGTCCTCATTCGACTCCTAAGTCAATATACTCAAACATAGGTGACCTTGTCGCCAACCTTTATCTAGATGAAGTACATATGTTTTGGAGTCTTTCTATTTTCTCTTATGTTCTCTCATTGAGTTTTCATTAAAAAAAACTTCATCTAGGAATCTTTTTCATTTCTATTCTTCTGTCTTTGTGAATATCCTTCTGGCTCTGATCAATTCCTCGAAAATCATTCACAAATTCATTGCAAATCCTTTGAAACATTCCTCGCAAAGTGAGCTGAATTATTTCTGTATTTCCTTGGAATTAAACTCGGCGTCACCGATTTAAATATTTCGGTCTAACCGAAAAGGATCTACCCTAAGTCCCTGACTTTCGGACCCACCGATCCATCTTAATTCGGTGTCACCGATTTATTTCTTCCAGGATATCATCTTCTGCAGCTCCACTCAATGATTCTCTATGCATGTTCCTTTTTGCCCTGTTGTGATTCTTAAGGATCCCACTCCTTTCTTTCCATCTTCCCTGACCTTCCTAGTTTGCTGTCCTTTTCGGCACTTGATGTCAAAGGGGGAGAAGACTTAGGGGGAGAAGAGAAGATTTAGGGGGAGAAGAAGAGCAATCTTACCTTAAGGCGGAGAGAATCACATCAAAGCTTTGCCGTGTTTTTCCTTATAAGAGAATTTCTTGCCGTGTTTCACATTGGACATTACAATTGGCGTCATTCTCATTTGGCATCATTCTTTTGATTTTGCTCTTTCCATCAAACCCCTTGATCTGAGAGAACTCAAAGGGAGAGGAATCTTCACAATTGATATCTTATGGAAACCAAATCTCTCAGAGTTCATTGAAAATCTTTTAGTTTCAGAGACATGTTTGCTGATTCAAGCTTGTGCTCAATATGAGACACTCTTTATACATGTCATCCCTGGCTTGGTACTCTTGATGTTCTTGCAGTTGGTTGAAGAAATACTCTTGTGTTATCTAACCTTGTTTTCCCAAGTTTATCTCTTCAGGTACAATGCCAAGGAACCTCAAGGTAAGTATATGCACTTTGCAGAATGTGCATGATGGTGACTTGCTTGTGAATACTTGTTTGCAAGAAATCACCATGCACATATGCATTATCACTCACTTCTTTTCATCTGCTCTGATGCATATAGCCAAGCTGCATGTAGCACATCTTGCTTATCTCTCTTGTGTGCTTGTGGTAGTCCAAAACCATAATTTATGAAAATCTTGCACACTTGTAGGGGGAGCCTGTGTACTACATGTTTGTCAAAGCTTTCGTGATAATTCTATCTTTCTTTCAATAAGCTTTGATGTCTTGTTTAGTGTGTTGCCATCAATTACCAAAAAGGGGGAGATTGAAAGCACATTTGCTCCCCGGGTGGTTATGGTAATTAATGACAACATACTTTGTGGTTGGACTAATGCTTTTATCAAGTATGTTTCAGGAAATTCAATCACATTGGCATGGCAAAAGGACTAAAGAAGTGGACCCCTCAAAATGCTAAGGCAAACATTGTCAAAAGCTCAAGACTCCATTTTTGGTTTAGTGATCCAAGATCACATTGAGTCCATAGGAAAAGCCAATACTATTAAAAGGGGATGAGGTTATGATGATGATCTGGTTGCTCAAGTGCTTAGTGATACATCTCCTAAACTATCAGCAACTTTCACTGCCATATACACTCATAAGTAGTCTCGGTCCCACCGATATTCCAAACTCAGTCACACCAAGATGAACCACCTCAGCCATCAGCCAAACCCTAGTAAACTCGGATTTTCTGATTCTGAACTCGGTCTCACCGAAACATGAGTTGCCAAGTTTCTGTAACCTTCTGTCATCAAATCGGTGTCACCGAGATGATGAAGTCGGTCCCACCGAAACTGGCATGCTCTTGTCATTGCACGAATCGGACTAACCGGGATTGTATATTCGGTCCCACCGAAAATCCCAACGTTCACATTATTTGAACTATCGGTCTCACCGAGTTGTCCACTTCGGTCCCACCGAGATTGCTCAAATGTGTGTTACGGTTGGATTTTGTGTGGAGGCTATTTATACCTCTCCACCCCCTCTTCATTCGTGGAGAGAGCCATCAGAAAGAACTACCACTCCTACCTTACATTTCTGAGAAGAGAACTACCTACCCTTGTGTTGAGATCAAGTTGCTCCACTCCCACCATATGAAGCTTGATCTCTAGCCTTCCCAAGTTGCTTTCCTCTCAATCCTTTCTTCCACCACAGCCAAATCAGTGAGGAGAGTTGAGTGTTGGGGTGATTATCATTTGAAGCACAAGAGCAAGGAGTTCATCATCATCTACAACATCTATTACCTTTTGGAGGGTGGTGCCTCCTAGATTGGTTAGGTGTCGCTTGGGAGCCTCCGTCGTCGAGATGTGGAGTTGAACCAAGAAGTTTGTAAGGGCAAGGAGATCGCCTACTTCGTGAAGATCTACCCCGAGTAAGGCTAGCCCTCCGTGGGCGTAGGCCATGATGGAATAGACAAGGTTTCTTCTTCGTGGACCCTTCGTGGGTGGAGCCCTCCGTGGACTCTCGCAGCCGTTACCCTCCGTGGGTTGAAGTCTCCATCAACGTGGATGTACGATAGCGCCACCTATCGGAACCATGGGAAAAATCATTGCGTCTCCAAATTGCGTTTGATCTTCTCCACTTCTCTTTACTACTTGTGCAATTTACTTTCCGCTGCCCATACTCTAGAATTGCATGTGTAGTGTGCTACTTGACTTGTGTGTTATGCAAAATCTGCCAAAATCTGTCCTTGATAAAAGACAGAATTTTTATCTTGACGAGTAGTCTAATCACCCCCCCTCTAGACACTCTCACCTTCTTCGATCCCTCACTTTACTTGTCCCCGACTCCAACACCTCCTATATATACTGAAGCCTCCAGAAAATAACCTAGATCGGGAGTTCCACCGCGGAAAGCCTCTGTTGCCACCAAAAACCAATCTAGACCCCATTCCGGCACCCTGTCGGAGAGGGGATCCCTCTTCGGTGGCCATCTTCATCATCCCGGCGCCCTCCATGACGAGGAGGGAGTCCCTCTCCGGTGGCCATCTTCATCATCCCGACGCTCTACATGACGAGGAGGGAGTAGTCCACCCTCGGGGCTAAGGGTATGTACCAGTAGCTATGTGTTTGATCTCTCTCTCTCTCTCTCGTGTTCTTGAGATGGCACAATCTTGATGTATCGCGAGCTTTGCTATTATAGTTGGATCTTATGATGTTTCTCCCCCTCTACTCTCTTGTGATGAATTGAGTTTTCCCTTTGAAGTTATCTTATCAGATTGACTCTTTAAGGATTTGAGAACACTTGATGTATGTCTTGCATGTGCTTATCTGTGGTGACAATGGGATATCACGTGATCTACTTGATGTATGTTTTGGTGATCAACTTGCGGGTTCCGTGACCTTGGGAATCTATGCATTGTGGTTGGCACACGTTTTCGCTTGACTCTCCGGTAGAAACTTTGGGGCACTCCTTGAAGTACTTTGTGTTGGTTGAATAGATGAATCTGAGATTGTGTGATGCATATCGTATAATCATGCCCACGGATACTTGAGGTGACAATGGAGTATCTAGGTGACATTAGGGTTTTGGTTGATTTGTGTCTTAAGGTGTTATTCTAGTACGAACTCTATGATGGATTGAACGGAAAGAATAGCTTCGTGTTATTTTACTACGGACTCTTGAATAGATCGGTCAGAAAGGATAACTTTGTGGTGGTTTTGTACCCTACCATAATCTCTTTGTTTGTTCTCCGCTATTGGTTACTTTGAAGTGACTCTTTGTTGCATGTTGAGGGATAGTTATATGATCCAAGTATGTTTTTATTGTTGAGAGAACTTGCACTAGTGAAAGTATGAACCCTAGGCCTTGTTTCCTATCATTGCAACACCGTTTATGCTCACTTTTATCTTTAGTTACCTTGCTGTTTTTATATTTTTAGATTACACAAATCCATATCTACCATCCATATTGCACTTGTATCACCATCTCTTCGCCGAACTAGTGCACCTATACAATTTACCATTGTATTGGGTGTGTTGGGGACACAAGAGACTCTTTGTTATTCGGTTGCAGGGTTGCTTGAGAGAGACCATCTTCATCCGTACGCCTCCCGCGGATTGATAAACCTTAGGTCATCCACTTGAGGGAAATTTGCTACTCTCCTACAAACCTCTGGACTTGGAGGCCCAACAACGTATACAAGAAGAAGGTTGTGTAGTAGACATCAGTTGATACGTCCATTTTGCATCATGCTCTTATATTGATATTTATTGCATTATGGTCTGTTATTACACATTATGGCATAGTACTTATGCCTTTTCTATCTTATTTTACAAGGTTTACGCAAAGAGGGAGAATGCCCGCAACTGGAATTCTGGACCGGAAAGGAGCAAATCTAAGAGACCTATTTTGCACAACTCCAAAAGTCCTGAAACTTCACGGAGAATTATTTTGGAATACATAAAAAATACTGGGCGAAGAAAGGACCTGAGGGACCCACCAGGCATCCACAAGGGTGGGGGGCGCGCCCTACCCCCCTAGGCGCGCCCCCTACCTTGCTGCTAGCCTGGCAGGCCCCCGGTGCCCATCTTTTGCTATATGAAGGGTTTTTACTTGGAAAAAGAAGGACCATCTCCTCTCAAATCCTAGTTCATCTCTTCTATCCGATCTTTGTCTCAAAACCTTAGATTGGTACGTGTGGGTTGCTAGTAGTGTTGATTACTCCTTGTAGTTGATGCTAGTTAGTTTATTCGGTGGAAGATCATATGTTTAGATCCTCAATGCTATCCAATACCCCTCTGATTATGAACATGAATATGCTTTGTGAGTAGTTACATTTGTTCCTGATGACATGGGATAAGTCTTGTTATAAGTAATCATGTGAATTTGGTATTCGTTCGATATTTTGATGAGATGTATGTTGTCTTTCCTCTAGTAGTGTTATGTGAACGTCGACTACATGACACTTCACCATTTTTTGGGCCTATGGGAAGGCATTGGGAAGGAATAAGTAGATAATGGGTTGCTAGAGTGGCAGAAGCTTAAACCCTAGTTTATGCATTGCTTCGTAAGGGGCTGATTTGGATCCATATGTTTCATGCTATGGTTAGGTTCATCCTAATTCTTATTTCGTAGTTGCGGATGCTTGCGAGAGGGGTTAATCATAAGTGGGAGGCTTTTCCAAGGAAGGGCAGCACCCAAGCACCGGTCCACTCATATACCAAATTATCAAAGTAACAAACGCGAATCATATGAGCATGATGAAAACTAACTTGACAACAATTCCCGTGTATCCTCAAGAGCGCTTTGCTTTATATAAGAGTTCGTCCATGCTTATCCCTTGCTACAAAAAGGATGGGGCCACCTTGCTACACCTTATTTACTTTTGTTACTTGTTACCCGTTATGAATTATCTTATCACACAACTATTTGTTACCTATAATTTTAGTGCTTGCATAGAATACCTTGTTGAAAACCGCTTGTCATTTCCTTCTGCTCCTCGTTGGGTTCGACACTCTTAGTTATCGAAAGGAATATGGTAGATCCCCTATACTTGTGGGCCAGCCGCATCTAGGTCATCGTCGTCGTCTGGCCTCACATCAAGCTCCCCTTTCGCCTCCGCATCTTGAACAGGTCGTCGCCACCAGCTGCCACCTCTCCCATGTACTTGCGCTTGGGCACGATCCTCCACCCGATTCCACAGTGGAGGATTGCTCCGTGAGGCTGGCGAGGGATGCGGAGACATAGGCGGCGACAATGGTGTGCGTGATGCGAGGAGGGAGAAGATGCCATCGTGGACAACGATGGGGAGAGGAGGAGGCAGCGTGAGGAGCGAAGAGACGCACTCGTTCGCTAGTTTTTATTTTCTGCAAGGCTGAAGCAGGCTTCACACAAGGCCCAATTAACCATGGGCCTACGATTAGGCTATCGGAGTAGCTGCCCATAGGACAGTCGGCCCAGTTTCAACCAAATTCAGATCAGACGACCAGGAATGATCCAAACGCGTGATCTAACATCCGAAAATGCCTGGTGCGCGGGAAGGCTGGGTTTAGGTGTAGTTATACTGTCCTTAATTTGGTACATGTACAATCATGCATCTGCTCCAACTCTTCAAAAATAGGGACAACCATAATCCACATTTTCTCAAGAAGGTGACTCAATATGGAGCAACCTTGACTTGAAACATCATTTCACTAGAAATTTGATGAAAATTTGAGATCATGACATAGACTAAAATACGTGCACGTGAACTACCTAAGGCCATGCTGAAGAAATATTAGCTCTCATAATTTTGTGAAATCTTCACAGGAAGTAAGACCAGATAGATACTTGATCAACCTAAATACTCATCGACAATTTTGTGAAATCTTCATAGGAAGTAAGACCAGATAGAAACTTGATCAATCCAAATACTCCTATAATGACCTCAACACCCTTAAAGTATCTATGGACGCAAACATATAATCAATGTTGCTATGTTAGTATTAGTTATGCACTAATGCTACATGAATAGCAGTAATAGATAAAAGGTTAGTCCCTCTATCCAAAAATATTTGTCGTGGTTCAAGTTGTCAATGACATGGTGTGCAACTACTGTTAGGAACCATTCCGTAGAAAATAAGCTTATATATAGAGACATTTGGAAACACACATTGTAGTCTTAAAATAGTTTGCTAATGATGTGGTGCACCATCCTTTTGGATCCGCTAGCAGGGACAACACACCAACATGCGAAGAAGAGAGAGTGTCCTAGCGGACTCTCGATGATGGATGATTAGCATCTTCACATTGAAGGTGGCAATCGAAACCTTTACAAACAAGGTTGGGCTTAATTAATTGGAGGCTCCCACCACCACCACGAAGCTTCACTATATTGGAATGTGGCTTCGAGGTGACCTCTTCCGTCTAGGGTGCACAAACATCCAAGAGTAATAAGATCCACAAGTGAAAGTATAGAGGAATCAACTTTCCTTTGGCGGAAGTGTAGATCCAGGTCTCGTCCCTCAGTCCCTAGCAAATCCACTAGTTTGGTTGGCTAAGGAAGGATATCGAGCAAGAAATAGCTTACAACAACAATGAAGGAGAGAAAGAGGCAAGAGATTAGTGTGAGGTCACTACTAGGGAAAGGCCTAGCTATAACGTGGGGTAAATGCCTACCAGTAGCGCGGGGGCCAATGCAACTACTAGGGCGCTTCAACTAACTTTTAGCAGTAGCACGAGTTTTAGTCCACGCTACTGCTACCCATACATATCAGTAGCGTGGAGGTTCCATCCAACTCTACTGCTAACTAGTTGCAGCGCGACTATGGAACCCATGCTACTGCTATGCCCGCGCTGATGCTACTCCATTACCCCATGCTACCGATAAGATTTTTCATATTCGTTTTCTTCTGCATATTTATGTTGTATTTGTACAAGTTTTATACAGTCACAACATGCACGTGGATTGAAACTATATGAGACAAGAATGGCTCATTGCCTTCATCTCATCATCGAAGTGGTACACCATAGTTGAGGGAGTCCTGTATTTAGGGGTCCTTGGGTGTCCGGGCCATTGATGCTGGGCCGAATTGATGGGCCATGAAGATAGAAGCAGAAGGCCCTCCCCCGTATTCGGTTAGGACTCCTGTGTATGTAGTAAAGCAAGAAAGATGTCCGAATGTAATGATTCCTTCCTTCCCAAGTCACCTTTGTAACCCTAGGCCCCCTCCGGCGTGTATATAAGTCGAGGGGTTTAGTCCGTAAAGACAACAGAATCATATTAGATAGGCTAGACTTTTAGGGTTTAGCCATTACAATCTCGAGGTAGATCAACTCTTGTAACCCCATATTCATTAAGATCAATCAAGCAGGAAATAGGGTATTACCTTGATCGAGAGGGCCCGAACCTGGGTAAACATTGTGTCCCCTGTCTCTTGTTACCATCGATCCTTAGACGTACATCTTGGGCACCCCTACCCGAGATCTGTCGGTTTTGACACTGACAATGGTGCTTTCATTGAGAGCTCCGTTGTGCGCTTGCGAAAGGCGATCGATGGCTCGTCTCGTCATCAACGACGAGATCACCCTCGGAAACAACCTGGCCATGGTCCAGACCCTCCAACTTGGTGGGTTTGCTGTATGCTCCCGCGTGGCCGCCAGGCCGGCCGCACTCTCCGCGGCCATCGAGCACCACTCCTACATTGGCTCCGACCACTTCGATCACGCGACTTCGGCGGATTCCTCATCTTTAAACTAGCTGTTGGATTGCATTGCCACCTTGGGGTTTTCATTGTCACATGATCAGATCAATCTAAATCCGGTCAAGATGAAATCAATTCCACCCCGATCACTCATTTGGTGGCGGCAATCGAGGACCGAGCCGAAGGTACTTCTCCTCTCAAGACGCTGGCACTATTCGGATCTTAGAACCCATCAAGCCGAACATACCTCTGACAGGTGGCACTTTGTGCCTTTCGAGCTTTGGAACAGACATCGGGCCCGCGGAATACTCAGATCCCACTGGGCCCAGATTGTCCACACTGGAGGTTGTACAAACCCCGGACACTACGTTGGGTTGGGACTCAAATTTATCCACACCCACCCACCATGGTACACACTCTCCAAGTAACTCCGGACTACCGGACATATGTGATCTCATGTATATACGGCAGCGGCCCCAAGAGACAGTTCATCACTTCTAGGCCTGATTCCTGCTTGTTAAAAACAAGATTAAAGACTGCTGCGACGATGACACGGTGCCCATATTTCACCACAATTGCACAGACGAGGGAGTCTTGAACGCCCTCAACCGCCGTCAAATACACAGCTTTGCAGAATTATCGCACTTGGTACAAAAGTATAGTGCTATGGAAAACACTCGGAAAGCCTAGAATACACCTCTGGAACAGTCCATCTTCGGAGGACACACCGCTAAAGCGAAACGGACATACCCGGCAGGGCTTCCGATCACATATACAATGGCAAGAAAAATAGACCTTTCACATGACACATGTCCATTCTGGATGAACTGTTGGATAAACCTTGCCAAATACATGCCACCCCCGGACAATTCCCCTACCCACTGCCTTAGAGCATGTTGGGTACTCCGGCAGGTAGCAAACAACGGTGAAGCAATCCTTGCCACCGTGACGCCAGGGGAGAAAGACCTCGATGTCTTCACCGTCTTCGAGACGTTCTCCTAAAACAATCGGTGCAAGAGAGCGAATCACGAACTTGCCAAGGTCCATCAAATCAGCACTGCAAGCCCATGGAACGACACGGCAATCACCTTTTCTGCCGAAGATGAACCACGAGTCCGGCCTATCTGAGCCAGAGCCGCTCTCGTACTAAACCCAATAGTAGATGGCTTCCTTCTCACTAAAGTACTCATGGACGGAGGCAGCGGACTCAACCTCATATATGAGGACATGCTTGCAAAAATGCAGGTCAATAAATCCCTCATTGAACAAAGTAATACAACCTTTCGAGGAATTATTCCCAGCCGGGAAGCCCGGTGTTCGGGAAGCATTAAGTTCGATGTAGTATGTACACCCGAGAACTACATGTCGGAGGAACTGCTCTTCCACATTGTCCCCTTCAACAATGGATACCACGCCTTTCTAGGGTGGGACGCTTTCTCACACTTTCAGGCTATACCCCATTAAGGGTACATGAACCTCAAAATGCCAGGGCCCAATGGAATAATCACAGTTGCAAGTGATCCGGATAGAGCACTCCATGCCGAGAACAAAACCACATCTTTAGTCCTAGAGGTACTATCCGAAGCCCTCGCGGCCGGAGAATTAACCACCATACGATCTACGGTGGACAGAGACGACGTAGTCATGGACAAAAGATCGAAACCTACCTCTTTTAAGCTAGTAGATGAAATTGTAAAATTCCAAGTGCACCCAACGGACCCTAATATGATGTCATCCATTGGGGGCACAGCTGGACCCGACGGTAGACAACGCTTTGTGCGCCTTTATTTGCAAAAATTGGGACATATTTGTTGGAAATATGCCCTAGAGGCAATAATAAAAGAGTTATTATTATATTTCCTTGTTCATGATAATCGTTTATTATCCATGCTATAATTGTATTGATTGGAAACTCAAATACATGTGTGGATAAATAGACAAACTTTGTGTCCCTAGTAAGCCTCTTCAGGACTAGCTCGTTGATCAAAGATGACCGCGGTTTCCAGGTCATAGACATGAGTTGTCATTTGATAACGGGATCACATCATTAGGAGAATGATGTGATGGACGAGACCCAAACGTTAAACATAGCTTTTGATCGTATCAGTTATCGCTATAGTTTTCTGCATGTCAAGTATAAGTTCCTATGACCATGAGATCATGTAACTCACTGACACCGTAGGAGTGCTTTGTGTGTGCCAAACGTCGCAACGTAACTGGGTGACTATAAAGGTACTCTACAGGTATCTCCGAAGGTGTCTGTTAAGTTGACATGGATCGAGACTGGGATTTGTCACTCCGTGTGACGGAGAGGTATCTCCGGGCCCACTCGGTAATACGTCATCTCAATGAGCTCAAAGTGACTAAGTAGTTAGTCACGGGATTATGTATTACGGAACGAGTAAAGAGACTTGCCGGTAACGAGATTGAACTAGGTATAGAGATACCGACGATCGAATCTCGGGCAAGTAACATACCGACGAGACAAAGGGGACTGTATACGGGATTGCCTGAATCCTTGACATCGTGGTTCATCCGATGAGATCATCGAGGAACGTGTGGGAACCAATATGGGTATCCAGATCCCGCTATTGGTTATTGACCTGGGAGTGTCTCGGTCATGTCTGCATAGTTTCCGAACCCGCAGGGTCTACACACTTAAGGTTCGGTGACGCTAGGGTTGTTAGTGAGAACAGTGCATGGTTACCGAAGGTTGTTCGGAGTCCCGGATGAGATCCCGGACGTGACGAGGGTCTCCGGAATGGTCCGGGGACGAAGATTGATATATAGGATGAGAGTGATCGGAGTCCGGAAGTGTTCCGGGGAGTACCGGGGAGTCGTCGGATGACCGAAAGAGGTTTCGGGGGTCCCGGCAAGTGTTGCGGGCCCTATGGGCCACAAGTGGGAGACGCAACAGCCCTCATGGGGCTGTGCGCCCCCCCTTGGGCCCTCTCCACCTGCGCCAAGGGGGCTGGGCCCCCCTAGGGCTGCCGCACCCCCTAGTCTTGGGGGGCAAGGCGCCTGGGGGGGGGGGGAACCCTAGCCCTGGCCGCAGCCCTGGCCGCCGCCCCCCCCTTGGCCGCCGCCCCCTAGGGGGAAACCCTAGGGCGCCCCCTCCCCTCTCTCCCCCCTATATAAAGAGAGGCAGAGGGAGGGCAGCCACACACGTTCGTGCCTCGGCGCTGCCCTCCCTCTCCCATGAATATCTTCATCCAGTCCGCAGTGCTTGGCGAAGCCCTGCTGGAATTCCTCCACCACCATCTCCACCACGCCGTCGTGCTGCTGGGTTTCTCCGTCAACTTCTCCTTCCCCCTTGCTGGATCAAGAAGGAGGATACGTCCCCGAGCTGTACGTGTGAAGAACGCAGAGGCACCGTCCGTTCGGTGCTAGGATCTTCGGCGATCTGAATCGCGACGAGTACGACTCCATCAACCGCGTTCTTGAACGCTTCCGCTTAGCGATCTACAAGGGTATGTGGATCCAACTCTCCCCTCGTAGATGCATCTCCTAGATTGATCTTGGTGAGCGTAGGAAATTTTTTTGTTTCCCATGCAACGTTCCCCAACAGTGGCATCATGAGCTAGGTTCTTGCGTAGATGCTTTCACGAGTAGAACACAAAGGGGTTTGTGGGCGTTGATGTTTAGATTGCTTCCCTCCTTGGTCTTTCTTGATTCAGCGGTATTATGGGATGAAGCGGCCCGGACCAACTTTACATGTCCACGTACATGAGACCGGTTCCATCGACAGACATGCGACTTTTGTTGCATAAGATGGCTGGCGGGTGTCTGTCTCTCCTATCTTAGTTGAATCGGAATAGACAAAGGCGGTCCTTGTAGAAGGTTAAATAGCAACTTAAATATCACCGTTGTGGCTTTGCGTAGGTAAGAAGCGTTCTTGCTAGATACCCATAGCAGCCACGTAAAACATGCAACAACAAATTAGAGGACGTCTAACTTGTTTTTGCAGGGTATGTATGTGATATGATATGGCCAATGACATGATGAGATATATTTTGATGTATGAGATGATCATGTTGTAATAGTTAATATCGACTTGCATGTCGCTGTATACGGCAACCGGCAGGAGCCATAGGGTTGTCTTTAATTTTTGTATGACCTGCGTGTCAATCATTAAGCGCTATGTAATGCTTTACTTTATCGCTAAACGGTAGCAATAGTAGTAAGAGCATGGTGGGCGCGCGACAACCCCGATGGCGACACGATGATGGAGATCATGATGATGGGGATCATGGTGTTACGCCGGTGACGATGGAGATCATGCCGGTGCTTTGGAGATGGAGATCAAAAGCACGAGTTGATGGCCATATCATGTCACTTATGATTTGCATGTGATGTTAATCCTTTTATGCATCTTATTTTGCTTAGGACGGCGGTAGCATTATAAGATGATCCCTCACTAAAATTTCAAGATGAAATTGTGTTCCCCCCGAGTGTGCGCCGTTGCGAAGGTTCGTCGTTTCGAAGCACCACGTGATGATCGGGTGTGATAGACTCTACGTTCGCATACAACGGGTGCAAGCCAGTTTTACACATGCAGAACACTCGGGTTAGACTTGACGAGCCTAGCATGTACAGACATGGCCTCGGAACACGGAAGACCGAAAGGTCGAGCATGAGTCATATAGTAGATATGATCAACATGAAGATGTTCACCATTGACACCACCTCATCTCACGTGATGATCGGACTTGGGTTGGTGGATTTGGATCATGTCACGCTCGGATGACCAGAGGGATGTCAATTTGAGTGGGAGTTATAAGTAATTTGATTAGTTAAAAACTCACTTATCATGAACAATAGTCTAAGATGTCTTTGCAAATCTTTTGTTGTAGATGGCTCGCGCAGTAGCTCCCCTGAATTTTAATGCGTTCCTAGAGAAAACTAAGCTGAAAAATGATGGGAGCAACTTTGTGGACTGGCTCCGCAATCTGAGGATCATCCTCACAGCTGCCCAAAAGGTTTATGTCCTAAATGCACCGCTAGGTGAACCCCCCGCTCCGGCCTCTGTGGACGTTATGAATGCCTGGCAGTCGTGTTCG
Organism: Secale cereale; assembly: GCA_902687465.1. Taxonomy (NCBI): domain Eukaryota; kingdom Viridiplantae; phylum Streptophyta; class Magnoliopsida; order Poales; family Poaceae; genus Secale; species Secale cereale. Next base: position 362,745,708 of record LR738710.1, read on the forward strand.
GATGACTACTCGGTAGTGCAGTGTGCCATGTTGTATAGCTTGGAAGGAGGACTTCAAAGGCGTTTTGAACGTCATGGAGCATATGAGATGTTCCAGGAGTTGAAGTTCATCTTTGAAAAGAATGCCAAGATCGAGAGGTATGAGACCACCGATAAATTCTTTGCTTGCAAGATGGAGGAGAATTCGTCTGTCAGTGAGCACTTACTGAAGATGTCTGGGTACTATACCCGCATAGCTGATCTGGGACTTGTGTTCCCGGAGGAGGCTATCATTGACAGAATTCTCCAGTCACTCCCACCTAGCTACAAGAGCTTCGTGCAGCAGTATAACATGCAAGGGATGAACAAATCCATCGCCGAGCTGTTTTCAATGCTGAAAGTCGCTGAGGCAGACATCCAGAAGGAGTATCAAGTGTTGATGGTCAATAAAACTACCAGTTTCAAGAAAAATGGTAAGGGCAAGAAGGGTAACTCTAAGAAGGGTGGCAAGGCAGTTGCTCATCCAGTGAAGAAACCCAAGGCTGGGCCCAAGCCAGAGACTGAGTGTTTCTATTGCAAGGGGAACGGCCACTGGAAGCGGAACTGCCCCAAGTATCTGGCAGACAAGAAGGGGGCCAACAACAACAACAAGCAAGGTATATGTGATATACATGTTATTGATGTGTACCTTACCAACTCTCGTTGTAGTGCCTGGGTATTTGATACCGGTTCGGTTGCTCACATTTGCAACTCTAAACAGGAACTACGGAATAAACGGAGGCTGGCGAAGGACGAAGTGACGATGCGCGTGGGGAATGGTTCCAAGGTTGATGTGATCGCCGTAGGCACGCTCGCTCTTCGATTACCATCGGGATTAGTTATAAACCTGAATAATTGTTATTTAGTGCCTGTGTTGAGCATGAACATTATATCTGGATCTTGTTTAATGTGAGACGGTTACTCATTTAAATCAGAGAATAAAGGTTGTTCTATTTATATGGGTAATATCTTTTATGGTCATGCACCCGAAGTAGGGGGTTTATTCTTATTGAATCTCGATAGTGATGATACACATGTTCATAACATTGATGCCAAAAGATGTAGAGTTGATAACAATAGTACCACTTTCTTGTGGCACTGCCGTCTGGGTCATATCGGCGTGAAACGCATGAGGAAGCTCCATGCTGATGGACTTTTAGAGTCTCTTGATTTTGAATCACTTGACACATGCGAGCCGTGCCTCATGGGCAAGATGACTAAGACCCCGTTTTCAGGAACAATGGAACGGGCAAGTGACTTATTGGAAATCATACATACTGATGTGTGTGGCCCGATGAGTGTCACGGCGCGCGGTGGATATCGTTATTTTCTCACCTTCACTGACGACTTAAGTAGATATGGGTATATTTACTTAATGAAGCATAAGTCTGAAACGTTTGAAAAGTTCAAGCAATTTCAGAGTGAAGTTGAGAATCATCGTAACAAGAAGATCAAGTTCCTACGATCTGATCGAGGGGGAGAGTATCTGAGTTATGAGTTTGGCAATCACTTAAGAAAATGTGGAATTCTTTCACAGTTGACGCCACCTGGAACACCACAGCGTAATGGTGTGTCCGAACGTCGTAATCGAACCCTATTAGATATGGTGCGTTCTATGATGTCTCTTGCCGATTTGCCACTATCGTTTTGGGGATATGCGTTAGAGACAGCTGCATTCACTTTAAATAGGGCTCCATCTAAGTCCGTTGAGACAACACCGTATGAACTATGGTTTGGTAAGAAACCTAAGTTGTCTTTTCTCAAAGTTTGGGGTTGCGATGCTTATGTCAAAAGGCTTCAGCCAGAAAAGCTCGAACCCTAAGCGGACAAATGTGTCTTCATAGGATACCCAAAAGAGACGGTTGGGTACACCTTCTATCTCAGATCCGAGGGCAAAGTGTTTGTCGCTAAGAACGGGTCCTTTCTCGAGAAAGAGTTTCTCTCGAAAGAATTGAGTGGGAGGAAGGTAGAACTTGATGAGGTTATTGAACCTCTACTTCAACCAGAGAGTAGCGCAGCACAGAAAGATGTTTTTGTGGAGCCTGCAACGGTTGAAGAGGAAGCCAATGATGATGATCAAGAAGCTTCTGATCAAGTTACTACCGAACCTCGTAGGTCGACAAGGGTACGCACTGCGCCTGAGTGGTATGGTAACCCTGTCTTGGAGGTCATGTTGTTGGACAACAGTGAACCTACGAGCTATGGAGAAGCGATGGTGGGCCCGGATTCCGACAAATGGTTAGAGGCCATGAAATCCGAGATGGGATCCATGTATGAAAACAAAGTATGGACTTTGGAAGTATTACCTGAAGGGCGGAAGGCCATTCAGAATAAATGGATTTTTAAGAGGAAGACGGACGCTGACGGTAATGTCACCGTGTATAAAGCTCGACTTGTGGCAAAGGGTTTTTCACAAGTTCAAGGAGTTGACTACGATGAGACTTTCTCACCCGTAGCGATGCTTAAATCCGTCCGAATCATGTTAGCAATAGCTGCATATTTCGATTATGAAATTTGGCAGATGGATGTCAAAACAGCGTTCCTTAACGGTTTTCTTAAGGAAGAGTTGTATATGATACAACCGGAAGGTTTTGTCGATCCAGAGAATGCTGACAAAGTTTGCAAACTCCAGCGTTCCATTTATGGGCTGGTGCAAGCATCTCGGAGTTGGAATCTTCGCTTTGATGAGGTGATCAAAGCGTTTGGGTTTGTACAAGTTTACGGAGAAGCTTGTATTCACAAGAAAGTGAGTGGGAGCTCTATAGCGTTTCTAATATTATATGTGGATGACATATTGCTAATTGGAAACAATATAGAACTTTTGGATAGCGTGAAGGGGTATTTGAACAAGAGTTTTTCGATGAAGGACCTCGGTGAAGCTGCTTTCATATTGGGCATCAAGATCTATAGAGATAGATCGAGATGCTTGATAGGACTTTCACAAAGTACATACCTTGATAAAGTTTTGAAGAAGTTCAAAATGGATCAATCCAAGAAGGGGTTCTTGCCGGTATTGCAAGGTACAAAGTTGAGTAAGACTCAATGCCCAGTGACTGCGGAAGATAGAGAAAAGATGAGTGTCATCCCCTATGCTTCAGCCATAGGCTCTATCATGTATGCAATGCTGTGCACAAGACCAGATGTCAGCCTTGCCATAAGTATGGCCGGAAGGTTTCAAAGTAATCCTGGTATGGATCACTGGACAGCGGTCAAGAATATCCTAAAGTACCTGAAAAGGACTAAAGAGATGTTTCTCGTTTATGGAGGTGATCAAGAGCTCGTCGTAAAGGGTTACGTCGATGCAAGCTTTGACACTGATCCGGATGACTCTAAGTCTCAAACCGGATACGTATATATTCTCAATGGGGGAGCGGTAAGCTGGTGCAGTTCCAAGCAAAGCGTGGTAGCCGATTCTACATGCGAAGCGGAGTACATAGCTGCCTCGGAGGCGGCAAAGGAAGGTGTCTGGATGAAGGAGTTCATGACAGATCTTGGAGTTGTGCCTAGTGCATTGAACCCAATGACTCTGTTTTGTGACAACACTGGTGCCATTGCTCTAGCCAAGGAACCAAGGTTTCACAAGAGGACCAGACACATAAAGCGACGCTTCAATTCCATCCGCGATTCAGTCAAGGAGGAGGACATAAGCATTTGCAAAGTACACACGGATTTGAATGTCGCAGATCCGTTGACTAAGCCTCTTCCACGGGCTAAGCATGATCAACACCAAGACTCTATGGGTGTTAGATTCATTACCTTGTAATGCTAGATTATTGACTCTAGTGCAAGTGGGAGACTGTTGGAAATATGCCCTAGAGGCAATAATAAAAGAGTTATTATTATATTTCCTTGTTCATGATAATCGTTTATTATCCATGCTATAATTGTATTGATTGGAAACTCAAATACATGTGTGGATAAATAGACAAACTTTGTGTCCCTAGTAAGCCTCTTCAGGACTAGCTCGTTGATCAAAGATGACCGCGGTTTCCAGGTCATAGACATGAGTTGTCATTTGATAACGGGATCACATCATTAGGAGAATGATGTGATGGACGAGACCCAAACGTTAAACATAGCTTTTGATCATATCAGTTATCGCTATAGTTTTCTGCATGTCAAGTATAAGTTCCTATGACCATGAGATCATGTAACTCACTGACACCGTAGGAGTGCTTTGTGTGTGCCTAACGTCGCAACGTAACTGGGTGACTATAAAGGTACTCTACAGGTATCTCCGATGGTGTCTGTTGAGTTGACATGGATCGAGACTGGGATTTGTCACTCCGTGTGACGGAGAGGTATCTCCGAGCCCACTCGGTAATACGTCATCTTAATGAGCTCAAAGTGACTAAGTAGTTAGTCACGGGATTATGTATTGCGGAACGAGTAAAGAGACTTGCCGGTAACGAGATTGAACTAGGTATAGAGATACCGACGATCGAATCTCGGGCAAGTAACATACCGACGAGACAAAGGGAACTGTATACGGGATTGCCTGAATCCTTGACATCGTGGTTCATCCGATGAGATCATCGAGGAACGTGTGGGAACCAATATGGGTATCCAGATCCCGCTATTGGTTATTGACCTGGGAGTGTCTCGGTCATGTCTGCATAGTTTCCGAACCCGCAGGGTCTACACACTTAAGGTTCGGTGACGCTAGGGTTGTTAGTGAGAACAGTGCATGGTTACCGAAGGTTGTTCGGAGTCCCGGATGAGATCCCGGACGTGACGAGGGTCTCCGGAATGGTCCGGGGACGAAGATTGATATATAGGATGAGAGTGATCGGAGTCCGGAAGTGTTCCGGGGAGTACCGGGGAGTCGTCGGATGACCGAAAGAGGTTTCGGGGGTCCCGGCAAGTGTTGCGGGCCCTATGGGCCACAAGTGGGAGACGCAACAGCCCTCATGGGGCTGTGCGCCCCCCCTTGGGCCCTCTCCACCTGCGCCAAGGGGGCTGGGCCCCCCTAGGGCTGCCGCACCCCCTAGTCTTGGGGGGCAAGGCGCCTGGGGGGGAACCCTAGCCCTAGCCGCAGCCCTGGCCGCCGCCCCCCCCCTTGGCCGCCGCCCCCTAGGGGGAAACCCTAGGGCGCCCCCTCCCCTCTCTCCCCCCTATATAAAGAGAGGCAGAGGGAGGGCAGCCACACACGTTCGTGCCTCGGCGCTGCCCTCCCTCTCCCACGAATATCTTCATCCAGTCCGCAGTGCTTGGCGAAGCCCTGCTGGAATTCCTCCACCACCATCTCCACCACGCCATCGTGCTGCTGGGTTTCTCCGTCAACTTCTCCTTCCCCCTTGCTGGATCAAGAAGGAGGAGACGTCCCTGAGCTGTACGTGTGAAGAACGCGGAGGCACCGTCCGTTCGGTGCTAGGATCTTCGGCGATCTGAATCGCGACGAGTACGACTCCATCAACCGCGTTCTTGAACGCTTCCGCTTAGCGATCTACAAGGGTATGTGGATCCAACTCTCCCCTCGTAGATGCATCTCCTAGATTGATCTTGGTGAGCGTAGGAAATTTTTTTTGTTTCCCGTGCAACGTTCCCCAACAATATTTGCTTGTCATCCTTCAGATATGCTAGGAATCCCACGTAGGCTGGCCGAACACAGCCTCAACATCATCAAAGGGTTCAAGCCAGTCAAGCAGTCATTACGACGATTTTCCAAACCCAAAATACAGGATATGGGGGAAGAGTTGGCCAAGTTACTGGAAGCCGGATTCATAAGGGAAATCAAACATCCAGACTGGCTATCTAACTTAGTCATGGTGCCAAAGAAGGACAAATCCTGGCGCCTTTGTATCGAGTTCACAGACTTAAACAAGGCTTGCCCTAAGGATCCCTTTCCACTGCCCCACATTGTTGAAATTATCGATGCAACCATAGGACATGACTCATTGTGTTTCCTCGATGCCTACTCCGGATACCATCAAATAAAAATGAAGGAATCCGATCGGGCTGCTACGACATTCATCACCCCGTACGGCCCCTTTTGCTTTAACACTATGCCATTTGGACTCAAAAACACTGGTGCCACATATCAACGCATGATTCAAACATGCTTAGAGAAACAAATTGGCAAGACAGTGGAGGCGTATGTTTTTTTGAGAAACTTGACAGTAGGGGTGAAATCCCCTACTGTGCTTTCATATATCTATATAAATGGGGTGTTTACATAGACATGTCAGCCATTGTTACAAGGACCAACCACACCCAATGTGTGGTCGGGGTCACACAGTATGAGAGTATTGACTATACAATAGAATTACGGAAAGTAATCAGTGCAGCTCTATGTGCTGCCTTAATCCTATGTTGAAGAAGTTTAAGATCCTCCTTAAAGCGGTTTAGCCAGGATCCCACACTAGGAGCCACCCCTCTGAAGTGTTTGTTATTTCTCTCCTTCCAAATGCTCGAAGCCGCGGTTAGAAATGTTTCTAAGAAGAATGGATTCGGCCAGGTGTCTTTTGTGGCTTGTAGAAGAGCGAGCCGACAGTCCAAGGGTGCCCAAACAATGTGAAGTTTAGCCCAGCAGCTCTGACTAAAGGGGCATGTAAATATCATATGGTCAACAGTTTCCTCAATGTGCTGGCCACAAAGGATGCAATCAAAATTATCCCCGATATTATAATGTCTCCTTTTAAGCATGTTGTGTGTGTTGAGTCTGTCTAGGAATAAGAGCCAGCCAAACACTTTGATTTTCATAGTGCACCGTGACTTCCAAAGTTGGCTGAATGCGGGATGCGCCTCTCCATCCCTAAAGTAGTTGTTGTAGTAATCCTTTGGCTTGTAACACGCTGAGCCCAAAGAATAGTACCAAACATCATGCAGCAAGGTCGACGGAGAAATCCAAAATGAAGAGGAATGCATGTCTTGGATTTCATCAAGTGCTTGCGGTGAGACCGGCAGGTGACATGTTTCATGCAAATCCGTACAGGCCATCGCCTTGGCCATAGACAGGTCTTCATGAATAGCAAAGGATAAGGCATGAGGGTGAGAGATTTGTAGGATCTCCTCCTTCCAAAGGTCTTTCCAAAAGAGCGTCGTCTTGCCATCAACCACTTGAACGCACGAGATCCCACTATATATGGGGGTGAGTTTTAGGATGTCCTTCCACCAAAATGAACCAACCGAGTCAACAACAGGCGGGATCTTGTCAACATAGTGATTGTCCCAGATAAGGTTTACCCACGGGATATCTTGTTTGTTGACGAATTTTTGCAAGAATTTTAGCAGTAGGGCCTCATTGTGAATCTTCAAGTTGATCACTCCTAGTCCACCTTTTTTCTTTGGTCTACAGACCATATCCCACGCAGCCAAAGAGTTGCACTTGTTGCCTTGCTCCGTCTTCTTAGTCCAAAGACACACGCGTCTAATTTTATCAAGGATCTCAATGAGCTTGGGCGGAAACTTAAGCGTGCACATGGCAAACACGCAGAGAGACGTGACAGATGCATTCAGCCAGGAAAGTTTGCCCCCATACGACATCATCGCAATGGTGGACGTGAGCTGTCTCTCCAATCTGCAAACCAGAGGCATGAGCTCCTGCACAGAGGGTTTGTTCATGCCGAGCGGGAGGCCAAGGTAGGTGAAAGGCATTGTTCCAATTGCACACCCAAAAACTCTGGCCAGATTACTCGTAGCCGCCAAGTCCAAGTTGATCGGTATTAAAGTTGACTTGTGGAAATTAATCTTGAGCCCGATAGAGGAGGCATAGTGGATAGAATCTGCTTGACCAACGTGGCTTGCTGAACGCACGCAGGGAGGACTATGAGTGTGTCGTCCGCATATTGGAGAACCGAAAAATCAGTCTGTCCTCTTAAGGGAAAGGGAAGGTGAATTCCGCCTTGCCTGAATACCTCATCCAGTGCAGCCTGGAGTAATTTAGCTGCGAGGACAAAGATCAGAGGGGAGAGCGGGTCTCCTTGGCGAACCTCGCACTTGCAGAGAAATTGATGGCCCGACACTCCATTGAGAAGAACTGATGATCAGCCTGAGGAGAAGAGGCATTTGATCCATGCAATCCAACGATCATTAAACCCCATATGTCTCATAATATTGATTATGGGCTCATGAGCAATGGTGTCGAATGCTTTAGCGAAGTCGAGTTTGAGGAGAATAATCTCCCTGCCAGAAGTATGGCATTAATGAATATAATGATAGGCCCACGCCAGACAATCTTGTATGGTGCACCCTTTTAGAAATCCGTATTGGTTACGGTGAACCAGTTGGAAGATGACACGTTGGATGCGATTGGCAAGCAACTTAGTGAGTAACTTTAGGCAGTAGTTTAGCAGAGTAATGGGTCTATAATCAGTGATCGACTCTGACGAGTTAACCTTGGGGATTAACGTAATGAAACCATCGTTGATGCTGGTGATGTCAAGATTTCCTTCATAGAATTGCGTTCAAAGCTCATAGAAATCGTGCTTGATAATGGGCCAGCAGGCTTTCAGAAAAGCCCCACTGAATCCATCAGGTCCGGGGGCGTGATCGGGAGGCATTTCTTTGACAACTCCATCAATTTCTTCAGTAGTGAATGGCTCAGTATGAAGATCAAGGTTGCACGCACGTGGAATGATCGAGGACAAATCAAATTTCATATCACATGAGGCAGCGGTGCCCAACCTTGATATATATGTGTAGTGGAGTAAGGCTTCTTTTCCAGGGTGATCCTCGACCAAACTGTCGTCTTCAGTGCTGAACGAAGCAATATTATTCTTACGAAACCTCTCGGTAGCAATGGCTTGGAAAAACTTGGTATTCTCATCGCCAAATTTAATCGAACGGATGGTGCAACGTTTTTTCCAATAAAGCTTCTGATATTTAAGCAACTTGAGCATATGAGTTTTGAGGATGTTTCTGAAGTTTGATTTAGGGATTGCGAGGCATCTCTTGTTTTCCAACTCATCCAAATCAGCCAGGACAACATTAGAATTACTAATCATAATGGAAATCTTTGATATGTGTCTACTCCAATTTTTCAGAGCATGTCTGAGAGCCTTAAACTTGTGGGAGAGCGTGGCAGCCGCATTTTTGTTGAGAACTGGCCTGTTCCAAACCTGTTGAAGTACATCCATGAACCCAGGGTGTAAGATCCAATAGGATTCAAAATGAAAAAGTTTGCTGCGAGGGATTTTAGTTTCAATTGATACCACACATGGGACATGGCCGGAGACAGGTTTGCCAAGAGGTTTAACCAGGGTTTTTGGGTATGTATTGGTCTAGTGGAGAGAAGTAAAGAACCAATCGATTTGCTCAAGTAGAGGGTCAGGTTGCATGTTACTCTACGTGTAAGATCTACCTTGAACTGGAAATTCAATGAGCTGCTGCTTGTGAATGATATCATTGAATGTAATCATGTCATTTAAGTTCCACCCGACTTGTTACGGTTATCAGGAGCGCGCATATAGTTGAAGTCCCCGAGTAATAAACAATCATGTCCATTAGGAATTTGGACATCATATAACCAGGTGGTAAACGCATCTCGATCCTCTCCCGCGCAAGGACCGTAAACATTGACAAGTGACCAAGATTGAGAGGATTGAGTGCTGACAAAACTAACGGTTAACGCAAAAACATCAGCGAAAACGACGTTATCGGAGAATAAAGCACTTTTCCACACTGTAAGAAGGCCTCTAGAGGCACCGCGCGAGGGAACAAAAGCGAAACGATCAAATTGTATAGGAAAGCGGGTTTTAATAAACACAAAAGAGATATCAGGCATTTTGGTCTCCTGCAACAAACGACCACACAACCACTAGAGATAATCGCGTTATTGAGGGCTAACTATTTCTTCTCGGAGTTTAAACCTATGACGTTCCATGAGAGCACGTTCCAACATCGTAGAGGAGGGATGCGGGCCGGTGGGATCACTCAAGGGTGGGAGATGCCACGTCCCCATGCGCTTCTTCAGGTTCAGGTTCAACCGAGGGTGCAACCAGTAAAGCTTCAGAGGTAAGATCATCTTCAGGGATCGCACAACGGTTGATACCAATTGCTTGCAGAGTGGAGACAGGTGTTGGAGGAGGAACACCATCATCAGAGGTAGAAGAACCAACTGAGGGCATAATGCGAGGCCTTACCTTGGAAGTGGTCGGGCGAGTGTCCTTAATAGCTTGGGATTTGAAACCATTATACTTGTTTGAACGCAAACTGCGCCTGACTTCCGTGGTGGAGACTGGAGCTGCTGTCCTGGGACGCCTTGCCCGAGCCACCTGGGGATCAGGAGGGGCAGGAAGCAAGGGTTCAGAGGATTGCTGAAGCTCACCGGTATTAGGAAAACCAGCATCATCAACGATTTCTTCAATGATCACGGACGAAGCAACTGTGGGGGTTGCATTGGCAGCATGAACCTGAGAGAAGTTGATACTCTCTGATTCAACTGAAACTCTGACAGTAATTTCAGAAGTAGTATTCCTCATGCCATAACCCTCACGCCAAGGTCCAATGGAAGCAATGACTAGACGCAGAGCTTGAAAAATGAAGGAGTTGAGATGCTGTCGAGGGACAGGATCACTCAGTAAGATGGACATCAACTCCTCCCCTTAAGCAGACAAACCAAAACGGATACCCTGGGAATGTATATCCACGGTGACAAACAAAGATCCAGGGGGAGCCTCTTGTCTAACCACAACAACATTCAGATCGGGCATCACATCCACAACAACATTCAGGTCGGGCAGCGCATCCAAATCAGAATGGGAAGAGTTAGAATTGTCTGACACCGTAATGGAGTCATTCCAGGCCTGAAAAGCACTATCCGTGATATTATCTTCAGGAACTAGGCCGTGTTGAACAGTCAGGCCCTGAGAGGCAAGCCATGCTTGGTAGTTGACAAGATGCAGTGGCATTAGGGGAAGCTACACAGGTTGTGGAGGAGGCCAATGACCCCAACCACCATGCTCATGGGCACCCTGGACTGCACCCTGACCTGCATTGTTACCCGCAGGTGGTGCACCATTTTGAACGAGCCAGTTGTGTACTTGCTGCTGATACAGCTGCTCCGCGGTGAGATCAGGCCCAAATTGGGGGGTGTGGGTTACCATCTGGAGGCAGTGGTTCCTCCCCTAGTGGCAACATCTCCGGTAAGAGGCCATTCCAGTCATTGCTGCGTAAAATGGTGATCGAACCCGTCCAACAGTACCGAGCGCCTCCCAATTGCCAAACAGTGAAGCTTTTACGGATTAAGTGGAGACGGATCACCCTAGCTTTGAGGAGCACGAATCTATGATCCTGCCTCGGATTGTACCAGGAAACCAAAGAGCCATAACCCCCCAGAGCCTTATTGATGTAATAGTTAGTTTGATAATCATATGGAAAACCAAAAACCATCAGCCAAACTTCTGTCCCAAATGAAGTGGTGCGCCTATTGAGTGCCTCATTGTGGGGAACAAACGAAATCAACAGATCCTCTTCCTCTAACTCAATAGGAGTAGCAACAGCCGTATCTCTCATGAATGAGTCAACAAATCCAAATATTCCAATCCGAAAGGGATGATCACTAACCTCGATGGTGAACAGTTGAGACTCATGCAACAATGCTGTGATATGGTCGTGGATGGCAGTTATTCGGTGCAGAGGAATGTAGTGGTTGGATTCTGCAATGGCGAGGAAGTCGTGGTTGAGTGGCGCAATGGGGCCAACCACCATACCGCCGCGGACAAGCCCATCCGCCGGGCCGAGCTCAACGGCGAACCCCGGCGGGAGGAAAGGGACTGGATTCAGGGGGAAGTTTGCCATGGCCGAGTTGCGCGTGACAGGGAGTGATTGCAGGGGTGATGGGACAGGGCAGCGCGGGGGCTCTTGTGTTTTTGAGGTGGAAGACGGAGCGTGAGGGGGTGGGCGGGCCGGCTGGACAGCTTTTACTACCCACCTCCAATTCTTCTGAAATTTGACCTGCGACAAGATCATTCCACGTGTCCATAGAAGCCACAGACAACACATCGGATGGACGGTTTAGATTGATGCACAAGCTGCTGAGTCGAAATGGATTGTCCCACCGATCCGGCAGGATTGATCCTAGTCTTGTTAATTGATGAGACTTGCCCATTAATTGATGATATGGTGATACGCTTGGGACAGTCAATGGCTCGGTGATCCGGACCGGAGCAATTAATGCAAATTAGCCTGCCTTCGCAATTAATCCGGCTGTGCCCCAATTGTAGGCATTTTGAAGATAATGCAGCCCAATTAGCCGCAAGATCCCCAATTTCCATCTGCGTATATTGGGCCTGTGCTAGATCAGCTTTGTGTTGGGCTTTAAGCTGAGGGGGCCAAACTTCATGAGGAGGAGCATATTTATAAGCCGATTTCAAAAAACATAGTGGCAGCGAGGCATAAGGCATATTGAGAGGACATTTAAACGTGCCTAATAAAAGGCAATCAATGTCTTGATTCTCCTCATACTTCGCTTGGGACAAATAACTATTCATCAAGGCAATGCGATTAGTGTCCCGAGCAGGAACTTCGCCCAACTTATCGCTTGATGGATATGGATCAATTTAAATTTGAATTTGCTACTGTGGATACAAAGAAAAAGGAGCTTCATGAGCATTCTTATTTGAAAAAAAATCCAATTATTCAAAGGAATAAGGCCAAATTTACTAATCTCCTTTGCAGACGAATGATCATGATGCTCCTTGTGGGATAAAAAATCCATAGAAGATTTGAGAGCTACTGTACGACGATCAGCAATATCAACCAACTCCTTATCCGCGTGCAAACGATTATCAATAGCAAGGTTTTTAGCAAAATGCCTGTTATACAAATGATAGTGGCAAACAAAGTCTGGCCAAATGCGATCTTTGAGGCCATAGATGAAGTGTCCCACTTTGTTATTGGCTACCGAAAAACGAAATGAGCGTGAAGTGATTGGCAGCACGTTGAAACCAGATGAGATCCCACCAAGGCAACATTGTAACGCAATACCCACAGATTCCACCGAAAGAGGGAACGAGGCCGAAGAAAATGAGACAACCAAAAAGAACTCCTTGATGTCTCGGGGGGGGGGGGGGGGGG
>LR738710.1:362761578-362771607 GCA_902687465.1 Secale cereale
AGAACCAAATTGCCTTCTCACCTGGTCTACCAGGGCAAAGCCTGGAGCAAAGTACCAATGCAGTAAGCTTTCCATGGATGCAGGAGCTAGAGATCGCCATTATAGGTGGGGGGCAGGTGGAAGGGGAGGGGCGGGGAGGTGGGGGAGAGGAGAGCCATTAGCGTATGTTGACGACGTAGTCATCAAGACTAAACACATTAGAACATTGGTGGATGATCTCCGCCTTACGTTCGATAACCTACGAACATATGACATACGGCTCAATCGGGAAAAATGCGTCTTCGGCATTCTGACCGGAAAGCTATTAGGGTTCATCGTATCCCATAGGGGAATTGAAGCGAACCCAACTAAAATACGGGCCCTATCACAGCTAACTACGCCAATCGATCTAAAACAAGTGCAAAAGCTAGCAGGTTGCGTAGCGGCCTTGAGCCGCTTTATCTCCAGATTAGGAGAGAAAGCACTACCGCTTTATAGACTGCTGAGCCACACATACAACTTTGAATTGACGGCCACAACCGTGGCCGGACTGGAGGAAAAAAAACCCTATTAGTGGGTAACCCAATCCTTGCCGGTCCAGGTGTTGGCGAGCCAATGCTGCTTTATATCTCCACCACTCATCAGGTAGTGAGTGCGGTGCTCGTCGTCGAACGAGATGAAGAGGGACATAAATTCCCCGTTAAAAAACCCCTATACTATGTATCCTAGGTTCTCACACCGTGCAAATCACGATACCCCCATTACCAGAAAATTGCCAATGCGGTATTCATGGCATCTCGGAAGCTCTGACATTAATTTCAAGAGTGTTCGATCACAGTGGCATCCGAAGTACCACTCAACGATATCATAAACAATAAAGAAGCCACCGGACGCATAGCCAAATGGGCCATCGAGCTCTTACCGTTCAAAATACAATACAAACCACGCCGGACTATTAAGTCCCAGGTGTTGGCCGACTTCTTCGCGGAATGGACTGAAGCCGAACTCCCTAAAGAGTATGGATCATACTCCCACTAGACCATGTATTTTGCTGGTTCCAAATTGCTAGACGGGTTGGGGGCCGGCGTCATCTTGATATCCCCAATAGGGCATACAGCCCGCTATGTGCTGCAGATCATGTACACGGACTCAAACAAAGCGGCCGAATACGAGGCACAACTGCATGGTATCCGCATGGCCGTCTCCATGGGTATACAACGCCTCGAGGTGCGCACAGACTCAAACCTCGCCATATCTCAGGTAAACAGAGAATTTGTTGTGAAGGATTCAAAGATGATAGCTTATCGAAACGCCATATTAGAAATACCAGATCGATTTGAGGGGCTGGAATTTCACCATGTAGCTCGGGACAGTAACCAGACATCGCATATACTTGCTCGTATGGGTGCTAAACGCGACCCAGTCCCGCCTAACGCCTTTGTGGAAAGGTTGTTCAAGCCATCAATAACATGGCAGGACGAGAGCAGAGATGCCAATCCGGACCCTAACACGCCCCCAGCCAAACTCAATACAGATGTCATCAGGGACCCCTACATGGAAATAACATCTTCGGCTCCCGAGATCATGGCTAATATAGCCCCCTGGACCGACCCTTTCCTAGCCTACCTTAATAGGCAAGAGCTCCCCGATGACCAAAATGAGCCCTGCCGCATAATCCGGCGTTCTAAAGCCTATAAGGTTCACGACGGTGAACTATACCAGAAAAACACTATTGGTATTCTCCAACAGTGCATCTCTGAAGAGGAGGGATGCCAACTTCTAGCCAAAATACACGCTCGCATGGGCAGCCATCATGCCGCGGCCCGAGCTCTTGTAAGCAAGGCCTTCTGAACTGGTTTCTTCTAGCCAACTACGCGCGCAGACGCGCATACCCTAGTCCAACGTTGTGTTGGATGCCAGCTTTCCGCTAATCAAAATCATATGCCTCCCATCGCTCTTAGAACCATCCCCATTACCTAGCCCTTTGTTGTCTGGGGGTGGATATGGTCGGACCTCTTAAAGGGGGAAGTGATAACCAACAAGTGTAGGGGATGAGTTGTAGCCTCTTTCGATAAGTAAGAGTGTCGAACCCAACGAGGAGCTAAAGGCAGAACAAATATTCCCTCAAGTTCTATCGACCACCGATACAACTCTACGCACGCTTGATGTTTACTTTACCTAGAACAAGTATGAAACTAGAAGAAGTTTATAGTTTTTGTAGGATAGGTTTGCAAGAATATAAAGATCACGTAAATAAAACTAGGGGCTGTTAAGACAAAGAAACAATAAAGTTAATTTTAGTGAGTGTGGAAAAGTAGTGGTAGGAGTTGCGAAATTTCCCCTAAGCAATTGACTACATTGCTAGACCGATAACAACTTTTATGTGGGAGAGGCCACTGCTAGCATGTCATCCCTTACTTGGAATTCTATGCACTTATGATTGGAACTATTAGCAAGAATCCGCAACTACTAACGTTCATTAAGGTAAAACTCAACCATAGCATTATGATATATTGGTCCCCCTTCAATCCCGTATGCATCAATTTCTACGCTAGGTTGAAGCTTATGTCACTCTTGCCCTCCAATACGTAGTCCTATCAACATACAACTAACCCTATGGTGTGATCCACGCATAGGTGCGCGCTCATATGATGGGTACCAAAGGACAGCAACATAGGACAAACGATAATCTACTCAGACGTCATAGGATGGCAACACATCATTGGATAATAATATGAAGCATAAAGCACCATGTTCAAGTAGAGGGTACAACGGGTTGCGGGAGAGTGGACCACTATAGATAGATGGGGGAAGGCGATGAAGATGTTGGTGAAGATGACGGAGGTGTTGGTGTAGATCGCCGTCACACGATGATGGCCCCGGTGGCACTCCGGTGCCACCGGAAGCGAGGGGGAGAGAGCCCCCTACTCCTTCTTCTTCCTTGACCTTCACCCTAGGTGGGAGAAGGGTTTCCCCTCTGGTCCATGGCCTCCATGGTGGCGGAGGGGCGAGAGCCCCTCCGAGATTGGATCTGTCTCTCCGTCTCTCTCTGTTTCTTCGTTCCCAAATTCTGTCCCTTCACCGTTTCTTATATTCCCGGTGATTCGTAACTCCGATTGGGCTGGTTTTTTGACACGATTTTTATCCGGATATTAGCTTTCTTGCAGTGAAAGAAGGGCATCAACCGCCTTACGGTGTGGCCACGAGGGCCCAGGGCGTGCCTGCCCCTGGTGGGCGCGCCCCCTGCCTCGTGGCCCACTCGGGCATCGTCTCATGTTGGATCCATTTCCCATAATTCACATATATTCCAAAAAAAATCTCCGTCCGTTTTTATTCTGTTTGGACTCCATTTGATATGGATATTATGCGAAACAAAAAACATGCAACAAACAGGAACTGGCATCGGGCACTGGATCAATATGTTAGTCCAAAAAAATAGTATAAAAAGTTGCCAAAAGTATATGAAAGTTGTAGAATATTGGCATGGAACAATCAAAAATTATAGATACGACGGAGACTTATCAGCACCCCCAAGCTTAATTCCTGCTCGTCCTCGAGTAGGTAAATGATAAAAAAGATAATATTTGATGTGGAATGCTACCTAGCATAATCTTGATCATGTAATCTAATCATGGCATGAATATTAAGACACGAGTGATTCAAAGCAATAGTCTATCATTTGACATAGAGACAATAATACTTCAAGCATACTAATAAAGCAATCATGTCTCTTCAAAATAACATGGCCATAGAAAGTTATCCCTAAAAAATCATATGGTCTGGCTATCCTCCATCTTCACCACACAAAGTATTTAAATCATGCACAACCCCGGTTTTAGCCAAGCAATTGTTTCATACTTTAGTATTATCAAACCTTTTCAACTTTCACGCAATACATGAGCGTGAGCCATGGACATAGCACTATGGGTGGAATAGAAGGTGGTGATAGACAAAAGGTGGGAGAAAGTCTCACATCAACTAGGCGTATCAATGGGCTACGGAGATGCCCATCAATAGATATCAATGTGAGTGAGTAGGGATTGCCATGTAATGGATGCACTAGAGCTATAAGTGTATGAAAGCTCAAAAAAAAAACTAGTGGGTGTGCATCAACTTGCTTGCTCATGAAGACCTAGGGCATTTGAGGAAGCACGTCGTTGGAATATACAAGCCAACTTCTATAATGAAAATTCCCACTAGTATATGGAAGTGACAAAACAAGAGACTCTCTATTATGAAGATCATGGTGCTACTTTGAAGCACAAGTGTAGAAAAGGATAGTAGCATTGTCCCTTCTCTCTTTTCTCTCATTTTTTTTGTTTTTTTGGAGGGGCTTTCTCTTTTTTTAGCCCCTCTCTATTTTTTAGGCGATCTTTTCTTTTTTATTTGGCCTTTCCTCACATGGGACAATGCTCTAATAATGAAGATCATCACACTTTTATTTACTTACAACTCAAAGATTACAACTCGAAGCTAGAACAAAATATGACTGTATGTGAATGCCTCCGACGGTGTACCGGGATGTGCAATGATCTAGTGTAGCAATGACATAAAAAACGGACAAGCCATGGAAACATCATGCTAGCTATCTTACGATCATGCAAGGCAATATGATAATGATGGTGCGTGTCATAATAAACGGAACGGTGGAGTTACATGGCAATATATCTCGGAATGGATATGGAAATGCCATAATAGGTAGGTATGGTGGATTTTTTGAGGAAGGTATATGGTGGGTGTATGGTACTGGCGAAAGTTGCGCGGTACAAGAGAGGCTAGCAATGGTGGAAGGGTGAGAGTGTGTATTGTCCATGGACTCAACATTAATCATAAAGAACTCACATACTTATTGCAAAAATTTATTAGCCATCGAAACCAAGTACTACATGCATGCTCCTAGGGGGGAGGTTGGTAGGAGTTAACCATCGCGCGCCCCCGACCTCCACACAAAGGACGACAGTCAATAAATAAATCATGCTCCAACTTCGTCACATAACGGTTCACCATACGTGCATGCTACGGGAACCACAAACCTCAACACAAGTTTTTCTCCGATCCACAACTACCCACTAGCATGACTCTAATATCACCATCTTTATATTGCAAAAAATATTGCAAGGAATCAAATATTTCATATTCAGCGATCTACAAGTTTATGTAGGATTTTATGACTAACCATGTGAATGACCAATTCCTGTCAACTCTCTAAATAGATATAAGTGAAGCAAGAGAGTTTTAACTCTTTCTACGAAAGTTATGCCCATGCTCTAGCAATTATAAGTGAAGCAAAAGAGCATTCTACAAATGGCGGTTTTCTTTGTGAAGAGAAACAGACAATCCAAACTTCAAATGATATAAGTGAAGCACATGAAGCATTCTATAAAGCCATACTCAAAAGATATAAGTGAAGTGCAAAGAGCATTCTATAAATCAATCAAGGACTATCTCATACCAGCACGGTGCATTTACTAAAAGAAATAGAAAAAGCACACGACGCTCGAAGAGTTTACACATATCATGTGAATGAAATGAATCCGAAAACATACCGATACTTGTTGAAGAAAGATGGGATTCCTTCCGGGGTATTCCCAAGCTTGGACACTTGAGTCTCCTTGAATATTTACTTGGGGTGCCTTAGGAATCCCCAAGCTTGAGCTCTTGCCTCTCCTCCTTCTTCTCACATCGAGACTTCCTCGATCTTTGAACACTTCATCCACACAAAACTTAACCGAACTTTTAGTGGTGGGGTTAGTGCATATGATCAATAAAATCCCATCATGTACTGCTCTAACATTATTGTATAATTATAAACAAACATTACCTACTGTATGCAATCACAATTCTATGGCCCCAAGTCAAGGAGGCATCAACAAGAATTCAAACATATGCAAATAATGAAGCTATAACAGCAATCTATGAAAATAGGACAGTCTGTAGTAATCTGAACTTTAACCATACTTCTGTAACCCTAAACATTATGGGAAAAATAGGAAAAATCAACAGTTTGTATAGCAACACTTTGCAAAAAGTTTCAGATCCTTTCGACGTTCTAGCGAAAAATGTAAAATCGTGCACTACAGCCAAAGTTTCTGTTTTTGCACCGCACAAACCAACAAGCAGTTTAATCATCCTAAAGGAAACTCTTGGCACATTATTTTTATAATACAATGGAATTGTACAAGGGGATAATTATTTTTGTTGAAAAGTTTCTGTAATCAAGGTTCACAAAGTTTCCATGGGCATGAACAAAGTTCAAGGCTAGCTCCCACTTTAACAATGCTCGTCTTTCTCACTTTCGCTTTTCTTTTTGAAAAAGTTTTTGGTTCCCCTCTTTATTTTATTTTTGTTTTTAAACTTTATAAAAGCACACAATAGAAATAAATTACTCTCTAAAACTTCCGGGTTGTCTCCCTGGCAGCGCTTTCTTTAAAGCCATTAAGCTAGGCATATAGTGCTCAAGTAATGGATCCACCCGGATGCCAAGGTATATCAAAGCCAATTTTAATTAGCAATGATTTGGCATTTAGTAGTGTCACGACCCGGATTTGACGAAATCCAAGTCTCTGTGCTTACTGTGCTATCCCTGGATCATAGCTAGCACACACAGCAACAAGAATGAATACCAGTAACACATACATCATTTTACTATAACGGTTGATCCAAAATTAAGCAAATACATACCATTGTTACAGCTCAATGCTGGCATATAATACAGCGGAATCATACGTAGTCTCTAGTTAGGCTCCATCAACGCCACTGGGCTCGTTGAGTGTAGACCGTAACCCTATCGTCTCTTAATCTGCTGAGATCTGCACATGACAGGTGCAGATGAGTACGTGGAATGTACTCGCAAGTTGCAAAGGAAAGTTTAACAGAATATGTATGTATGCAGAGTAAGTATTGGTGGAGGTTTCTTTGCGTAAAGCTAATTTTGTCCTATACTAAAATTTTGCAAACTTCTTTTGAAATAAAATAATTTTAGTATAAAAGGTAGGAGTGAGACTTTGGATAAACGCACCAAAGTTCATTCTCCGGTTTTAGTAAAACATTTATATAGTTGAAGTGGAACACAATCACTGTGCTCAATCCTCAACCAACCCTTAAAACAGATGTTTAGAAAAGAGAGGGGAGATTCTTCTTCAGGTCAAGTCTTCAGTTGCTCAAATTGCCCGTAACTGGGGGCACGACTAATCGATTAGGTTTAACCCTCTGCAGAGGTCGTACACGTTCCCCACATGACACAACCAACCCCGTTTATCATTACACACTTGGGTGTATGACTAGGAGAAGATTGTGACAAAGCCTTTCCGTAACAGCCCCCTATACCTGACCAAGCCGCCCGCAACTTAGGCAATGAAAGCCCCTCTCCGATGGCGGTCCTGAGGTAAGGGTTTCCCGTTAGTACTAAGCTAAGACAGAGCCCATAGTAGCATGTGGCTGTACTGGAAGCTACATCAAACTGTACTTGGAAGATCTCATTTCCCTGGACGGCGGTCCCCACCAAAACCTGTGTGCAAGACCCCAGTCGGGTGCATTCACTGCAAGACCCCGATGGGCGCAATCACTTGTAGACGCTCCCGTCAATACCATTCCGCCCAGAGAGTAGAAATAAAATAATATATAGTTTTGTTTTTCAAAAGTTTTCACAAAACGTTGCCTCGAAAGATGGCAATTTTATTTGTTTAAAACTGGTTTGATTTTCAACCCACTCATTTATGCAAGCGCGGCCAAGCATGGTAGTAAGTCTTGAACCTAAGTGTCTAGCTAGTAATAATACTTTGCAAAACTTTTGTAAAACATGCATAGTATTAAATGTAAAGAGTTATGCATAATATAAAATATAGGTCAGGGCATGATCAAATTGCAACTTGCCTTTGGATTCTCGGTAACACAGTTCTACCTCCGCGTAGAATTCGCCGTCGCACTCGTCGCAATCTAACGCCATAAAGTTACTTAAGTAAGACACTCCACACATCAAGCATCCATATAAAAAGTGCTCAAGCAAAACCATCCAACACACAAGTCATGCCAAACAACCCTAGCAAGAATATCCATATGATTCGAATTTACGCAATTTGTTCGGTTCTTGCGAATGGAATATATTTCATGTTAGTAAAATAATTAATAATTTCTAACTCTAAATTTTTATGATGACTACAACTAACCAGAGAAGTTTTCTACGGATCAATCTAATGGTTTAAACAATAAAACAATTTTAGTTTCACAAGTTTATTAATGGATGATCAAGAAGGTCGAAATTAAGGTATTGTGTTAAAACAGTAACTAAGCCTTACTGAAAAATTATTCTATGAGTCCTAGCAGATTGGTATGGTTCCAAGGACCAATTTTCATATGTAAAATCTTTTCATATCAATTACAGAATAAAAGATATGGTAAAAATACTCAAATTCTTATTTAAATCAAAACTAAATTTTAATCTGCGTAAAAGTGAGATTTCAAAATTTTATAATAAACTAGAGGTCCGCAGCTACCCAGGGATATCTTATTTGTCGAATTCGGACATACGGTTTGAGAGATACGATTTTCCGAAGTATGGGTATTCTGCTGAAAATGTATTACGGGAATTACAGTAGACTGCCACGTGTCAGTTTCTTAATGGCTGCTACCTATTTGTTTTTTTTTACCGAACAGATAGAGGGATCGGTTGCATCGATCAGTGGAAGGAAGAGGACTCACCAGGGAGAGGTGGTCCGGTCGCCGGAGTGCGGCGGCGGCGGCTCTGGTTTGCCGGAATCCGGCGTTGGAGTTGGTTCCGGAGAGAGGCGGGTGTGGGATGGGGTAGACGGCGCCGAGGCGAATCCAAGACACGAGGCCGGGCTCCCAACTTCTTCCTGTAGCAACCATGAGAAGCCGCCGGACTTGGGGTAGCACCAGCGAGCAATTTCTTAAAGCATGGAGCGATTCAGAGGGGGTTTTCGGGCAGGGAAGTGAGGAGGAAGAATGGCATCGCGGGGGCCTATTTATAGGGTCAAGGGAGGTCGGTACAGGTAGATCAAGGGGCTCAACGTGGTCATTAATGGCTGTTTTATGTGTGTACGTTTCACGGCTCGGTGCGTCCAATTAAAGCAATAATGTTGGGTTTTGATTCCCTGAATGGGTTCTCCTTACGTTTCTCCGCAAGTTTCGTGTTGGTGGCAAGTCGAAAGGATGAAAGAATCAAATGCTAGAGGAGGGGGAAGAGGCACAGGCGCCATGGTGGTTTCTGTCTGTTTCTGAAGATTGAAACGAACGGACACAGAGGTAGAAGAAGGGTGTGCGTGGGTTGGGCTAAGAGATATGGGCCTTAGTGGAAGAATAGGCCCAAAGGGAAAAGGCAAGGGAAAACAAAAAAATGGGATGTACTGTGTTGTTGCCTCGCTCTAGTGCGAGATTTAGAGAGAGAGAATGGACTGGGTCGAGCCAGAGTTTAGGAATTAGGATTGAAACATAATTACGTACATAAATACGTTCACAATTTTTTTTACTTAAAACAATTAATAAAAATGTTTACATTAGTGCCAATATTATTTAGAGTCCACGCAAATTAGTTTTAGAATTTAATAAAATACATTTTGTGCACAAGCTACTATTAATGATTTATGGACATAATTAAATTACACAAATAAATTAATTTTGAGTTTTGCAAATTAACGAAAGGATAATTGTACCGTATTAAATATTTCCAAAAAAATCTTTTTGGAGAAGTCACATTATCTCCTCTCATTAAATTTTATTTGGATACTTTGGAAATATTTAAATGGCACTAAAACTCCAAATAAGACCCAATTTCAAATGAAACTCCAAATTTCAAATAACTCCTTTACAAAATATCCATCCACCATTTATTTTTGAGAAAGTCATTTTATTCTCGCTCAATAAATCTGAAGGTGGTTCAGAATGTTTCATAGGAGTCAGAAACAAAGAAATCTAATTTGATTTTTTTGAACAAGTCTAGAAAAAGTTTTTGTTTTTACTCACAATCACAACAACTCACTAAATCATAACTTATTATTAACATTCCAAAATTTGGAAAATTTTGGGATGTTACAA
>LR738710.1:362772159-362799120 GCA_902687465.1 Secale cereale
ACATAATTAAATTACACAAATAAATTAATTTTGAGTTTTGCAAATTAACGAAAGGATAATTGTACCGTATTAAATATTTCCAAAAAAATCTTTTTGGAGAAGTCACATTATCTCCTCTCATTAAATTTTATTTGGATACTTTGGAAATATTTAAATGGCACTAAAACTCCAAATAAGACCCAATTTCAAATGAAACTCCAAATTTCAAATAACTCCTTTACAAAATATCCATCCACCATTTATTTTTGAGAAAGTCATTTTATTCTCGCTCAATAAATCTGAAGGTGGTTCAGAATGTTTCATAGGAGTCAGAAACAAAGAAATCTAATTTGATTTTTTTGAACAAGTCTAGAAAAAGTTTTTGTTTTTACTCACAATCACAACAACTCACTAAATCATAACTTATTATTAACATTCCAAAATTTGGAAAATTTTGGGATGTTACAAACTACCACCCTTAAAAGAAATCTCGTCCTCGAGATTTGGAGAGGCCAGCAAGAAATTGGTTAGGGTTTGGGTACTTTGGGTTACTTCCCCAGGGTATGGTCTACAGGTTTGCGGTTTATCCTTTTGCCTCCTGTCTTTACAGTATGTCTTCTATTAAATCAATTTCATGTATTCCAGTTCTTCAGCATACCTAAGTTGAGACTTCTGGCTCCATTCTGAGTCTTCACCGATTTATTGTATGAGCCAATTATCCTTCGAGGGTGTTTGAAAGCTACCACCCTAAAAAACAACTTGTGGGGTTTTCCACAATCTCTATATTCCATGACGGTTCTTCATCAAGCTCGCATGGGTGAGAACTATGTTTTTCCTCAATAGTCTTGCTCAAAATCCATAATTTCAAAACTACCTAGCGAGACTCTCATGGTGGTCGATAGCTTATGATATAAATCCTTCATGTTTCTTTCTCACCGTTCAATATACGTTAGGCACGATTGCCTATCTATACGGGAATACGTCTTACCATTCTATGGTTTCAAGCTTGTCGTGTCGACACTCAACTAGGGTCTCAAATCTCTCCGACTTTCCCATCAAACATACAAAAGTATATAATAAGAGTCTCTGGTATGGTGATCAATCCATCCCGTACTCAAATCATTACCCCATATGTAGATTGGTGAATCGCGTGTTCTAACACTCGGGTCATTCTCACTCCTCTTTAAGAGGTCTTCACCTGCAAAGCTAATAAAACGTCTTTGGGTGGCGTTAATCTTACTCAAGTCGTGGTAAAACTTGCGGTCATAAAATTTCCTCGCATCATCACTTGGCTTCTCTAGATCATGTATGACAATATGAGATTGAGTTTGAAACTTCTTTAATTCCTCCCAAGTAATTTCCCTTGGAATTCATCGATGGCTATAAGCCTCTTACACCATGTGTCAGTCTCTCGGATGAAATACTGGGAAGCATAATCTATCTTCTCCGTTGGATTTACTTTGATGTTTTCCATTATTCCTATATCTTGAATCCACTCTTGTACTTCTGAATGTGTCACTTGTACCATCAAAATAATTCCTTCCATCTTTGGGTTTAAGATTTGGTCAAAGAAGAGGATAGAGTTTAGAGAAAGAGAGATGGATACACACACAACAATCAATGAACAACTCATATTTTAACGTTTATAATGGGCTCGTCTTCTATTGTTTCGTCATAGGGTCTTCATCTCTTTGGTTCTTGAAAGTTGTTAGTGCTTGACGTTTCACTCGTATGAAGGTCTTCTGTCAATCATCCGGAATTTACACCTCTCAAGGTTGAATAAATACAAACCTACGGAGTTCGTATCCTATTAACGCAGGATTTTAATTCACACAATTCAAATGACAACAAAAATCAATCAATGGTGAAGAACTCCAACAAATATCCAAATTCACTCATAGTTTTCATTCAAACAAATCCTATGGTACCCATATCAACAAGAGTTGGCATGGTTGGGCACACTACTCGCACTCTTGCATTTATTTCACAACTCTCATGGTGGGCTTGAATACTATTTGAATCGTGTGGGATATTCTTCGTAGTGGTAATCTTCAGCTTCTTCATAGTCATCTTAGTCTCGAGTGTCTTTAGTTCTTCTTCAACTTCTTGGATGTAGACTTCAGTATTGAAGACACCTTTGCTTAGCATCATTTCCATGAAATAACCTTTAGGCTTTTGAAAATTCATATCAGTGTTAAGGTCATAGAAGTCTATAGGTTGTCATCTAAGTTTTTTGAAAGAAGACGAGATTTTAGTAAGGAAAATAAGAGGATACAAGAATGCTATTAATACTACTGAAAATATAAGTTGTTCCTATCAAGGTCTTCCTATTTCTAAGCCATTTTCTAGGGTCACGTCCTACAGTCAACGTATGCTCTGATACCATTTTGTCACGACCCGGATTTGACGAAATCCAAGTCTCTGTGCTTACTGTGCTATCCCTGGATCATAGCTAGCACACACAGCAACAAGAATGAATACCAGTAACACATACATCATTTTACTATAACGGTTGATCCAAAATTAAGCAAATACATACCATTGTTACAGCTCAATGCTGGCATATAATACAGCGGAATCATACGTAGTCTCTAGTTAGGCTCCATCAACGCCACTGGGCTCGTTGAGTGTAGACCGTAACCCTATCGTCTCTTAATCTGCTGAGATCTGCACATGACAGGTGCAGATGAGTACGTGGAATGTACTCGCAAGTTGCAAAGGAAAGTTTAACAGAATATGTATGTATGCAGAGTAAGTATTGGTGGAGGTTTCTTTGCGTAAAGCTAATTTTGTCCTATACTAAAATTTTGCAAACTTCTTTTGAAATAAAATAATTTTAGTATAAAAGGTAGGAGTGAGACTTTGGATAAACGCACCAAAGTTCATTCTCCGGTTTTAGTAAAACATTTATATAGTTGAAGTGGAACACAATCACTGTGCTCAATCCTCAACCAACCCTTAAAACAGATGTTTAGAAAAGAGAGGGGAGATTCTTCTTCAGTCCAAGTCTTCAGTTGCTCAAATTGCCCGTAACCGGGGGCACGACTAATCGATTAGGTTTAACCCTCTGCAGAGGTCGTACACGTTCCCCACATGACACAACCAACCCCGTTTATCATTACACACTTGGGTGTATGACTAGGAGAAGATTGTGACAAAGCCTTTCCGTAACAGCCCCCTATACCTGACCAAGCCGCCCGCAACTTAGGCAATGAAAGCCCCTCTCCGATGGCGGTCCTGAGGTAAGGGTTTCCCGTTAGTACTAAGCTAAGACAGAGCCCATAGTAGCATGTGGCTGTACTGGAAGCTACATCAAACTGTACTTGGAAGATCTCATTTCCCTGGACGGCGGTCCCCACCAAAACCTGTGTGCAAGACCCCAGTCGGGTGCATTCACTGCAAGACCCCGATGGGCGCAATCACTTGTAGACGCTCCCGTCAATACCATTCCGCCCAGAGAGTAGAAATAAAATAATATATAGTTTTGTTTTTCAAAAGTTTTCACAAAACGTTGCCTCGAAAGATGGCAATTTTATTTGTTTAAAACTGGTTTGATTTTCAACCCACCCATTTATGCAAGCGCGGCCAAGCATGGTAGTAAGTCTTGAACCTAAGTGTCTAGCTAGTAATAATACTTTGCAAAACTTTTGTAAAACATGCATAGTATTAAATGTAAAGAGTTATGCATAATATAAAATATAGGTCAGGGCATGATCAAATTGCAACTTGCCTTTGGATTCTCGGTAACACAGTTCTACCTCCGCGTAGAATTCGCCGTCGCACTCGTCGCAATCTAACGCCATAAAGTTACTTAAGTAAGACACTCCACACATCAAGCATCCATATAAAAAGTGCTCAAGCAAAACCATCCAACACACAAGTCATGCCAAACAACCCTAGCAAGAATATCCATATGATTCGAATTTACGCAATTTGTTCGGTTCTTGCGAATGGAATATATTTCATGTTAGTAAAATAATTAATAATTTCTAACTCTAAATTTTTATGATGACTACAACTAACCAGAGAAGTTTTCTACGGATCAATCTAATGGTTTAAACAATAAAACAATTTTAGTTTCACAAGTTTATTAATGGATGATCAAGAAGGTCGAAATTAAGGTATTGTGTTAAAACAGTAACTAAGCCTTACTGAAAAATTATTCTATGAGTCCTAGCAGATTGGTATGGTTCCAAGGACCAATTTTCATATGTAAAATCTTTTCATATCAATTACAGAATAAAAGATATGGTAAAAATACTCAAATTCTTATTTAAATCAAAACTAAATTTTAATCTGCGTAAAAGTGAGATTTCAAAATTTTATAATAAACTAGAGGTCTGCAGCTACCAAGGGATATCTTATTTGTCGAATTCGGACATACGGTTTGAGAGATACGATTTTCCGAAGTATGGGTATTCTGCTGAAAATGTATTACGGGAATTACAGTAGACTGCCACGTGTCAGTTTCTTAATGGCTGCTACCTATTTGTTTTTTTTACCGAACAGATAGAGGGATCGGTTGCATCGATCAGTGGAAGGAAGAGGACTCACCAGGGAGAGGTGGTCCGGTCGCCGGAGTGCGGTGGCGGCGGCGGCTCTGGTTTGCCGGAATCCGGCGTTGGAGTTGGTTCCGGAGAGAGGCGGGTGTGGGACGGGGTAGACGGCGCCGAGGCGAATCCAAGACACGAGGCCGGGCTCCCAACTTCTTCCTGTAGCAACCATGAGAAGCCGCCGGACTTGGGGTAGCACCAGCGAGCAATTTCTCAAAGCATGGAGCGATTCAGAGGGGGTTTTCGGGCAGGGAAGTGAGGAGGAAGAATGGCATCGCGGGGGCCTATTTATAGGGTCAAGGGAGGTCGGTACAGGTAGATCAAGGGGCTCAACGTGGTCATTAATGGCTGTTTTATGTGTGTACGTTTCACGGCTCGGTGCGTCCAATTAAAGCAATAATGTTGGGTTTTGTGTCGGTGTACTAAGGTAGGGGTACCTCAGTACCCCAACTTGTAAACGGGAAGTAGCAGCTTCCCGTGGCAGGGCCTACCACGCGCTCGTCGGAGACCTTCCTGCTCCATATAAAACCATTCAAAAACAAAGTATACAATACAGAAGATCGAGACCCCGGCAAGTGGAGCTTGCCGGGAAGGCCGTTCCAGGCTCAAGATTACCTCACTCACACAAGACCCTGGCAAGAGGAGCTTGCCAGGAAGACTAGAAGATTATATCAGAGCAGACATGCCTCGGCGCTATACGCGCCCCGGCAGGGCCCGGGGAGCGACAAGCTTCAGAGCCCGGCAAGCTCCCGGGCCCGGCAAGGTCAAGACCCCGGCAAGGTACTTGCCGGGGAGGATTGCGCTGTGTGCCCGCGCTCCAGCTCATCGAACCACGCGTCGCCCTGGGGCCACTCCAGGGACGCGTGGCGGATGGCTGTGCAGCCTGGGGGACACGGTGGCGCTCCACGGTGGTAAAGCCATCGCCGTGGCAAACGGAGACGCAAGGGCGGGCGCTTTTGGGGTCGACGGCGACGGGCATTGAATGCTCTTGTCCCCCACTGTCAAAGTAGGTAGCGACCACTGTTCACGCACTGTAGCTCCACTATTCCCGCACTGTTACAACTACCACCTCTTTTACATTTTTACCCCTTTCTCCTACGTTGACACCTGTCGGTGACCCCTTGCACTATAAAAGGAGGCCCATGCACAACGTAGAGGGGGTTCGGAACCTAGATCGCTCATACGCTCGGTGTAGCTAGTTCTTCAAGCTCCCGAGCTCTCCAACTCAATACAAACTAAGCAGGAGTAGGGTTTCACGCGTCCATCGCGGCCCGAACCTGGGTAAACTGCCCGCGTGTTCACTACGATCTGCTCTTCGTGCTCCCTCCGCCCTCTTACCGCACAAGCAAGGGGCTCCGGTCCCATAGGTGCTCGTGGTGGACAGTTTCCCCCGACATCTTTGGCGCGCCAGGCAGGGGGCGTCGAGGTTGTGCGAACCTGATCCGGCGTTCACGCGGGCGCATTCTTCACCAACCTCTCCGAATTCGTCAGCTTCATCAACAACAGCACCATGGCCCCGAAGAAGAAGGCTTCGGGGGTCGGAGGCCCGTCTGCGTCTCATCCGCCGCCACCAGAGCCAACGGTGGGCGGGGGAGACGCCGTCGGAAGGGTGGTCGCCGGCGAGGACACTCGCGGCGCCACCAAATCCAAGGATAGAACGGACGACCGAGCCTCGGTCTCCATGGACGCGCCACGTCCGTCTCAGCAAACGACAACCCAGCAGCGCCATGTCACAGGAGGTGGCATCCGCTTGCTGGGCCAAGGGCAAACAGGAGGTTCGCGGGACGCCCCGGACCGCCGTCCGGGCACGAGCAAAGCGCGGACGCCGGGGCGGGACCCTGCTCCTTCTAACGCTGTTAGGAGTCCGAGCATATCCCGCTCCTCGCGCCGCTCGCCCCCGCTCCCCTCCACTCCAGCAGAAGCGCTCGCAAGGGCGCAACTGCTCCTCGACTTCCCTCCAGCGGCAGACAAGGCCGAAGACTGGAGGGCCACCATCCAGAGCCTGATCGCCTTCGCCAACAACGATACGCTGCAGCAGCCGGTGACCTCGCGGCCGCGGCAAGTCGAGAAGACGAAGGCCGACGGTGACAAGACCGCCGGGGGTGCAACCACCATGCACTCCCCGCCGCAGAAGCAAAAGACGCCACCCCGCCGGAACAACGCCGACGACGGCTCCACGGCGTCGTCGGACCCGCGGGCTCGTCGGGACCAGCGCCAAGTCCTTGACGACCGGCGACAAGAAGACGCTCGAACAACAATCAAGCGCCGCCGAGAAGCTCGGCGACAATCTGACCAGAGAGCTGGGAACGCTGTCGACGCGCGCGCGCCCGGTGAACCAGGCGACTTGCCGTACGCGGCAGGTTGCCCTGCGTTTACCCGTGAGCTGCGGCGCGTCCAGTGGCCCAGCATGAAGAATTTCAAGCCCGACGTACCGGAGAAGTACGACGGCAAGACGCACCCCTCGGAATTCCTCAGCATCTACACAATCGCTGTGCAAGCTGACGGGGGGCGCGACGAGAAGATATTGGCAAATTATTTCCCGCTCGTGCTTAAGCCGAACGTTCGTTCGTGGCTTATGCACTTGCCGGAAGGCTCCATTTCTTCTTGGGCAGATCTTTGCCATCAGTTTGTTGGCGCCTTCACGGGCGGCCACAAACCCCACGGCCAGGAGAGCGATCTCCACATTCTGGCCCAGAAGGAAGGAGAATCCCTGCGCAAGTACATCCAACGCTTCAGCCGTGTACATCACAACATCCCCGACGTCCACCCTGCCGCGGTTATCAGCGCGTTCCACCAGAACGTGCGTAACCGCCGCATGCGTGAAGAAATGGCCATGACCAAGATTCGGGATGTCAGCGAGCTCTACGCTCTGGCTGATAAGTGCGCACGCGCAGAAGAGGGGAGGATGCTGGCGCAGGAGGAAGCGACAGCGACGACGCCGCCCCGGCAAAGAAGAGCCGGCGGCGGAACAACAGGAGAAAGAACAAGAAGGAAGTTCTTGCCGTCGAGAAGTCCGGCAAGGAGGCTCCCGCCAAGAAAACGCAGGCTGGCGGCTCCGGCAAGGAGCCTGCCCCTGTGGCGGCAGCCGACAAGCAGGACGGCTCCGACAAGCAATACTGCAAGATCCACCGCACCAAGGGCCACGACCTCTCCAACTGCAAACGCGTCGAGTACCTCGTCGAGCAGCAGAAAGCTGAGTACGAGAGGCGCGACAAGGAGAAGGCCCAAGGTGGCGGGGGAGAACCAAGCAAGAAGCGGCCATTCAACGGCCGGGGAGGACGCCGCGGCAAGGCCAAGCAGCGGCAAGGTGATCGACCTCCCCGGGGCCGCGACAAGGATGAAGAAGACGACGACGAAGACATGGAGGATGAGGATAACAGCGAGCAGGAGTTCCAGAAGGCCACGGAGGTCCTGTGCGTCGACGGTGGCGCCTCTCTGCACACCTCCCACCGCCAGCTCAAGCAGTGGGTGCGCGAGGTGAACGCAGCAGAGCCGCCCGTGGAGTCGCGCAGGCTCCTCAAATGGTCCAGCACGCCCATCATTTTTGATCTTGAGGATCACCCTGACCGCACCACTGCGGTCGGGTGCTTGCCGATGCTGGTTTCACCCACCATCCGCAACCTCAAGGTCACCAAAATGTTGGTTGACGGCGGGGCCGGGCTGAACTTGATCTCCTCTGCTGTGATCAAGAAACTCCAAATCCCAGATGGCGAGCTCGAAGAGACCGGTTCTTTCCAAGGAATCAACCCGGGAAGGAGCAAGCCCCAAGGGGAAGATAACTCTGCCGGTGACCTTTGGCGGGGAGCTCAACTTCAGGACTGAGCGCATCACATTCGACGTCGCCGATATCCCATTGCCCTACAATGGGATACTCGGCCGTCCCGCCCTCGCCAAGTTCATGGCAGCTTCCCACCACGCCTACAACGTATTCAAGATGCCGGGGCCGATAAGCGTCATCACTGTCCACGGCGACAAGAAGGATGCGCTTGTCTGCGCCGACAAGATCTACCGGGATGCAGCAGCTGCGGCAGAGAAGGACACACTTGCCGCTGAAGCTCCCGGGGGGAAGAAGACGAAGACCAAGTCCGGCAAGTGCTCTGGGGCCCACTCCGGCAACCGCACCTCTTCGGAGTGCTGCGTCGCCGTCGAGGACGTTCCATCGAGCTCCACCGGCAAGTGTAAGAAAGGGATGGCTGCTCCTCCGGCAACCAAGAAGGTGTCCGCCAACGAGGACGGCACTGGTGGTACATTCACCATCAGTGCCACACTTGACAGCAAATAGGAAAGCGCGCTCGTTGCCTTCCTGCGGGCGAATGTCGATGTGTTTGCATGGCAACCATCTGACATCCCCGGTGTTCCCAGGAAGGTAATTGAGCACAAGCTTGCTGTTTGTCCTCATGCGCGGCCCATCAAGCAGAAGGTGAGGAAGCAAGCCGTGGAGCGCCAAGAATTCATCAACGAAGAGATCAAGAAGCTAGAGGCAGCAGGCCTAGTTAGAGGTGTGATCCATCCGACGTGGTTAGCAAACCCAGTCGTCGTGCGCAAGGCCAACGGGAAGTGGAGACTGTGTATAGACTTCACCGATGTGAACAAAGCATGTCCCAAGGATCCATTCCCTTTGCCGCGCATTGACCAGATCGTTGACTCCACTGCCGGATGTGAGCTACTCTCTTTTCTTGATGCATATTCAGGCTACCATCAGATTTTTATGGCCAAAGAAGATGAAGAGAAGACCGCATTTATCACTCCATGTGGCACTTATTGCTTCATACGCATGCCATTTGGACTGAAGAATGCAGGATCAACATTTGCAAGGGTAGTGCACACTGCTTTCGAGCCACAGATCCACAGAAATGTAGAGGCTTACATGGATGACATCGTGGTGAAGAGCAAGAGCAAGGAAACCCTGGTCCAAGATTTGGAAGAGACATTTCAGAACCTGCGCAAGATACAGCTCAAGTTGAACCCCGAGAAATGCGTCTTTGGGGTCCCCTCCGGCAAGCTTCTCGGGTTCTTTGTGTCACAGAGGGGGATTGAAGCTAACCCCGACAAGATTAAAGCCATTGAGCAGATCGAAGCCCCGAAGCGCGTCAAGGATGTCAGAAGGCTTGCAGGTTGTGTGGCTGCCCTCAGTAGGTTCATTTCGAAGTCTGCAGAACGCGCCCTACCTTTCTTCAAAATTTTGAAGAAGGCAGGTCCCATGAAGTGGACTCCGGAAGCGGAGGCAGCGCTGCAGGATTTGAAACGGTACCTATCCTCCACTCCTATACTTGTCGCACCTAGACCACAGGAAAAGTTGCTGCTGTACCTAGCGGCAACCAACCAAGTGATTAGTGCTGCGTTAGTAGCGGAGAGGGAGGCCGACGAGGAGTCTGCACCACCGGCAAGGGAATCCAGCGACAAGCAGGGGGCTGCTCCGACAAGCTCTGGCCCCGACAAGGACAACTCTGCGCAGGAACAGGAAGAAGTGCGGAAGAAGATGGTGCAGCGCCTAGTGTATTTCGTAAGTTCCCTTCTCCAGGGGGCTAGATCAAGATACTCTGGTGTGCAAAAGTTGCTTTTCGGCCTCCTCATGGCCTCAAGAAAGCTGCGCCATTACTTCCAGGCACATGAGATAACGGTGCTCACTCGCTTTCCGCTGAAGAGGATATTGCACAATCCAGAAGCAACAGGCAGGATCGTTGAGTGGGTGCTGGAACTGTCGAGCTTTGGACTCAAGTTTGAAAGTACTTCAACCATACAGAGCCGAGCTTTGGCAGAATTCATAGCTGAGTGGACCCCAACGCCCGATGAAGAAGTCCAAGAAACAAGTGCACCCGTACAAGAAGCGACAAGTGAATGGGTAATGTATTTTGATGGTGCATTCTCGCTGCAAGGCGCCGGTGCTGGCGTGGTACTCATCGCGCCCACCGGGGAGCACCTCAAGTATGTTATCCAGATGCACTTCCCAAGAGAGCAAGCGACAAACAACACTGCTGAGTATGAAGGCTTGCTTGCCGGCCTCAGGATTGCGGCCGAACTTGGGATCAGAAAGCTAATTGTGCGGGGAGATTCTCAGTTGGTGGTCCGGCAAGTTAACAAGAGCTACCAGAGCCCTTTGATGGAAGCTTATGTAGATGAAGTGAGGAAGCTTGAGGAGCACTTTGAAGGTCTGCAAATGGAGCACGTTCCGAGAGCTCAGAATGAAATAGCAGACGGCCTTTCAAAATGTGCTTCGATGAAGTTACCTGTGGAACCAGGGACCTTCTTGCTCAAGCTGACTCAACCATCCGTTACACCATCAATTGGGTAGTCCAAGAAAAGAAAGTTGGTCTCCGGCGATTACTTGCCGGCGGATCTTCCTGAAACCGCCGCCAAGGTCCCCAAGATCAACAATCAGAACGCTGAGGAACAGTCTGCTCCTGCAGATCCAAGGATCTGTGCAGTTGAAGCAAGTGTTCCCGACAAGCCTCGCCCCGGCGAGCTTGCCGGGGGATCAACAACTCCGGCGGAACCGGAGGTTCTTGCAGCAGAAGCTGAGGTCCCCGCAGCGGCCCTCATGCCTTTAGTCCTTGCCGTTGAGCCTCAGGCTCCGGCATGGGCACAGCAGATCGTCCGTTTTCTGCAAACTGGAGAACTTCCCGACGACCCAGAAGAAATAGAGAAGATAACCAGGCAGTCAAGTATGTACCAGTTCGTGGATAACGGGCTGTACAGAAGAAGACTCAACGGTGTCAGATTGAAGTGCATCTCCAGGGAAGATGGACATAAGCTGTTGGCAGAAATACACGGAGGCATATGCGGCCACCACATTGGCGCAAGGGCACTTGCCGGGAAAGCTTTCCGGCAAGGGTTCTTCTGGCAAGAAGCCCTCCAGGATGCGACCGCACTAGTAACCAAGTGTGAAGCGTGCCAGTTCCATGCAAAGCAGATTCATCAGCCAGCTCAAGCTCTCCAAACAATTCCTTTGTCCTGGCCCTTCTCGGTCTGGGGGCTCGATATCCTCGGCCCCATCCCCCGAGCCGTCGGGGGCTTTGAGTACTTGTACGTTGCAATCGACAAGTTCACAAAGTGGCCAGAAGTGGAGCCAGTGAGAAAGGTGACAACACAGTCAGCGGTCAGGTTCTTCAGGTCGATTGTTTGCCGTTTCGGAATCCCTAACAGGATCATCACCGACAACGGTACACAATTTACTAGTCGCACCTTCATGCAGTACGTCCAAGACCTTGGCGCCAAGGTCTGTTTCGCTTCTGTTGCTCACCCGAGGAGCAACAGTCAAGCGGAGAGGGCCAATGCCGAAGTGCTGCGCGGACTCAAGACGAGGACCTTTGACAGGCTGCGCAAGTGCGGAAGAAATTGGATAGAGGAGCTACCGACGGCTCTTTGGTCAATTAGAACGACACCAAGTCGAGCCACCGGACAGACACCCTTTGCTCTAGTCTACGGAGCAGAGGCAGTTCTCCCCACGGAACTCGTATACGGATCTCCTCGAGTGCTCGCTTATGATGAGCTCGAGCAAGAGCAGCTGCGACAAGATGACGCACTGCTCCTTGAGGAGGAACGTCTCCAGGCTGCTGTACGAGCTGCTCGATACCAGCAAGCCTTGCGTCGCTACCATAGCCGCAAGGTCAAGGCCAGGAGTCTCGAGGAAGGCGACCTTGTTCTTCGGCGTGTTCAGTCCGCCAAGAATTCCAACAAGTTGACGCCGAGGTGGGAAGGCCCTTATCGGGTGAGACAAGTCACGAGGCCCGGCGCTGTCCGCCTTGAGACCGAAGAAGGCTTACCGGTGAGCAACTCCTGGAACATAGAGCATCTTCGCAAGTTTCACCCATAAGGTGCGGTTGCCGTGATCCGCTCCGGCAACCACCTTTTTGTACAAGCTTTGCCGCTGTTGCATGTAACCCTTTGTACGAAGCCGGGCGCAGACCCCGTGCATCAGTAAAGCTTTGTGTTTTGCGCTATTTGCCTTTTGCATGCTTTTCTTTGCTATTTGCATGTGTTATTTGGCATCTTGTGCAGCATACATATCCGGTAAGCATTAGCACGCCGAAAGGCCATATACTTGTTTCCCTCTTCTTTTTCCTTGCCTCTTAAGCAGAAGGAATGTTCCTCGCGCACAAGTTTGCCGGGGGGGAAGGAGATGGAAGAGGAACCAAGTGCTGTTCAAGAAAGAGAAGCCTTACCGAGAAGCAAGCGATATACGAAAGCTAAGTTATTAAAATTTGAGCAGTTCAAATTTTTAATTTTTAGTTGTCTTCCTTGAACAATCACACTTTGTATGGAAAACCTGTGCGCGGAGGAACCTACCCGTAGCTAGCCGCACCCTTGTCTTGTTTTCGAGTACGCTCAACGACCTAAGTGAGCCGCGACAAGTGTCGCGCCCTTGTTTCGTTTTCGAGTTCACTCAACAAGCTAAGTGCGTTGCGACTAGCTGCGGCAAGGTTGCTTGCCGGTAAGGCCTTGGCCAGCAGGCTGCTCAGAGTCCAGCACTCAGCGCTCGCGGCAAAGGCCCCTTGCCGGCAAGCTCCCCGGGAGCGTAGGATGAAAAACGTACAAAGCGGATGACCAAGACAAGGAAGATAACATTGCACTGATTGATTAAAATAAGATGAATATCTTACAAAGGATAACTTGTCGCAATGATTAATGAGTCCATAACACCCTATGCAGCAACAAAAAGAGATAAAGATAAAGGAGGCCTAATCTGCGCGGTCGCCCTCAATCCTGGAGATCTTGTTCACTTTGGCGATGATGTGGGCGACCTGCTCCTTCAACGCCTCCATGTTCGCGTCGGCCGGCAAGCTGCGGAGAACGTTGGTGAGGTTTATGCCGGGATTGCGGTATACAATCTTCGTCAGCACACGCTCCAAGGTTCCCGTGCAGAGCCGGCGCGACTCCTCGGCCAGTTGCGCGGGGATCTTCTTCCGAAGATCTGCAAGGGCCGGCGCGATCCCCCTGAAGAAGAGGCTGAGCTTGGCGCTGTGAGGGAGGTTTGGGTCCGGAGAGTAGATGAGGTGCTCCAACTTCAGCGCCAGCAGCTCCTGGTCGATGTTGGATGCAGACGACACCAGGTCCTCGGTCCACACCTCGACGGTCCGGCGGAAGTTCTCGGCCGCAGTGTTGGCGCTCTCCACCAAGCTTCGCTCCTTGCGGAGCTCTTCCTTCAACTTAGTTTCCCGATCCCGGACGGCGTCGAGCGAGTCCTTCAGCGTGGAAACTTTCAGCTCGAGATCCTCAATGGAGTCCTTGGCGGCCTTCAACTCGTCGCCCTTCTTGGAAAGACGCACCTGGAGTTCGGAGTTGGTGTGGGCGTCCTTCTCGCGCTCTGTGTTGAGCGCGGCGACCCTCTCCACGCTCGCCTTCAACGACTCCTCCAGCTGCGCAACCTTGGCGGCAAGCTCTTCCTTGGCGGTCTCCGCGGCAGCCGCGGCGGCTTTCGCCTCCTTCAGCTCCCCGCCAAGGGCCTGCTCCCGAGCGGCAAGGTCTTCCTCGTGGGAGTCGAGGTTGACCTTGCGTTGGGTGAGCTCTCCTTCTCGCCGGGACAGCTCTTCCCCGGCGAGCCGCTGCTGCTCTTCGGCCTCGGCCTTCTCTAGCAACCATTCCTGGTATTCCCCGGCGAGCCTCTCGCGCTCCTCCGCCACCTCGCGGAGGGCAGCCTGGTTGGCGGCGCGGAGCTCCGCCGCGCGCTTCTCCATCTCGACGGTGGCCTTGGCGGCAAGGACCTCCCGAGACGCTAGCTTCGCCTGCCTGGCCCGGTAAAGGGCCAGGAGCTGATGAAGCAGCTTCTCCTCCTCGGGCCCGTCGCTTCCGCCGGGCGCCTCGACGATCTTCAAACCCGCGGAGGCGAGGACCTCTCCGTCAAAGGCCTCGCCCTCCGCGGGGGCTCGCGAAGAAGAACCCCACGGCACCTGGATGAAGACGCCGTTGGGAGCTTCAAGATAGTAGCCCGCCTGCTCCTTTTCGGCGGAGGGGTCGGCGGCCGGTGCAGCACTTGATGCTCCTGCCGCCTCCGGGCCGGCAGTGCGGTCGCCGTCCCCCTCCCCGGCCGCTGCGTCTGCAGCCGGAGCAGTCTCCTCCGCAGCCGGCTCGGCGGCTCCGGCCGTGTCCTCAGCGACAGGGGCATCACCGCCGCCGCCCTGCGCGCCCTCCTCCTCGATGATGATGACTTCTGTCTCCATCTGCTCGGGGGGAGGAGGATCTAGAAGAAGAAGAAAAAGCAAAAGAAGTTCAAGCAAATACCCAAAAAGAGACGAATCCAAGAAGACAAAGTTACGGAACTTACCTTGACGGACGTCTCCAGCGGCGGGCTCCCTCGCCGGGGAGCTCTGCCTTGGCGGAGTGGCCGCCCTCGCCGGGCTGCTCGCCCTTGGCGGAGTACCCGCCCTTGGCGGAGTGCTCCCCCTCGCCGGGGAGTTCGGCCTTGGCGGGGACGGCGGGGCCCGCGGCTCCTCGGGAGCGACCTCCGGATGCTCCTGAGCTTGCGGCTTCACCTCTGCACAAGACAATCAAAACAAGGCAAAAGCATCAGGATGTTAGCACAAGACAAAATCTTCAAGCGCGTCCGACGAGCGGAAGTTTGGAACCCAGACTTACGCTGGGGGCTGCGCTGGGGGCTGCTCCTCGGAGCAGCGCTCGGGTCCGGCAGGCTCGGCTCCGGCACGTCCCCTGTCGCCGCGGCGGGCGAGTCGTCCGCAACCTCAACTACGGGCACCTTGGCCTTCTTTGCCACTCGCTCCGCCAAGGTCCTGAAGTTAAAACAAGAAGCAAGATCAGAATCTACAATAATCAAGACGAAATTTAAGAAGATGCAAGATCTCAAGTTCTTACTCCTGTTCATCCTCGTCGTCGTCGTCGCTCAAGGCGGAGAAGTCAAACTCCACCTGGGGCGCGTCCGCGCGGGGAGCAGGAGGCGAAGACTCCCTCGGGCGCTTGGCGGTCCCTGGGGCTGGGGGCTGCGAAGACCCAGCCCCTGTGGTAGCCGGGGCCCGGGGAGCGGGCGGAGCCGCCGCTCCGCTCTGTGAAGACTCCCTTCCGCTCGGCGCTGACTTGCGGGGCGCCTCTGCTGTGGCCTGCTTACGGGGCGCCTCTGCTGTGGCCTGCTTGCGGGGTGCCTCTGCCGTGGCCTGCGTACGGGCCGCATCCGCCGTGGCTGGTGCGCCGGGCGCCCCCGTCGCAGCTTGACTCCCCCGGGAAGCTCGCGCTGCCCGGCGAGTTGGTTGTTGCCAGGGCGCCTGCGCCCTCGCCCCCGTCGCCGTCTTGCGGAGACGCTTCAGCGGAGAACGCCTAGGGCTTGCCCGGGGCGGGGAGGTCTCCGACGACGAGGAGAGGTCGTCGGCGTAGAGCCCCAGGGATCCGTCGGAGTCTTCATCGGCCCCGGCGTCCTCCTCCTCCTCCTCCTCCCCGGCAGGCTTGCTAGGCCCAGCGCCCTGCACTGTGGCCTCTTTCCCTCCGGCGCCTCCACTCCCTCCGGCGCCTCCGCTCCCTGCGGCGCCTTTGTTTCCTCCGGCGGCGTTGCCTCTCGCCGCGGCCTCGGTCAAGATTCCCTGGATCCCGGAGTGCCTCAGGGAAGGGAACCCGACGAGCTCGTCGGGAGGAAGCTTCAGTAGCCTGCGGATCTCCGCCTCCTCTGCTTGGCAGGACGCTTCCGCAGCCTCTGCCTCCTCAGGCGAGAAGCCGAATTCCCCTGCCGCTGCGGCTGCAGCGGCCTCTTCAACCCGAGAAGCTATGTACGCTATCTCCTGGTCGGTGGTGTCCCGTGTCAGCTCCCGGACCTCGTTCTTGTTCTTCGCCACCTCCGTCAAGTTGTCGAAGAAGTTCAAGACGACGTCTGGCTTGGGCGGAATCCACGTGCGGTCGACGCCGTGCGAGTCGCACGCGGGCATCATGGCGCGAAGGGAATCCCGGGCCGTGCTGTTGCAGAGAGGCACCACTCCCCGGGGACCCCTGAACCATTCTGGGTGGGCCGGGTCTTAAATAGTTCCCGGACCATCCCCTTCAGCTCCAGCGACGTGAAGTTGAAGTTGAGCCCGGGGCGCAGCCTCATTATGTCCGCCGAGTTGCCGTACTCCCAGGCTGGCCTCTTCCTGTCTTGGAGAGGGGCGATGCGGCGGCGGAGGAAATCTGTGCCTACTTCTCCGACAGACAATCTTGCTACCCGGAGGCGAAGAATCCTGATGAGGGCGACGTCGAGCTTGTTGTCGTCTGAATCCAGCTCGCTCCAGTCCCTGCCGCGCACGATAGGTGTTGTGCGCGGCGCTGTGATGGACTGCGGCTGGTCCTCAACAATCCAACACCAGTCAGCACGCCACTCCTCCCACTTGCCGCGAAGCTCCCCCGGCAAGTAGGACTCCTTCTTGTTCAGACGAAAAACCCAAGATATTCCTCCGGAGAGGGGGGCGCCGGCCTCTGCTCTAGGGGTGAAGAAATGCCTAAACAACGCTACGTTTGGGTATATCCCAATATAGTTTTCGCACATATGTGCGAAAACCGCCATCGTGAGGATGGCGTTGGGGGTGAGGTCGAGAAGGTGGAGGCCGTAGGTGTGCATTATGTCGCAGAAAAATTCGGAAAAAGGGGGACAGAGGCCGCAGTGGAAGAAGGCTGCGAAGAAATAGTACCCGCCGGGGTAGTTGTCCTTGGCGGCGGCCGGATAGGCTCGGGTGCGGGGATGCGCCTTGGTCTTCTTGGCCCAGAACAAGTAATACTTGTTCCAGAGCTCCCGCGCGCTGAGCCTCGGCGAGAAGACGAGGTTCCGCTTCCGCAAGAAGGTAAGCCTCGCCGCTTGCTCCGATTTCTCCTTCTTGGTCTTCTCCACCTTCGCCTTCTCGGTCTTCGGGGCCATGGCGGAGGCGGCGAGGGAAGGGGGACGAAAGGTCCGGCGGCGCCGCAGATGCGGACGGCGACGGCGGAGGTGTGGAGGCGGAGCGCAAGAGGGGATCTCTGGAGATGGAAGAGGATGCAATGAAAGCGTAGGAGGGGAACCGCTCCTGCTTCCTCTGCATTTATGGGGAAGTGGGGGGGCGTTTCGCTATTTCCATTAAAAGAACGTGGCCACGTCCCATCCCACGACGCCGCAATGGACGCGTGCCGTTACGGGGGGACGCGGCGGATGCGGAAGTGGATTCGGCGTGCCGTGGGCCGCGCGTGCCCGTGCACTGTTTTGGGCCTGGCCCAACAGCGCTCGGCACCGTGTGTGGCCCAGGCCCGGGGGCTCCTGTCGGTGTACTAAGGTAGGGGTACCTCAGTACCCCAACTTGTGTACGGGCAGTAGCAGCTTCCCGTGGCAGGGCCTACCACGCGCTCGTCGGAGACCTTCCTGCTCCATATAAAACCATTCAAAAACAAAGTATACAATACAGAAGATCGAGACCCCGGCAAGTGGAGCTTGCCGGGAAGGCCGTTCCAGGCTCAAGATTACCTCACTCACACAAGACCCTGGCAAGAGGAGCTTGCCAGGAAGACTAGAAGATTATATCACAGCAGACATGCCTCGGCGCTATACGCGTCCCGGCAGGGCCCGGGGAGCGACAAGCTTCAGAGCCCGGCAAGCTCCCGGGCCCGGCAAGGTCAAGACCCCGGCAAGGTACTTGCCGGGGAGGATTGCGCTGTGTGCCCGCGCTCCAGCTCATCGAACCACGCGTCGCCCTGGGGCCACTCCAGGGACGCGTGGCGGATGGCTGTGCAGCCTGGGGGACACGGTGGCGCTCCACGGTGGTAAAGCCATCGCCGTGGCAAACGGAGATGCAAGGGCGGGCGCTTTTGGGGTCGACGGCGACGGGCATTGAATGCTCTTGTCCCCCACTGTCAAAGTAGGTAGCGACCACTGTTCACGCACTGTAGCTCCACTATTCCCGCACTGTTACAACTACCACCTCTTTTACATTTTTACCCCTTTCTCCTACGTTGACACCTGTCGGTGACCCCTTGCACTATAAAAGGAGGCCCATGCACAACGTAGAGGGGGTTCGGAACCTAGATCGCTCATACGCTCGGTGTAGCTAGTTCTTCATGCTCCCGAGCTCTCCAACTCAATACAAACTAAGCAAGAGTAGGGTTTTACGCGTCCATCGCGGCCCGAACCTGGGTAAACTGCCCGCGTGTTCACTACGATCTGCTCTTCGTGCTCCCTCCGCCCTCTTACCGCACAAGCAAGGGGCTCCGGTCCCATAGGTGCTCGTGGTGGACAGTTTCCCCCGACATTTTGATTCCCTGAATGGGTTCTCCTTACGTTTCTCCGCAAGTTTCGTGTTGGTGGCAAGTCGAAAGGATGAAAGAATCAAATGCTAGAGGAGGGGGAAGAGGCACAGGCGCCATGGTGGTTTCTGTCTGTTTCTGAAGATTGAAACGAACGGACACAGAGGTAGAAGAAGGGTGTGCGTGGGTTGGGCTAAGAGATATGGGCCTTAGTGGAAGAATAGGCCCAAAGGGAAAAGGCAAGGGAAACCAAAAGCGCCCCAGTGGGATGTACTGTGTTGTTGCCTCGCTCCAGTGCAAGATTTAGAGAGAGAGAATGGACTGGGTCGAGCCAGAGTTTAGGAATTAGGATTGAAACATAATTACATACATAAATACGTTCACAATTTTTTTTACTTAAAACAATTAATAAAAATGTTTACATTAGTGCCAATATTATTTAGAGTCCACGCAAATTAGTTTTAGAATTTAATAAAATACATTTTGTGCACAAGCTACTATTAATGATTTATGTACATAATTAAATTACACAAATAAATTAATTTTGAGTTTTGCAAATTAACGAAAGGATAATTGTACCGTATTAAATATTTCCAAAAAAATCTTTTTGGAGAAGTCACATTATCTCCTCTCATTAAATTTTATTTGGATACTTTGGAAATATTTAAATGGCACTAAAACTCCAAATAAGACCCAATTTCAAATGAAACTCCAAATTTCAAATAACTCCTTTACAAAATATCCATCCACCATTTATTTTTGAGAAAGTCATTTTATTCTCGCTCAATAAATCTGAAGGTGGTTCAGAATGTTTCATAGGAGTCAGAAACAAAGAAATCTAATTTGATTTTTTTGAACAAGTCTAGAAAAAGTTTTTGTTTTTACTCACAATCACAACAACTCACTAAA
Source organism: Secale cereale (assembly GCA_902687465.1). Classification (NCBI taxonomy): domain Eukaryota; kingdom Viridiplantae; phylum Streptophyta; class Magnoliopsida; order Poales; family Poaceae; genus Secale; species Secale cereale. The sequence continues at coordinate 362,791,773 of LR738710.1, forward strand.
TCATAACTTATTATTAACATTCCAAAATTTGGAAAATTTTGGGATGTTACAAGTAGTGAGCACTAAGTGATATGTGTCATGCAAAAACAAAGTCTAACTCTCTTCCTATGCATAGGCATGTCATACAAGAACAATTCATGCACATCAAGCAAAGGCCAATGCATAGTATAAGCAGTTTCTTGCAATTTTATTGTGTTGGAAACATAGAGAGGCGGAGATGTAGTTCCTCTCTCATAATAATTGCAAGTAGGAGCGGCAAGCACATGCATATTATATTCATAAAAATCATCATGTGTAACGAAAAAGGCAACCCATCAATATAATCCTTAATAAGTGCAAACTTCTCCAATATAGTGTAGTTTGGAGAATTCAAAAAGATAATAGGACTATCATGTGTGGGTGCAATAGCAACTATCTCATGTTTACCATAAGGAACTATAGCAAGTTCAACTCCATAAGCATAATTCATATTGGCATCTTGGCCACAAGCATAGCAAGCATCATCAAAAAGGGATATTTCAAAAGAATCAACGGGATCATAGCAATCATCCTTCGGTAAGCACGAAGGGAAATTAAACAATGTATGAGTTGAAGAGTTACTCTCATTAGAAGGTGGGCACGGGTAGCTAATCCGCTCTTCCTCCTTTTGTTCTTTGCTCTCCTCCTCATCTTTTTCATCCAATGAGCTCACAATGTCATTAATTTTTTCTTCCATAGACTCCTGCAAAATATTAGTCTCTTCTTGGATAGCGGAGTAGGCCTCAATATATGGTTTAACATAGGCATTAGAAGCATAATTATCATAACAATATTTAAATATGGCAAAAATTTCAGATTTGTAAAGAGTAGCATCATACTTTTCAATCAAAGAAGCAATTTCATAAGCACCCTTAAAATCAACAAATTCTTCAATTTGTTGAACATCATAGTAACTATAAACACCTTTAGCATACGAAAATACAATTCCATTATCACTAAACTCACATTGGTAGGGAAGGTGTTTCTTAGGGTCTTCAGAACAACAAGTAAAATCATATATTTCACATAAATTCCAAGCATAGCATTGCAAACGATGAATTTGATCCAGTAAAAGTTTCCCTTTTTCAGATATGCGGTGTCGTACGTAACAAGCATGCTCATCTAAAGATTTGCCCTCAACTAAGCTAGTTGGGGTTTCAGCCTGAGCACATATGGATCGAAGATGATCCAAGTAATGAGCTTCAGTAGTGTGATAGATTTTGAGTGGTTCTTCAACCATTGGTTCAGTAGGTACCACTAATATTTTTGGTATTTTGCGTTTCCTACCCATAACTAAAGATACAAAACAACTTAGAACAGCAAATAAAATCTACTTAGTGATAAAGCAAACAAGCACACACGAGAATATTCACCCCATGCTATTGCTCCCCGGCAACGGCGCCAGAAAAAGGTCTTGATAACCCACAACTGTAGGGGATCTGTTGTAGCCTCTTTCGATAAGTAAGAGTGTCGAACCCAATGAGGAGCTAAAGGCAGAACAAATATTCCCTCAAGTTCTATCGACCACCGATACAACTCTACGCACGTTTGACGTTTACTTTACCTAGAACAAGTATGAAACTAGAAGTAGTTTATAGTTTTTGTGGGATAGGTTTGCAAGAATATAAAGAACACGTAAATAAAATTAGGGGTTGTTAAGATAAAGAAACAATAAAGTTAATTTTAGCGAGTGTGGAAAAGTGGTGGTAGGAGTTGCGAAATTGCCCCTAATCAATTGACTACGTTACTAGACCGATAGCAAGTTTTATGTGGGAGAGGCCACTGCAAGCATGTCATCCCTTACTTCGAATTCTATGCACTTATGATTGGAACTATTAGCAAGAATCTGCAACTACTAACGTTCATTATGGTAAAACCCAACCATAACATTATGATATATTGGTCCCCCTCAATCCCGTATGCATCAATTTCTACGCTAGGTTGAAGCTTATGTCACTCTTGCCCTCCAATACGTAGTCCTACCAACATACAACTAACCCTATGGTGTGATCCACGCGTAGGTGTGCGCTCATATGATGGGTACCAAAGGACATCAACATAACCACAAGCAATTTAAATCAATCATAGCAATTCACCAATCACCGATAGGACAATGATAATCTACTCAGACATCATAGGATGGCAACGCATCATTGGATAATAATATGAAGCATAAAGCACCATGTTCAAGTAGAGGGTACAACGGGTTGTGGGAGAGTGGACTGCTGTAGATAGATGGGGGAAGGCGATGAAGATGTTGGTGAAGATGACGGAGGTGTTAGTGTAGATCGTCGTCACACGATGATGACCATGGTGGCACTCTGGTGCCACCGGAAGCGAGGGGGAGAGAGCCCCCCTCCTTCTTATTCTTCCTTGACCTTCTCCCTAGGTGGGAGAAGGGTTTCCCCTCTGGTCCATGGCCTCCATGGTGGCGGAGGGGCGAGAGCCCCTCCGAGATTGGATCTGTCTCTCCGTCTCTTTTTGTTTCTTCGTTCCCAAATTCTGTCCCTTCATCGTTTCTTATATTCCCGGTGATTCGTAACTCCGATTGGGCTGATTTTTTGACACGATTTTTATCCGGATATTAGCTTTCTTGAAGTGAAAGAAGGGCATCAACCGCCTTACGGTGTGGCCACGAGGTCCCAGGGCGTGCCTGCCCCTGGTGGGCGCGCCCCCTGCCTCGTGGCCCACTCGGGCATCGTCTCATGTTAGTTCCCTTTCCCATAATTCACATATATTCCAAAAAAAATCTCCGTCCATTTTTATTCCGTTTGGACTCCGTTTGATATGGATATTCTGCGAAACAAAAAACATGCAACAAACAGGAACTGGCACCGGGCACTGGATCAATATGTTAGTCCAAAAAAATAGTATAAAAAGTTGCCAAAAGTATATGAAAGTTGTAGAATATTGGCATGGAACAATAAAAAATTATAGATACGACGGAGACTTATCAGCACCCCCAAGCTTAATTCCTGCTCGTCCTCGAGTAGGTAAATGATAAAAAAGATAATTTTTGATGTGGAATGCTACCTAGCATAATCTTGATCATGTAATCTAATCATGGCATGAATATTAAGACACGAGTGATTCAAAGCAATAGTCTATCATTTGACATAAAGACAATAATACTTCAAGCATACTAATAAAGCAATCATGTCTCTTCAAAATAACATGGCCATAGAAAGTTATCCCTACAAAATCATATGGTCTGGCTATCCTCCATCTTCACCACACAAAGTATTTAAATCATAGACAACCCCGGTTTTAGCCAAGCAATTGTTTCATACTTTAGTATTCTCAAACCTTTTCAACTTTCACGCAATACATGAGCATGAGCCATGGACATAGAACTTTGGGTGGAATAGAAGGTGGTGATAGACAAAAAATGGGAGAAAGTCTCACATCAACTAGGAGTATCAATGGGCTATGGAGATGCCCATCAATAGATATCAATGTGAGTGAGTAGGGATTGCCATGTAACAGATGCACTAGAGCTATAAGTGTATGAAAGCTCAAAAAGAAAACTAGTGGGTGTGCATCAACTTGCTTGCTCATGAAGACCTAGGGCATTTGAGGAAGCACGTTGTTGGAATATACAAGCCAACTTCTATAATGAAAATTCCCACTAGTATATGGAAGTGACAAAACAAGAGACTCTCTATTATGAAGATCATGGTGCTACTTTGATGCACAAGTGTAGAAAAGGATAGTAGCATTGTCCCTTCTCTCTTTTCTCTCATTTTTTTTGTTTTTTTGGAGGGGCTTTCTATTTTTTTAGCCCCTCTCTATTTTTTAGGCGATCTCTTCTTTTTTTATTTGGCCTTTCCTCACATGGGACAATGCTCTAATAATGAAGATCATCACACTTTCATTTACTTACAACTCAAAGATTACAACTCGAAGCTAGAACAAAATATGACTGTATGTGAATTCCTCCGGCGGTGTACCGGGATGTGCAATGATCTAGCGTAGCAATGACATAAAAAACGGACAAGCCATGGAAACATCATGCTAGCTATCTTACGATCATGCAAGGCAATATGACAATGATGGTGCATGTCATAATAAACGGAACGGTGGAGTTACATGACAATATATCTCGGAATGGATATGGAAATGCCATAATAGGTAGGTATGGTGGCTTTTTTGAGGAAGGTATATGGTGGGTGTATGGTACCGGCGAAAGTTGCCCGGTACAAGAGAGGCTAGCAATGGTGGAAGGTTGAGAGTGTGTATAGTCCATGGACTCAACATTAATCATAAAGAACTCACATACTTATTGCAAAAAAAATTTAGCCATCGAAACCAAGTACTACACGCATGCTCCTAGGGGGGAGGTTGGTAGGAGTTAACCACCGCGCGCCCCCGACCTCCACACAAAGGACGACAGTCAATAAATAAATCATGCTCCAACTTCGTCACATAACGGTTCACCATACGTGCATGCTACGGGAATCACAAACCTCAACACAAGTTTTTCTCCGATCCACAACTACCCACTAGCATGACTCTAATATCACCATCTTTATATCGCAAAACTATTGCAAGGAATCAAACATTTCATATTCAGCGATCTACAAGTTTATGTAGGATTTTATGACTAACCATGTGATATTAGAGTCATGGCCCAGTCGGGCATCGTCTCATGTTGGTTCCGCTTCCCAAAATTCACATATATTCCAAAAAAAAATCTCTGTCAGTTTGGACTCCGTTTGATATGGATATTCTGCGAAACAAAAAACATGCAACAAACAGGAACTGGCACTGGGCACTGGATCAATATGTTAGTCCCAAAAAATAGTATAAAAAGTTGCCAAAAGTATATGAAAGTTGTAGAATATTGGCATGGAACAATCCAAAATTATAGATATGACGGAGACGTATCAGGAAGCCATAAGAATAAATATTTACTGGTCATGGTGGACAAATTCACTAAATGGATTGAAGCCAAGCCAGTCCGAACAGCTGAGGCACGGCCAGTGATAGATTTAATATCCAGCGTAGTACACTGTTATGGTGTCCCGCATAGTATTATCACAGATAACGACTCCAACTTCACGGCCGATGAGGTGAAAAATTGGTGCACTAAGTTAGGCATTAAACTTGATTACGCCTCTGTGTACCATCCTCAAACAAACGATCAGGTCGAAAGAGCCAATGGCTTGATAATGAGGGACATTAAAGCCCGACTAGTGCGCTCCCTATAGGAGTCAGATAAACACTAGGTGGAGGTGCTCGACTCCGTACTCTGGGGGCTGCGAACCACACCTAACCGGACAACCGGATACATGCCTTTTTTCATGGTGTACGGCGCAGAGGCTGTTTTTCCCTGTGATATTATTCATGACTCACCTCGAGTGCGCATGTATGAAGAGAGAGATGCCGAGTTGCCTTGAAGAGGAGCGCGATGTCGCGCATGCCCGTTCTGCATTTTATCAACAACAGGCCAGGCGATTCCGAAGCAGAGAAGTGTGGGCCAAGACATACAATGTTGGCGAACTCGTCTTATGCCTCCCGGAGAAGAAAAAGGACAAGCTCAAACCACGATGGGAGGGCCCCTTCATTATTGATGAAGTACTCACCGGTGGAGCCAATCACCTTGGAAACACATCAGACAATCGCCTTGAGCCGAACCCATGGAACGCTGCTAGGCTCCGACGATTCTATGGATAGTTCGGTAGCACATGTTTTCTTTTCAGTCTAGGGCTTATTCCTTGTTTTTATTTTTAAGTTCTCCTCTTCTTTTTTCTTATTTTTTCTTTTCGACAAGTTTTCGGCTCAACCGAACTATCATAGGGTAGAACATCCTCAAATCTATATACCTCAAAAATACTTGGGGGCTTCTATAACGAAGCCCATTATTAAAAAGCATATTGCTCAAAATATTTATGTCATCTATTTCATACAGTCTCCTTGCCATTATATGCACCTTTATGACTTAAGTTTTTGCCAAGTTGGGTTGCCTGGTGATGGGCCTCGAACCCCTCGTTAGTTACCCCAAGTGGAAGGTGTAAGATGCAGTAAGTAGAAGTGTTTTCCCTTAGCAAAGATGCCAAGGATCGAATCCCCAGAGACTCCTAGGTTCAACAAGTAGGTGTCAATTGCTAACGGCGCAATTAGCAATCAACGTGGACCTGCACACAGATACAAATAACTTTGCTCCCAACGAGTACAGAGAGGTTGTCAATCCCTCCGGCCTTGTAGTTCACAAAGGGTTAAAAGCAATGATAGTAGTGATAGAAAGTTTTTGCAATAGTAGGTAAATAACGAAAAGTAAATAGTGGATGTGATCAATGATGGTAATATGGACCGGAGTCTCATGATGTTCACTAGTGATGTCTCTCTCCCAAAAGACGATAAAACAGCTATGTGAGGTAAACAAATTACAGCTGGGCAATTGACAGGACCACGAACGCAAACCAATGCTGACTACATTGCAAGAAAGGTTGAGGTTCAAAGCATGGGCGGTACGCCAAAGTAAGTAGACCGAAATCCATCAATATCTACTACTAATCATCCACCTTGAGATATTTATCCAGAACATCTCGCTGGTATTAAGTTGCGAGTCCCACCCATAGTGTAAACTCAATGCAACAGACAACTGCATTAAAAGAACTTTGCGTAAAGTAAACAATCCTTGCACCCGCGGGCACAAGCACCGTTGTTTTCCCCCTTGTGGCAACAGCACATCCCCTAGACTCATGTTTCTGTCACTCAAGCTAGTCATCGAGGGGCATGAACCCACAATCGAGCATAACGTTCCCTCTTGGAGTCACTACCTACTACTCGGCCAAAGCAATAAGTAACAACGGTGAACATGCAAGAATTATGTTACGGTGAACATGCAAGAATTACTTATGAACTAAAATATAAAAGAGGTGAATCAAATATATTACTCAAGATCAATCTGAACATAATCTCATAATCCATCTGATCCCAGCAAACTCAACATAGCAACAACATAAGGATTACATAGGTGCCTCGATCATGTAGGGTAGCTCACGAGGACTAATTAGTGAAGCACAAGAACGGGAGGAGAACATCACATAGCTACTGGTCATGGACACATGGTCCAAGGGAGACTACTCACGAGTCATCCGGGAGGCGTCCATGGTGGTGGAGAAGCTCCTGGTGGTGATCCTCCCCTCCGGCAGGGTGCCGGGAAGAGTTCTCCTGGTGCTCCCGATCTTGGAAGTGGCGGCGGCGGCGGAACAGAGATGGGATCGCGAAAAGAGTTCCTCTTCTGAGGGTTTCGGAGGGTCCTTTAAATATATGCCAAAGTAGGGCATCGGGGGAGCCTCGGGGGGCCCAGGCGCCCCCCCCGGCG
>LR738710.1:362804361-362839223 GCA_902687465.1 Secale cereale
TAGTGTTGTTTCCGGAACGCTGATTTTTTATATAATTTTTCTGGATTTTTCTGGGCAGTTCTCGAAACGTGAAAACCTGAAATACAAAAACAGCCGAAAACAGAAACTGGCACTGGGGTGCACTGGATTAGTAAGTTAGTCCAAATATGATCAAAAGTGTATGGAAGTGTATGAATATCATAGCAATATCATCCAAAAGTGGCATGGAGCAAGCAGAAATTATAGATACGCTTTGGACGTATCACCTGGCTCCTGTGTTTATACCCTATGTTCCCGATTGTTCGGCTAGGGTGTAAAGGTAGCACCTCTGCGATTGTTACAACCGGGTAATCCGGACCTGTACCTCAGACGGGTGAAGCCTAAAGCTAGCGTTCTTAAGGGAATAATTGGTCGGCGGATACACGACCTATTGCTTTTAAAGCGCATAAACTTTAAAATCTCATAGGATAAGGCCTCCTACAATCCTTTTTTAAGGATCAAAGCGTAGGCACGCATACATACGCATGCTCACCCAGGGAAAGGAACCCTTAATGGAACTATTCTCTCTGGAAGATGTTTCTTACGTTAAATAGTAATATAACATAACTCCACGAACATAGTTTGTCTGTTCAAGCTATTATGACCGGATTGCCTGGTTACCGAACATACCACGTGTTCACCACATGTATAGTATTCAGAAACACTCCAGCCCTTGGGTTTTTAGAGGTTAAAGCGGAAGGTCTGCCATGACAATCTTTTTAAATTCGGCATGAGATAAGTTTGATGATAAAGTATATTGTTACATAGAATCAAATGCCTATTCTTCATCTATACCATCTATAAGACTGTTTAATTTACAGTCTTGTTGAGAATACTTGGCGGCTGTCTTTACTTGGTCGTATACCAAGCTTACAGGGATTTCTAGTCCGTCAGGTCCTCGAGGTCCAGCCCGATCCATATGGTTTCGGTCTAGCCCGGTGTAACGTGTCTTTACCATAGCCCAGGCTTCTCGGGCACCTTCTCGACATGCTGATGCTTTCCATAATTCAAAGCGGCGTTGAGCCCCTTTGAATAAACTCGCCAGTTCCTCCATAATTTCTGGAGGAGAATCGGCTGGCCATAAAGCCTTGGCCATATTCTTCATGGCTTTCCGAGATCGTTCGTGTACCTTAGAGAGGTCTTGCAGCAGGTCACCTTGAAATCCGGACACCTCTCCTCCGGGCCGCCCAGTTAACAGGCCTGCAGGAACATTTTTTGTAAAGAAACTTTGAATCAAGGGACTATAATGAAAGCTAGGTTCAAGGTCATACTGAATATGCCGCCCTTAAGCTTCTTGTTCTCTTTTAAGGCATCCGAGAGTTGGGCTCGCACGTCCTTTAGCTTTTCGACTAACTTGACGTTTGTATCCTGCAACTTGTTTTTCTCATTTATGGTCCGTGTTAGTACACGCTGACCAATAGCTGTTTGCCCTTCGCTTGTTCCTTCGCCGTCGGAGCAGCCCTTAGCTTTTCCTCTAGCTAATCTGTTGGTTCCGTTGCTGCTGTTCAAACAATGTATACTTAAATATCATTAATTGGTACAAGATCATACTATCCGGACACTATTGTTCTTGCCATCAGAGCCCTTCTTGGACTTCTTTTCTTCTAATTCGGTGGTGACAGTACTAAGCTTGGTCCGACATTCTTCCAGCTCCTTGGTTAATACGTTATTTTTTTCCTTGAGTACCTAAAAGCACAACGACCCTTAAATCAGTTGGGCCAACTGCTTTAAGTCTCGGGAGCTACTGGCATATGAACATTGAATTAACACTCACCCGCATATCCTTGGAAAGCTGGTGAGTGGCTCCGGCAAGTCCGTCTCGAGTGGCTCGGATATAAGCATCCGCAGAACTGAAGGCGTTAAACGCCTCTTATGTGAAAGATGGGTCACGCATGGCTGCTTTTCGCCACCGATGATTGATTTCGCTTTCTACTTCAGAATTGGTAACTGATACGTCATCCAAATCCTCTTGAAGAGGACAATCCGGCGTTACACCCACATCAACCCTAGTCCTTGTGGATGGGCCTGGGCCGGATTGGTTGGAACATGACCAGCAGGATCCCTGGACACAGTCCGGCGTATACTCTTCCTAAAAAGAAAAAATAATGCGGAAAATTATGATCCGGCTCCGCCACCTGACATATGTTAAGAAGTCATACCTCTTCGATAAAGGAGGAGGTTCAGTGGTGTCTCCAGTCCCCTTTCACTTCAGAAACCCGCCCTGCGCAGGCGTCGCCTTTTGGGAGGACGCTCCTGATGCAGTACGGCGGGATGAGCGTCGCCCCTTTTGAGCATGAGATAGTGCGGTGGGTGAGGCGCACTGGGAATATTCTCTTTGAAGAGGTGTCTCCTGGGTACTTACATGGGAGGAAGGAAGAAGGCTAGGATAGTCAGCTATAATAGCCACTTCACTACCGTCATGGCTGGCTTGATAAAAAAACTCCATCTTAAGATCTATGCCTATGTCCAGATCTTCCTCAAATCCGAGATCTTCCTCTGGCTGTGGGATGGGACTCCTAATCCGTTCGACCACCTTCCCCCACTCCTATAGGAAGTAACCGAATTCAGTTCGGTTAATGTATCTCAAAATAAAAATTGAGTGAAACTAGCGGTCAGAGAAAGGCTTACCCAGTCGATGGGGTTATGCATAGAGAAACCCTCCCGACACTTCAAGCAAAGAAAACCCTCCTTCTCCCCTTTGTAGAGATCAGCTAGGATGGCGGCCAAAGCAGCATGGTTGTCTGGACCCTGGCGTAGACAGCGTGAGGCATCATCCTGGCCATTATAGTGCCACATAGGAAACCCTCTGGCCTGGAGCGGCTGCACGCATTGCGTTATTGAGATCGCCATCACTTCAATTATCATCAGCTTGAGGTGGGAAAGTAATCTGATCTTGCTTACAAGTCTTTTGGCCTCCGCGCTATCTTCCTCCTTGAGACTGCCGGGACACTAGTTGAAACGCTTCTTTAAAGGAGCACTGGAGTATTCGGGAAGGACTTGCCGGATTGGGTCCGACAGGACAACATCCTCGATATAAAACCACTCTTCGGATGCATTCTTTGGAGTGCCGGACAAATAACCTATCCCAGCTATACGCCACACTTTGGCGTCGCCTACCTCGAATATAGACCCCTTATGGGAGTGAGGGACAAGGCAGAAGAACTTTCGCCATAGCTCGAAATGAGCCTCGCAGCCCAGAAAAAGCTCACAAAGAGCGACGAAGCCCGCAATGTGCAGGATAAACCCCATTGTAAGGTCGTGCAGTTGGAGGCCATAGAACTCTAGAAACCCCCTGAGGAAAGGGTGGATAGGAAATCCTACGCCTCTTAGGAGGAAGGAGACGAAGCACACTCGTTCTTCTTTGGAAGGATTGGGGAAACTTCCGCCAGGGCTTAACCGTCAATAGAAGTTAATCCAGCCCTTACGGGGACTAGATCCTTCGGAGGGAGATAATCCCGCGTCTGAAGTTTTCTCAGATGCACATGAGATACTAATCAACTCTCCCAATCACCCGCTTGAGGGCCATGAGGGCGCGAGGAAGAACTGGGAACGTCGGCCATGTTTGAAGATTTTCCGTGGCAGGCTCTAAGGATTTTCCACATGGAATGGAATGGCATCCGAGATCTAGTCCCTTTAAATAGGCGCCCTCCTTATGCAGTCGAGGGGTTAATTGTAAAAATACCCAGACGGCTCGCATTCGTTTGACACGTGGAAGCCAAGACGACGGTAGCAGGGAATCAACATGATATAATATTAAGTATGGAGCCGAACTATCATCTGATCCAAAGGAGGACCCACCTTGCAAGACCGTAGACATGAAGCCAGATACAACCTCATCCTCGAAGGCAAGTCCGGGGGCTACTGAGGGAGTCCTGTATTTAGGGGTCCTCAGGCATCCGAGCCATTGATGCTGGGCCGAATTTATGGGCCATGAAGATAGAAGAAGAAGGCCCTCCCCCGTATTCGGTTAGGACTCATGTGTATGTAGTAAGGCAAGAAAGATGTCCGGATGTAACGATTCCTTCCTTCCCAAGTCACCTTTGTAACCCTAGGCCCCCTCCGGCGCATATATAAGCGAGGGGTTTAGTCAGTAGAGACAACATAACCATATCACATAGGCTAGACTTTTAGGGTTTAGCCATTACAATCTCGAGGTAAATCAACTCTTGTAACCCCATATTCATCAAGATCAATCATGCAGGAAGTAGGGTATTACCTCGATCGAGAGGGCCCGAACCTGGTAAACGTTGTCTCCCCTATCTCCTGTTACCATTGATCCTTAGACGTACCGCTTGGGCACCCCTACCCGAGATCTGCTGGTTTTGACACCGACAATAGTCTCATGTCTCATCATATGACCATCATCAATCCAACACAAATGATGTCTCATCATCATCTTGAAATAGTGATACAAGCACAACTATATGTTCATCACATACACATGTTTCATTATCTATCTACACTATGATATACAGGAGAAAAGCGATCACGATAAGCAAGAGCGAAATTATGTAGTAGTTCTTGAGGCACCAATTCTGACTCCTCTCTCGCGCTAGTGTGAACCTCAAGTAACTAGCTTCGGCTTTCCTTATGCTTTCAAACCCTTTATGGCTGCCTCTCGGGAAGCTGTACACTTGCGCCTGACACTCTGGCCACTCATCGTACACTCCCGGAACCCTCCCTGTGTACATGACATAGCACTTCTTTGCCATCTATGATCTATGTACCTATTAGAGATGCATCATCATCACACAAATTCAATGATAATATGCAACATAATATACTCGAGCAACGCAAAGAGAAAGAATTAGTAATTAGAAGGAAGCAACATATAGTAACCATAATTAACGAAGTTCATCGTACCCAAACTAATTAAATAGAGCGCAACACCGTTTAGATCACACAAAGTTTCATCGTACATAAATTTAAAATTTCATCACACAAAGTTTCATCGTACAGAAAGTCAATCTATCAATGTTCCACATGTCCAAATCCGGGAGGATGCACCCTATAGCTTCGTGAAAGGCGTCATGTCCAGACACTATCGGGCTAGGCGAGTTCGGATGTAAGCCCGTGATATTGGGCTACCGTAGAACATCCCATTCTTTTCGAGGATGTTTTTGACGATGATCTGCGTAGTTTTCTGGTAGATGTGATAAAAGTGAGTTCGGAGTTGATCATTTGGTATGCCTCCTAAGCCTTCAGCCCATTTGCGGATATGGCCATTGGATGAAGATGTCATGCGAAGTGTTCACCGATCCCGTCTGAACTCCAGCATGTGATAGATGACGTAAAATCCATCCATATATTTTTGTGTCAGTTGTTGGGTGTACCAGAAGCTAGTTTATGGTTGAAACACGAAGCACCATTCTTTTGTTTTCTGACCTTCATGTGGCCACCCCGCATGCCGAAGCTTAGGATAGCACTATCTAGAACACTCTTTATATGTGTGTAATCTTTCTTCTGTATGTTCTTCGACGTGTCCAAATACAGAACATGGGAGACTTGCAGGAAAAGAATGATGAGGACGGCGTGCCCATCGCCACACAAAATATGTACACCTCAAATTAGTCTCCTTACGAAAGGATGTATGTGTAGGGGAACGTTCCATGGAAAACAAAAAAATTCTGCGCACACACAAGATCTATCCATGGAGATGAAAGGCCACGAGAGGGGGAGAGCATATTCATACCCTTGCAGATCACTAAGCGGAAGCGTTTATCAATGCGGTTGATGTAGTTGTACACCTTCAAGATCCGGCCCGGTCAAGTACCGAACGTATGGCACCTCCGCGTTTAGGACACGTTAAGCTCGATGATGTCATCGCCTTCTCGATTCAGCAATAGAGACAAAGTAGTAGATGAGTTCCGGCAGCATGACGACGTCGTGACGGTGGTGGTGAATCTATCCATAGGGCTTCGCCAAGCACAACGTACGTGGACGGAGGAGGAACTAGAACTAGAACTAGAGGGAGACGGGGCACCGCACACGGCTTGGGGATCATGGTGTGTGTTGCCCCGCACCCTCCACACATATATATAGGTGAGGGGAGGAGGAAAGGCAGACTAGGGCACCCCAAGGGGCCGGCGGCCAGCCCTAGGGCCTGCCTTGGCCGCCCCCTTCCTTCTTTGGCGCCTGGGAAGAAGGCAGGAGGGGAGGCGCCCCCTTTTCCTTTCTCTCACATGGAGGGGAAGGTAGGAGGGGCTAGCCCTCCCCTTTTTCTTCCCTAGGGACGACGACCTAGAGGTGGGGCACACCAACCCCTTGTGGGCTGGTGTGCTTCCCTCATTGGCCCAATAAGCCCAATAACAACCCGTGGACTTCGTGGAACCCCTTATGGTGATCCGATAATTACCCGGTGCATTCTGAAACCTTTCTGGAGACCAAATAGTATCGTCCTATGTATCAATCCTTACCTCCAGACCATTCCGAAGCTCCTCGTCATGTCCGTGATCTCATCTGGGACTCCGAACAATATTCGGTCACTAATTCACATAACTCATATAACACTATATCGTCAACGAACGTTAAGGTGCGGACCCTACGGGTTTGAGAATGATGTTGACATGACCGAGACGACTGTTCGGTCAATAACCAATAACGGGACCTGGATGCTCATATTGGTTCCTACATATTCTATGAAGATCTTTATCGGTCAAACCTTTGTGATAACATACGTATTTCCCTTTGTCTGTCGATATGTTACTTGCCCGAGATTTGATCGTCGGTATCTCCATACCTAGTTCAATCTCGTCAGCGACAAGTCTCTTCACTCATTCCGTAATACACCATCTTGCAACTAACTCCTTAGTCACTTTGCTTGCAATCTTCTTGTGATGTTGTATTACCGAGAGGACCCAAAGATACCTCTCCGTCACACGGAGTCACAGATCCCATTCTCGATCCATGCCAACGCAACACACGCCATCGGAGATACGTGTAGAGCATCTTTATGACCACCCAGTTATGTTGTGACGTTTGATAGCACACAAGGTATTCCTCTAGTATCAAGGAGTTGCATGATCCCATGGTCGAAGAAACATGTATTTGACATTAAGAAAGCAATAGCAATAAACTGAACGATCATATGTTATGCTAACGCTTGGTTCTTGTCCATCACATCATTCTCCTAATGATGTGATCAACGAGCTAGTCTAGTAGAGGCTCACCAGGGACACCTTATTTGTTTATGTATCCACACATGTATTTAAGTTTTTGGTCAATACAATTCTAGCATGAATAATAAACCTTTATCAAGAATAAGAAAATATAATAATGACAACTTTATTATTGCCTCTAGGGCATATTTCCATCAGACTCCCACTTGAACTAGAGTCAATAATCTAGATTACATTGTAATGAATCTAACACCCATGGAGTCTTGGTGTTGATCATGTTTTGCCTGCGGAAGAGGTTTAGTCAAAGGGTTTGCCACATTCAGATCCGTATGTACTTTGCAAATTTCTATGTCTCCATCCTTGACCTTTTCATGAATGGAGTTGAAGCGTCTCTTGATGTGTTCGATTCTCTTGTGAAACCCGGATTCCTTTGCTAAGGCAATTGCTCTAGTGTTTTCACTGAAGATTGTCATTGGACCCGATGCACTGGGTATTACACCCAGATCAGATATGAACTCCTTCATCTAGACTCCTTCATGCGCTCCTTATGAAGCATCTATGTACTCCGCTTCACATGTAGATCCCGCCGCGATGCTCTGCTTGGAACCACACCAACCGATAGCTCCACCATTCAATATAAATACGTATCCGGTTTGTGACTTAGAGTCATTTGGATTTGTGTCGAAGCTACCAAAGACGTAACCCTTTACGATGAGCTCTTCATCGCCTCCATAAACGAGAAACATATCCTGGGTCCTTTTCAGGTATTTCAGGATATTCTTGACCGCTGTCCAGTGATCAACTCGTGGATTACTTTGGTACCTCCCTGCCAAACTTATGGCAAGGCACACATCAGGTCTGGTACACATCATGGCATACATTATGGAACCTATGGCTGATGCATAGGGAATGACTTTCGTTCTCTCTCTATCTTCTGCCGTGGTCAGACTTTGAGTCTGACTCAACAATAATAGACCATGCACTAAGGGTGCATGACCATAAAAGATGTTACTCATGCAAATAGAACAACCATTATTCTCTAACTTAAATGAATAACTATCTCGCAATAAATAAGATCCAGATATACTGTTCATGCTCAATGCTGGCACCAAATAACAATTATTGAGGTCTATAACCAATCCCGAAGGTAGATGTAGAGGTAGCATGCCGACGGTGATCACATCAACCTTGGAACCATTCTCGACGCGCATCGTCACGTCGTCCTTAGCTGATCCTCATTTATTCTGCAGCTCCTGTTTCAAGTTACATATACGAGCAACCGAACCAGTATCAAATACCTAGACACTACTATGATCATTAGTAAGGTACACATCAATAACATGTTTATCAAATATACCTTTGTTCACTTTGCCATCCTTCTTATCTGCCAAGTATTTGGGGCAGTTCCACTTCCAATGACCATTTCCCTTGTAGTAGAAGCACTCAGTTTCTTGGTTGGGTCCAACTTTGGGCTTCTTCCCTGGAGCGATAAATTGCTTGCCATTCTTCTTGAATTTCCCTTTCTTTCCCTTGCCCTTTTTCTTGAAACTAGTGGTCTTGTTAACCATCAACACTTGATGCTTCTTCTTGATTTCTGCCTCTGCCTATTTCAGCATCGCGAAGAGCTCGGGAATCATTTTCGTTATCCCTTGCATATTATAGTTCATCACGAAGCCTTTGTAGCTTGGTGGCATTGATAGAAGAACTTATCAATAACACTCATCTAGAAGCTCAATTCCCAGCCGAGTCAAGTGGTTGTGGTACCCAGACATTATGAGTATGTGTTCATTGACAGAATTGTTCTCCTCCATCTTACAGCTAAAGAACTTGTTGAAGACTTCATATCTCTCAACCCAGGCATTTGCTTAAAATATTAACTTCAGCTCTTGGAACATCTCATATGCTATGTGGCGTTCTGAACGCTTTTGAAGTCCCGGTTCTAGTCCGTAAAGCATGGCATACTGAACTATCGAGTAGTCATCAGATCGAGCTTGCTAGACGTTCGTAACATCTACATCAGCTCCTGCAGTAGGTCCGTCACCTAGCGGTGCATCAAGGACATA
Source organism: Secale cereale (assembly GCA_902687465.1). Classification (NCBI taxonomy): domain Eukaryota; kingdom Viridiplantae; phylum Streptophyta; class Magnoliopsida; order Poales; family Poaceae; genus Secale; species Secale cereale. The sequence continues at coordinate 362,813,561 of LR738710.1, forward strand.
ATTCTTGTGTGCAACAATGAGGATAATCCTCAAGTTACGGACCCAGTCCTTGTAGTTACTGCCATCATCTTTCAACTTAGCTTTCTCTAGGAACACATTAAAATTCAAGGGAACCGTATCACGGGCCATTGATCTACAACATATATATGCAAAAACTATTAAGACTAAATTCATGATAAATTTAAGTTCAATTAATCAAATTACTAATGAACTCCCACTTAAATCAACATCCCTCAAGTTGTTTAAGTGATACATGATCCAAATCAACTAACCTATTCCGATCATCACGTGAGATGGGGTAGTCATCAATGGTGAACATCTCCATGTTGATCATATCTACTATATGACTCACGTTCAACCTTTCGGTCTCCAGTGTTCCGAGACCATGTCTGTACAAGCTAGGTTCGTCAAGTTTAACCCAAGTATTCTGCGTGTGTAAAACTGGCTTACACTCATTGTATGTGAACGTATAATCTATCACACCCGATCATCATGAGGTGCTTCGAAACGAAGAACTTTAGCAATGGTGCATACTCGGGGAGAACACTTTTATCTTGAAATTAAGTGAAGGGATCATCTTATAATGCTACTGACGTTCTAACTAAAATAAGATGAATAAAGGATAAACATCACATGCAATCAAAAGATGTGACATGATATGGCCATCATCTTCCTATGCTTTTGATCTCCATCTCCAAAGCAACATCGTGATCTCCATCGTCACCGGCGCGACACCTTGATCTCCATCGTAGCGTGGGGATTGTCTCGCCAACTGTTGCTTCTACAACTATTGCTAACGCATAGCAATAAAGTAAAGCAATTACATGGCGCTTAATAATTGACACGTAGGTCATACAATAATTAAAAGACAACCCTAAGGCTCCTGCCGGTTGTCGATACTACAAAATATGATCATCTCATAGAACAACGCATATCACATCACGTCTTGAACATATCACATCACGACATACCCTGCAAAGACAAGTTGGACGTCCTCTACTTTGTTATTGCAAGTTTTACGTTGCTGCTACATGCAACTAGCAAGAACCATTCTTACCTACGCAAAAACCACAACGGTGATTATCAAGTTTGATGTTTTAACCTTCTTCAAGGACCGGCCATAGTCAAATTTGATTCAACTAAAGTAGGAGAAACAGACACCTGCCAGCCACCTTTATGCAAAGCAAGTTGCATGTCAGTCGGTGGAACCGGTATCATGTACGTGGCCATGTAAGGTTGGCCCGGGCTGCTTCATCCCACAATGTCGCCGAATCAAAATAAGAAGTTGGTGGTAAGCAGTATGAACACCACCACCCACAACTCCTTTGTGTTCTGCTCATATACCTGGCTAATGATGCCACTGTAGGAGAACGTTGAATGGAAAACAAAACAAATTCTACGCACACGCAAGATCTATCCGCGGAGATGCATAGCTACGAGAGGGCGAGATCATCTTCATACCCTTGAAGATCGCTAAGCGGAAGCGTTTATCAATGGGGTTGATGTAGTCGTACCCCTTCATGATCCATCTCAATCAAGTACCGAATGTACGCCACCTCTACGTTCAACACACGTTCAGCTCGGTGACGTCCTCGCCCTCTCGATCTAGCAAGAGAGGCGAAGTAGTAGATGAGTTCTGGCAACACGACGGCGTGGTGAGAGTGGTAATGAAACTATCCACAGGGCTTCGCCAAGCACAATAGACGTGGACGAAGGAGGAAGTAGAACTAGAGGGAGACGGGGCATCACACACGGCTTGGGGATTGTGGTTTCTATTTCCACTCTCCCTCCTCACATATATATAGGTGGGGGGAGGAGGGGAGGCAGCCTAGGTCACCGGGGGCCGGCGGCCAGCCCTAGTGTAACGCCCGAAGACCGACGCTCCAGATGCCTTCCAATTATTTCGCTGTTACCGCGTGTTTTATTTGTTTTATGCATTGCGTCATGTCATTAATTTTGCAACCCAACTTGAACTCACATAAATAAATTGTATGGATCTTTGGTCCATTTAAATTGAGGAGATGTCACATGGTGATTTCTCTTTATAACATATCCTCCCAATATATTAGGGAGCTATAATAAAATATACCATTAATTGGAATAAGCCATGACACACTTACATTTTAAGTTCCATGCATTTTCTATCTCAATTCTTTGCCTCAAACTTTGCCCTTAATTATTTTGTCGTTTTCCCAAGCTCCACCCAAAACCTCAACATTTTCGAACCTCCCTAGCACCTACTTCCTATGCAAAACCATTGTAATTAAATTCAAAATGAGTTTGAATTCAAACTTCACTCACATGCTCATTTCCATTTTTCTTGGATCAAGCTTATTTTTTTGAGTCCAAAAAAATAACCCTTGTGCCCAAACTCGTTCCCAAACCCTCCCTTTCTTTTCTCTGAAGCTCTATTTATTTAATAACTAGCAAACATGCCCGTGCGTTGCACCGGGAGGAAAAAATGATGTGCTTTGCTGCGAAGCAAACACCAATTATCATTAATTAGGTTGGACTGGTAGAGGATAAGTTTGATGATGAAAAAAATGATGGATCAATTAACAATAGGACTCTTTGGGGCGCTGGTTCGAAACTTGCGACATGAATCCTAATCAGCTAATCGAGTGAACAACCTTATCTTTAGACTACGATACTAATAACAAAAATATTCTACACGTAGTGCTTATTCTGAGTTACTGACATCAGACAATAAAAATGGGATACATTACTTCCGACGTTCATGCATGCATGCTTCTGTCGCTGATCGTGAAATCCTTGTCGTGTAGATGCTCTAACTTTTTGTTCTATTGCGATATATGTATGATTCTTCATTGGAATTGCATCTTTGCCTAGTCTGCTGCGTCTTAGTTCACGATTATATTTAATTTTCTTTGTTCTCTTCTTAGATGATTATCTCTAAGTAAAGTTAACGCTACCATATATAGAATTATTAATGTCTTTAAATCATGTTGGTAGGATATAACAACTTCTGTAATTACCATTGTTCAAGAAAGTAAGCTGGTTCATTAAAGTAGGTTAATTTTGTTTACTATATTCTTTTGTTTAAATATTATTTTTGTATTGTGGTCTACTTGTACATATTTTCAAATAAGTATGACTGAGTTAATTAATGACGATGCATGTGTCGCTAGTGTCCTATTTTTCACGGATACAATTTGGAAAGCAGAAAAATGTTACGACATTGTAGATCAGATTAATTATTGTACTACCATCAGATAATAAAAGTTTCTTCACATGAAACAATAGCTTTATTGAGATCAACTAAAGACTCTATTGCCATGACACGTAAATGTGTATGTTTTGGCATCAATGGTTTATTATGCACACATATGAACCGTGATCAATCCGTCTATGAATGGTGTTTATTTCCTTTTCAGTTTTGTCAGTATGAGTTTGCGAGGACATAAATAGAGTAATAAAAGTTTTAGCAGCATTGGTGAGAGGTTGTGTCGCTCCGAGCCAACATGTATGTGCCACTAGTGCTTTGGAGCGGCGTTGAACGCTTCGGACAGGAAGGAACACAGATGAGAGAGTGGATTTTCGATGGGCCGGGGCAGTCATAATCATCGAGCCCGGTAGCGATCCGAATGCCTGCAAAACCCTTGCCCCGAGTTTGTTTTTTCTCTCGTAAAAAGTAGGTCCAGACCGGTCAGCTAACCGATACAGACTCAAGTTGGATGGCAAAACACGTTCGGACCGGCGGTCCAAACGGTTGCGGGTGCTTTGAGGGTCAGCGTTGGAGATGCCCTTACACACTCTTCGAGAGTTTAATAAATCATTTAAAGTATTTTATAAAATTATCAAAAGATTTGAATTCTTATACTCTTGATATGTATTTTTATTATTGAGGTTGTTTAATTTGGAAGATTATATTTCGTTTCCAATGTTTTTTTGCATAAGAGAATACTATATTTTCTCATTATGCGTCCATACTCTGTGTATGTTAAAAAAACAATGCTGGGCTGAGCGGCCATCACGTATATCCCCGTGAGGCCCATCACGTGTACTTCCACCGCTTTGGAGAGCTTGCTTATCCACTCGTTGTCTCCACCAAGGGTTCCACCTTCTCCTCTGGCGATCGAGCTAGAGTCCACGACAAACCTCGTCGGCGTCCGCTAGTTTCGATCGGAGCTAATGAGGACTATCACCTACGGCTGTGCGGGCGATCCGCATGGCTGATCTGAAGATGAATGAGGCAGTGGGGATGGAAGATACGGGGCTAGGGTTAGATGGCGATAAGAGGGGCGAGATGGGATCTGGAAGCGATGGCAAGGCGATTGGGGTAGATTCAGGGAAGGTAGCAAGAGGCGGGGGGATGGAAGATAGGAGCAGGCCTGGAGGTGCCATGGGGGGAAGAGGTAGATTGGAATCGGAGGAGGAAGACTAGGCGAGTACTTGGGGCCGGAACCTGACTTGGAAGATCAATTCGCTGGCATGCGGCTCCACGGGGAGGAGGAACAAGACCTCGATTTCTCGGAGGAGGTTGAGGATCTGGTGAAAGATGTTCGCTGGCTGGCCCTCTTTCGAGTTCACACTACGAAGCCGTTTAGCCATGTGACTCTCTTGACTTAGTTGAGGAATGCATGGATGGCGGCTCAGGGGGTCACCTTCAACGTCAAAGGACCAAATCTTTTTCTGGTCCAGTGCCACTGCTTGGGAGATTGGAAGAAGATTATGGAAGGGGGGCCATGACTGTTCAGAAGGGCTCTGGTGGTGCTGCAGGAGTACGATGGGTTTTCAGATGTTACTAAGTACAAGTTGAACAAGTACCCGGTATGGGCTCGAGTTAAGGGACTGCCGAATGGGCTCACTAGGCGGAAGGAGCTTGCGGAAAGAGTTGCGGCGAAGATTGGGGAGCCGCCGTTTAATGTTATTGTCAATGAGGGGAGACTAAACCCCTCGATTACTTTGCGGTCAAGGGTGTATCTTGATGTTAACACACCTCTGGTCCGGTTTGTTCCGATTACGCTGAAAGAACGCAAGAAATTCAGCGTCTACCACGAGAAGCTACCAGACTTCTGCTACGCTTGTGGTCGGGTGGGTCACTTGGCAGAGGAGTGCGGCGATGGAGTTCATGACCCGAGGACATTTGAGTGGGGCGATTGGCTGTTGTGGGATTCCGAGAACCAAGCAAATCGACTTTGGAATGGTCGGGCTGGTGATGATAGGGGAGGCTGTGGAAGGATGGGAGGAAGAGGTGATAGAGGAGGCAGAGGTGGAAGAGGCGCGAGAGTAGCAGGAGGTAGGGGCAGGCCGGCAAGAGCAGGCCGGGATGATGGGGTGCCTAATACAGTGGGTTGGGAGATGAGGAAGCAGAACGGGAATGCTGGAGGAGAGAAGGGGGTGCGCAAGCGCCTCGTGTCTGTGGATGGCACACTCATGATCAAGGGATAGCCGGTGCCCAATCTTGCTGGCAAGGTTGCTGGGAATGTGCTCATGATTGAGGGGTCTACTTCAGAAGCAAACAAGGAGGTAGTGTTGTCTACACCGGAGAAGAACCAAGTGATCAAGAGGAGGAAGCAAGATGGGGGGAGGAGATGGACGACATGGATCTAATAGCGGCGGCCTCCAGCAAGGAGGACCGCCGAGTTCAATGAAAACCTTATGTTGGAACTATCATGGAATTGGCGACCCCATGACAGTTCGTGAGCTCCACGATCTAGTGGAGGTGTGTGCGTCGATGGTACGATGTATTATGGAGACACAAATTGCAAAGTACCGGGTGGAAGGCTTGGCGGGTAGACTATGTTTTGATAGTAGTTTTGGATTAGGAAGTAGTGGGAGGAGTGGAGGTTTATGCATGTACTGGAAGAACAATGTTAATATTGAAATAAAAACTTTCTCGCAGTATCACATCGACTCGGTGGTGACGGAACCAGGAAAGGACCCTTGGCGGCTCTCATGCTTCTATGAGGCTGCTAATAGGAGCTTAAGATATAAAACGTGGGACACTATGAAATTCCTACGTGGAGAGAATTCACTGCCTTGGGTTTGCATTGGCGATTTTAATGAGATCTTGAGTCTGGAGGAGCAGTTTGGACCTAATGAGCGAGATGCTGCTCAGATTGCTGGTTTTAGAGAGGCGGTAAACGTTTGCGAGCTTGCAGACTTGGGATACAAGGGACTAGATTGGACCTTTGAAAAACGGATTGTGGGCAGTGATTTCTGTCGTGTTCAGCTGGATCGTGCATTGGCGAGCCCGACATGGTCATCAATGTTTCCTTTTGCCACTTTGGAGCACTTGATGACGGCAAAATCAGATCATAGTCCTATTCTGTTGAGCAACGAGCTTGATACAAGTGAGGTACGGTTGGCCATGAGGAAACCTTTCAGGTATGAATGTATGTGGGAGAGGGAGCCGAGTTTTAAAACTCACATTGAGCAAATCTTGATGGAGCAGCAGCCAGCTACTATGGCTGCAATGCTTTCGGCCAAACTTAGTACGGTAGCAACACAACTGAAAACCTAGGGACGGAGGACCTTTGGGTCTGTCCGCTAGGAGCTTAGGGAGCTCCGGCTGAAACTGGCAGCTCTAAGAGCTGCACCGGACCGTGTTGGACCGAGCCTTGAGGAGAAGGCGGTCCAAGATAGGATGGTGGAGCTTTCCTACAGAGAAGAAACCATGATGAGACAACGATCACACATCAAATGGCTCTCGGAAGGAAATAGTAATACACAATATTTTCAAAAAAAGCAAGTGCAAGGAGGGCAAAGAGCATAATAGTACAGCTTCAGCGACTAGATGGCTCTATGAGTTTGGATCCGGAGGAGATGGTAGGTATGGCAACCGATTTCTATAAGAATCTATACACCTCAGAGTGTACTATTGTCATAGATGAGGTGCTATCTCACATCTCTGTGAGAGTTAATGTGGATATGAATACTCAACTCAATGTGTCTTATACGAGTGAGGAGATTAAGGAGGCACTTTTTCAGATGTTCCCAACCAAGGCTCCCCGTACTGATGGTTTTCCAGCACATTTTTTCCAAAGGCACCGGGAGCTATGTGGAGATGAGATAACATGAATGATTAAGAGGGTGCTGAGTGGAGAGGACTCACCGGAGGATATTAACAATACGTTCATCGTTCTAATTCCCAAGATAGCAAGTCCGGAAATTCTAGGACAGTTTCGGCCTATAAGTCTTTGCAACGTCATCTACAAGATTGCGTCAAAGGTCTTAGCCAATAGGCTAAAAGTAATCCTTCCTGAGGTGATCTCTGAAGAGCAATCCGCTTTCGTCCATGGCCGTCTTATTACCGCCAACATTATAACGGCTTATGAGTGTCTCCATTACATGAAGTCAAAGAACATCAAGTATTATCGGTTTTGTGCGTTGAAGCTCGATATGATAAAGCTGTATGATAGGCTAGAATGGCCTTATCGTAAAGCTGTCATGCTCAAATTGGGTATCAGTCCCGTGTTCACAGAAGCAGTGATGAGGTGCGTATCATTAGTTTCATTCTCCGTGATGTTTAATGGTGGAAGCTTAGATGATTTCAGGCCCTCCCGAGGTGTGCGACAAGGGGACCAAATATCCCCATATCTGTTTCTCTTGGCAGCAGAAGGGCTTTCAGTTTATTGAAAGCACAGGGAGTCGGCGTGAGGGGCCTCTCAGTTGCGGCATCTGCACCTGCAGTGAACCATTGTTGTTTGCCGACGATAGCCTCTTATTTTTTGAAGCAACGACTGAATATGCAGCCAAAGTGAATGAGTTGCTGAAACTATATTGTGATGCTTCAGGACAACGCATAAATACGGATAAATCATCTATTTTTCTCAGCAAGGGAGTGTCTGAGGCAACCCGGTTGGAAGTTAAAAACGTGCTGGATGTTCATAATGAGGCGTTGTCTGAGAAATATTTGGGTTTACCAAGTGATGTTGGTAGAGCTAAGGAAGGATGTTTTAAGTATCTTAAGGACAGTATTTGGAAGCATATCCAAGGCTCGATGGAGAAGCGCTTGTCCGCGGGAGGGAATGACGTCCTCATTAAATCTGTCGCCCAAGCAATACCTACGTATTCTATGGCGTGCTTTAAGCTACCGCAGGCTCTATGTGAGCATATAAACAATCTTCTTAGGAAGTTTTGGTGGGGCAGCAAGCAAGGGCAGAGGAAGCCGACTTGGGTATCTTGGGAAACAATATGCAAACCAAAATTTATGGGAGGAATGGGATTTCGCGATATTGAGCTTTTTAATCTTGCATTACTAGCACACCAGGTGTGGAGGATCCTTTAAGAGCCACATTCTCTAAGTGCCAGAGTACTGAAGGCGAGATACTTCCCGGATGGAACCATTCTTGAGGCGACCTTGGGAGCTCATCCATCCCAGGTCTGGCGATCACTGTTAGAAGGATGATGAGGACATGACTACCTTGGATACGACCAAAAATATTGCATACATGTATATTTGTGAGGTGATTTCTAATGCAAACTATGCAACAATTTATTTATGTCATTCAGGACAAAAATACTTCACAAACTTTTGTGCCATGTCTAATTCCAGGTGTATGATACATTTGTACAATCCACATATGAAGATAAGGGAAAAAGCAAAGTTTAGGTGCTGTTCAAAAAGTTCTCTCACGTCACTTTTGGGCCAAGAGAAGATAGAGTCCAAGTCTCTCACGTTCTGCACCCTGATTCGGACTACACAGACATACCTGACTCAAAATGGCAAGAACTCCTTCATACGGACTCCGAATTGGGTGATTCTTTTTTTGTTGGAAACTAGATTTCATACACTTTCCAATCCAATTGGATTCACCTTCAAATTCGCCCGGAGCGTTGAGATACCAACGAAACAATCTGATGCTGCAACAGAATCCGAGTCAAACTACAAGTCCAAAGGTGTTACATCACCTCCACTTGGGCCCATGAGCCTTGTACGACCTAGGGTTAGTTTTAGGCTGCCTTGGGACGTCCTTCCACCTCCTTGGCCGCCACCCCTTGCTCCTATATAAGTAGATCCATCTAGTAGCTTTTTCTTTAGGATTTGTTTAGTCAAAAGTTAGCCATTGCAACTTCGTGTACTTCGTTTGTGTCCAACGACGAGACCAAGACCGCTTACGGATCCCCACCTTTATCAATACTTCATCTATATTTGCAATATTAAGATTGCTTTATCATAGTCTTGCTTGTTCTTCGATTGCATGCAGGAATAGACCTTCATGGTCAGGCTGATCGTGCTTCTGGCATTGTTAGTAACCCCTGAAGATTGGTTTAACGATTGCTAAGGCGCAACGTCGTGCACGTTTGTAGTCGGATCGTCAAAGTCGTCTCCACCAAATCGATAGTTATCATCTCATCGAAAGATCGGGGCCCCTCGTCTTCTATCAAGTGGTATCAGATTTCCAGGTTGCTCGGTGAGATTTTACAGTTTTTCGTAGATTAGATCGAGTCTGTTCTTCATACCTACAGTCCATGAAAAAGCCAAAAAAAATTAGGGTTAGATCTATTCATCCTTTGTCCTAGCCAGTCTGAGCCTTTGCAATTTTCTTTTCATTGTTTGCATTATTGAATTATCGGTTGCATCGACGTGTCGAATTGCTGGTCTTAGTGTATAGTTCGTTAGAGTTTCGAGTTCTGTTCACATTAGTCACGTCACCGCTGCATCGTTATCCCTTCCGCTGTACACCACCTCATCCATCAATTTCCACCTCGTGCTACCCATCGTTCATTGTCACAATCATAGTTGAAGTCGTTCGCATCTTTGCTTGATCCAATCTGCATCTTATCTATATTGTCTTGGAAAGACAGAGGAAAAAAAAGTAAAAAAAAGAGTAGAGAAAGAAAAAGAAAAAAAAGTGTGAGAAAAAAGAAAAGCAAAAGGAAGGAAAAGAAAGTTGGAGAGAGTGTTGTTGTATATTATGCTTGGCAGTTGATGTCATCATTATCTTTACTGCCGTTGTGATCTTCACTTATATCTTCCTGTCCAGAGCTAATTTGTATCCTTTATTGATGCTAGTTGTGCTACACCGTGACATCATTAGTGTTCTAGGCTCGCGTCTCTAGTCCGGTGTAGCCTAGGACCAGCACAGTACCGTCGTTAAGCGTTTATTCAACATTGCATCTCTGAATTGATTATTGCTAATCTTTTGCTACCATATATAGCCAACCCAGCTCCACATATTTCTACACCGTGCATATTTACGTTCACCTGGCAATCGCTTTACTCAATCTTTGGAGTTATTTGACACCGCTGGTTGCCTATCACCACCTGCTGCATGGTAAGAACTTGTAAGATATTGATATTTGCTTTACTGTGAGCACTTTACCACCACATCCTAGTAGTTCATAGGAACATTATTCTCGAATTTTGTTTCTTGTTTCTACTAATCATGACATGTACCGGAGACAGAAATTCTTGGACGATGGATACATCTTCACCATCACGAGACGTGGGACAACACACACAAGCACATGGTCAGGTTATTTCTTTACCGTCATTTGAGGGTGGATTTAATCCTGCTATTTATCTAGCTTGGGAGCTTGAAGTAGAAAAAGTTTTCAGTCACCATCATTTTTCTGAACTTGAGAGAGTACGAGCTGCCACTAGAGTATTTACTGGTTTTGCTTCTATTTGGTGGAGTGTGGATTGTAAGAAAAATATTGATAACCAACCCACAACTTGGAAAGATTTGAAGGCTGTAATGAGAAAACAATTTTTCCCTCCTTACTATCGCCGTGAATTGCTTCGTAAATTGGAACAATTAAAACAAGGAAGTAACACTGTTCATGCTTACTACCAAGAGTTCAAATCTTATATGCATCATTGTGACATAGAAGAATCTGAGGATGATACAATGAATATTTTTTTGGTGGTTTGAACCATGATATTCGTGCAAGATTTCAGTATATTCCTCGTTGCATTATTGGTATGTATGTTCGTGCTTGTACCTTTGAGAGACAAATACAGGAGGATGCATTGTGTGACTACAACAACTACTATTCTAGTTCATGCTCACCGCCACTGGTTGGTTCCTCCGCCATTGCACCTACTAGAGCAGCCACCCCTCCAATTGTGAGTGTGACATCATCTAAAGTGTATGGTACATTGTCATCGTCCGTACCTACATCAGCTACGTCTTTGCGACAAGGTAACAGTAAAACCAATGATGATATAACTTCACATGAGGATGATGCATATCTAGTTAACTTGAATACATCATGTATTGAATTACCTGTTGATTTGAGCACACCACCTAGTTTAGATAATCATGTTACTGTCATGAATGCGTCATGTGATCAAACAACTAAAATACCAACAATTTTCAGTGCACCCATTGAATTAACTGTTGATGCAAAGGAATCATGTGAATTAGAGAATAAATCAGATTTGGATAGAATAAATTTGAAAATTATTGTGCCAATGTTTAATCATATTGATATGACCTCTAATCTTGGTGATGATTCTATGTCAAATGACTTATTGCATGTTTGCTTATTTAGGCATGTTGTAGCCTGTGAATTTCATGCAAGTAAGGTTTATTCACCAATGTTGGGATGGTTTAATGATGAACATTGTCAATCTTTTGATATGAATAAGAGATTCACTTATTTGTGCAAACTGAGTTGCAATATTTTCATGCCTTCTACTTCTTGTGATAATATTTTGGCTTTATATTTTATGAACTACAAAAGTTACTCATCTATATATGTGTCATATGTGCAAAAATTAAGGGAAGTAAAAATGGATGATATATACATATACAACATGTACACCTTGTCTATTTTCTTAACCAAATTTCAGATTAAGCAACGCCGAGGACGGCTTTATTTTCAAGAAAAGGAGGATGATGAGGACATGACTACCTTGGATACGACCAAAAATATTGCATACATGTATATTTGTGAGGTGATTTCTAATGCAAACTATGCAACAATTTATTTATGTCACCCAGGACAAAAATACTTCACAAACTTTTGTGCCATGTCTAATTCCAGGTGTATGAGACATTTGTACAATCCACATATGAAGATAAGGGAAAAAGAGAAGTTTAGGTGCTGTTCAAAAAGTTATCTCACGTCACTTTTGGGCCAAGAGAAGATAGAGTCCAAGTCTCTCACGTTCTGCACCCAGATTCGGACTGCACAGACATACCTGACTCAAAATGGCAAGAACTCCTTCATACGAACTCCGAATTGGGTGATTCTTTTTTTGTTGGAAACTAGATTTCATACACTTTCCAACCCAATTGGATTCACCTTCAAATTCGTCCGGAGCGTTGAGATACCGACGAAACAATCTGACGCTGCAGCAGAATCCGAGTCAAACTACAAGTCCAAAGGTGTTACATCACCTCCACTTGGGCCCATGAGCCTTGTGCGACCTAGGGTTAGTTTTAGGCTGCCTTGGGACGTCCTTCCACCTCCTTGGCCGCCACCCCTTGCTCCTATATAAGTAGATCCATCTAGTAGCTTTTTCTTTGGGATTTGTTTAGTCAAAAGTTAGCCATTGCAACTTCGTGTACTTCGTTTGTGTCCAACGACCAGACCAAGACCGCTTACGGATCCCCACCTTTATCAATACTTCATCTATATTTGCAATATTCAGATTGCTTTATCATATTCTTGCTTGTTCTTCGATTGCATGCAGGAATAGACCTTCGTGGGTCAGGCTGATCGTGCTTCTGGCATTGTCAGTAACCCCTGAAGATTGGTTTAGCGATTGCTAAGGCGCAACGTCGTGCACGTTTGTAGTCGGATCGTCAAAGTCGTCTCCACCAAATCGATAGTTATCATCTCATCAAAAGATCGGGGCCCCTCGTCTTCTATCAAAGGACGAGATGTTCTTGCATTGGGCTTAATAAAGAGGATCGGCTCGGGGGAGAACACAAGTATATGGCATGAGAATTGGCTGCCTAGGGAGTACAAATTAAAACCTTTGTGTTCGGTCTCTCCTGACCTCCTCAAGTTGTCTTAGAGCTCATTGATTCGACATCACGAACATGGAACAGACCGGTCCTTATGCAACATTTTGTTAATCCGGATGTTGATGTGATTATGAATATCCCGCTTAGGTTTCGAGTGCAACAGTATTTTTGGGCTTAGCTTTATGATAAGCGAGGTGTTTTTTCTGTACGGTCTACGTACAAGATGATCTCAGGTATCAAACATCAGTGAGAGGAGTGGCTAGAACACCTTGCTAACAACTCCAACAAGGAGGCAGAGAAGAAAGCGTGATCTCAGATTTGGAAAGTTAAAATCCCATCAAAAGTAAGAGTGTTTGTTAAAATCCCATCAAAAGTAAGAGTGTTTGCCTGGAGGTTGGCTCAGATGTCATTGCCAACAGGGACAGTACGCCACGGGCGGAAGATGGCGACCTCACCGACGTGTTCAATATGCAATGAAGAAGTGGACTCGTGGCGGCATTCTCTGTTCGATTGTCGCATGGCCAGGTGTGTTTGGGCTTTGAGTGATGAAGATGTCCTTGAACACATGCTATCCAACAAAACTGATGATGAGGCTATGGATATTTTGGTTGTTGGGACCACAAATCAGCATGATCTTGCTAAGATCCTTGTCACGTTGTGGGCCGTACAGTGGGCTCGACGGAAAGCTATTCATGAAAATGAGTATCAAAGTCCACTATCAACTTTCAGTTTTGTCAAATCGATATCTTGATGAACTTGAAGTGGCAATTATTAGAAGAACAATGACAACGAGACCTGCTGTCCAGCAAGATGGCAGCCACGTGATGATGATGCGTGTGTGAAGATAAATGTGGATGGCGCTATTTATCGCCGAGGAACTAAAGGGGCGGCAACGGCAGTGTGCAGAGACATATTTTGAAATTATCTAGGAGCTTCGGCGATAGTTCTTGACGGACTAGTTGATGCACCAAGCCTTGAAGCCCATGCATGCAATGAAGCGCCTGTGCTGGCCAGGGATATCAATATTTCACATGTGATAATAGCCTCAGATTGCATGCAAGTCGTCACAGATATCAAGCGAGGTGATAGCTTCTCTTATACTTTTCTGCTTAGAGAGGTTAGTGAGAGGATGAATGATTTTGTAAAGACCAGTTTCTGTTTTGAGAGAAGGGAGTCGAACTTTGAGGCGCATGCTTTGGCTAAGGCAGCGTCCTCGCTCCCGTCGGGTCGCCACATGTGGCTAGGGATCCTCCCGGATATTATTTGTATTCCTTCCGTGTTGAACTTTTAATAAAATCCCTAGTTTCACCTAAAAAACAAACTCGTTGTCTCCCCCGAGAAGCACATCTGCAATTCTCTTCCCCATCTGCCCAGACATGCAGCTCCACATCCCAACCTCCCGCTCCTCTGGGACACACCGCCGTCGCTGCCTACGCCCATCGCCGCCAGGATCCCCCTCCCAAGCTCCACCACCGCCCGGATCCTCGCTCCACCCGGCCATGGCGCGGGCAGATGGGAACCCCCCACTCCACCGGCCATGGCGCTACACACTAGCGCGCCACCGGGCGGTCTCCCATGATGGAGATGACTGGCTCCAGCCCACTCGAGGCTGCCGTCGCTCCAACACCGATGGCCACTCTTGTAACGGCCGGCCCCGCCGCCTTGTTACTGTATCCTTGCCTTGTCCTGTGCTCGTTCGCCATGGATCTTACTTCGGTGTTCCTCTTCCAGTCTCCGCTCCCTCCTTTTGGTGATCCCTCTGTTTGCTGACTTGCAGCCACCAGCACACCAATTTGGTGTCTTAGTTTTCTCTTTTACTTGTTCAAATAGTCTATAAATTCATCTGTTTGTTCATTCTCTAGTCAACTTACTGATTTTCAGGCAACTCACGGTTGTATATAAATTGGTGTAATTTGATGAAAAAGGGGGAGGTGTGGCTATTTTAATTTGGTAGCGGATCTTATTTCTAGCACATGCATACCATGCTCAATCAGGTTAGGAGGTGAAGTTGCTGGCTCTAGCCCCGCCCACAGGAATTATCTTTTTAGCTACTCTGCCCAACAGTCCACTCAATTGCAGGAAAAAAGCTGACTTGGACGCCGAATGCCGGCGGCGGCGACGGCCTCGTGGCTCTTCAGATCCGAGGTGGTGAGCCAGTCCAATAAGAGATAAGGGTCGCGGACATAATTTCTGACAAATGCACGGGGTTTTACGCAAAAACGAAACGTTTTCCCAGAATGCCACTTAAACTGGGATTGCGGGTTTATTTCAAAGAAACAGGGGGACTTTTTTTGCAAAAGGCCGGTGACGTACGACCAGAAGCAATCGCTGATGTATTAGTAGGTAAAGAATAGGAAGAAGAGAAATACGAGGGAGAAGAGAGTGCACACTGGCCACGAGGCCTAACCAGTAGCCCAGCCACCCCCATCTTAACCCTAGCGTGATCCCAATCTCGCTCTCGGTCTCTCGACCCCTCACTTAAGACCCACGCCCGCACAACTCCCTCCTTGTAGCCCTCCACGCTCGATCCCGAGCACCCCAGCGCCACTCCTCTTTATCTGCCCTAGATCCTCGCCGTCGCGCACCTTTTGCCTCCTCCTCGTGTGTGCGTGCAGCCACGACCACCACCGCGCCATGGGCAAGCTGCCGACGTCGCCACCATTCTGCACGCGCGTGCCCACTGCTGGTTTCATGCCAGAGCCGATTCTCCTTGCGGCCATTGCTTTCATCGTGGCTGTACAGTGCCCGCTCGTTGCTGTTGCTTCGCCGACGGCCTCCCTCACTACTTTGTCCTTGCCTCTACACCTTCCGTGCTGCTGCGTCGACGTGCCGCCTCCCCATTGCTTTGCCGCATGCCCCGAGCACCCCGAGCTCGCCTTCCTCCTGATGGAGCCTGATGCCCCAGGCCGCCATGGCTATGCCTCATGTTGTGTCGTGCCGCCATTTGACTTGGCTGTCACCCACCCTGATGCATTGCTTTGCCCCAACGCGACCATGGTCGAGTGCCTTCATCCTCCTCTTCTGTGTGCCGTCCACCGTGCCGCTGCCACGTTCCTCTCGCGCGGCCCCTTACCTTGCCCCTCCGCGTCCGTCACATCGGCAATAGCTGCTGCTCTGCTCGCTTACTGCTCCTGTGCTTGTTCTGCTCAGGTGCGCATCCGCAACATCCACCAAGTTGCTGCCCCGTGCACCTATACTGCCTTGTTGTTGACGGAAAGTTCGACTACACGGCCTTTTCGTTGAACGACTGAGACGTCCCCGAACGCATCCGAACCGTGTAGACCCAAGACCACCAAGTGTACCTCTACCACCGCTGTGGGATTCTCCAAGTACCACTACCACCGAACTCGATCCGCTCTGAGAATGCACGCTTCAAAGGTATAACCCCAAGACAACGACCCATGGACGACTGCATGTTGTATGAGATGCTCGTGTTTGCACCACGCCGGAATTGTTGCATGTTCCTTGTTTTCCATGCCACCGACATGAGTACACCCGATAACCGGGATCACTCCCCGCCACTCTTGCATGTTCCGCACTTCCGCACACTTGTTTCTTTTGCACCGGTATCTTGATGAGCTACCTGAATCGGAATGTTGCCATGGCATCATTTTCGTTATCGCCGCCATGGCACCCCTTTCATTCCGTCATGGCGACCAAATGCTCAATATCATATATTTTGCCAACATTTCATAAAATTGCATAAAACTTGAATATGTCATCCGCATCATGATAACAACATTTAAAATGGTTACAATTATTGTTTGCATTAATTTGCATAAACGACATGTTGAAACGGTTTATTTCCTAACTAAATTACCGTTGCTCTAAATTATATAAACTTTACATGTAATTGGGGTAGAAAAACGTATAGTTTGACATGGTGCAGTTTATTTTCTTGTTTAACAACAATAAAATTATGTAATGGGCAGAACAGTACCCAAATTCAAAATTTGCACATGAGAATTTTCTAGAATTGTTGTTTGTTGTTTCCGGCCCCATTTAAACTTTCCTAGACAGGTAGATTAATTATGCTTCACCTCTTGACTTGTTAAGAACATTTAAACTTGTTGAGTTCATAATGGGAGGGAACTAAATACTCGAATATGGTGATTCGCCAATATGCAACTCGTTGCATATTGAGCTCCACTTAATTTGTAGTATTGTTTGTTCACTTTGCCATGCATATTTAAACCGGGCATGCATCATACTTGTTTGTGCATCATGCTTATGCTTGAGTGTTTACGATGTCGTTTGCTTCTTTCTGGTTGTGCTTCTTCTCGATAGTTCCAGAAATGTTGTGAATGTGAGGATTCATTCGACTACGCCTGCTTGGTGTTTTGTTCCACTCTTGCCGCCCTAGTTTTTGTCATATCGGTGTTATGTTCCTTGATGAGCGTTCCTAGCACATGTGGGGTGTTATGGGGACCCCCCCTCTCCAATTGCTTAGAGTAGAACTCTTCTAGCAAGGCCCAACTTTGGTTTCAACATTTACCAACATAATAATACTGAATTCATTAATTAACGCATAGGGCGTCATGAACCCGAGGAGTAATTGAACACAATACAGGGGGCCAGTGCTTTTGGTGCTGGTCCAAACTAGGGCAGCTTGCGGCATCGCCCCTTGACAACTTGGGGTATTTGGTCACTTTAATCATAGCTCATCCGCTCTAGCCTAAGAACGAGATACACGACTCCTATCGGGATTGTCGGCACGTTGAGTGGTCTTGCTGGAGTAGTTTTACCTTTGATGAGCGGCTTGTCCACCAGGATTCCTTATCGTAAGCATCATGTTCTTCACGGTGTGAGGATGTTCCATCGGATGCGTGTGATAGTTTGTGATGGATTAAGTTGGGACACCCCTGATGGGTTAAAATCCTATCAAAATCCATTCCCACGTTTATGTGGCAACTTGGAGATTTATAATATCCAGTTGTAAAGAATTTGACACCAGATCCGAAATAAAATACACCAACCGCGTGCGTAACCGTGATCGTCTCTTTTCTAGGGAGTTCGGGAAGAGAACATGATGGGGTTAGTTTGACTCATAAGTAGTTCATGATCTCTTATTGATCATTATTAGTTTGTGACCGTGGTGCATAGTTGCTCTTCTTACTCTTGTACTGGTAAGTTAGCCACCATACAATGCTTAGTGCTTGAAGCAACCTCACCACTTATCCATTCCATACCCATTATGCTTTGTTAGTCGTAATACCCATGGTAATGGGATTGCTGAGTCCTCATGGCTCATAGATTACTACAACAATAGTTGCAGGTATAGGTAATGTGATGATCTGACGTGAGAGCGATGCATGTTTGCTTTGGAGTTCTTCCACTTCTTCTTCTTCCTCTTTGATCAAGGGATAAGTTCCGGGTCGGGAGCCTAGGATTAGCAGGGTGGATGTCATTCTTCTTTTTCGTTTGATTTCATCCGTAGTCAGATCCTGCTCTTATGTATGATGATTGCTATGTATTGATGTATTCATGTTGTAGTTTGTGGCGAGTGTAAGCCTTTACACTAGTACGCGTCAGTGCTATACAAACGGTTTTTAACCCCTTTCCGCGATGGCATTTGGAACCATCGCCTAGTGAGTGACGGAGATAGGGGGGTCCTTCCCACACGACCCAGAAACCATCGGGGATAGGGAGCCTTGATGCATATAGTTGTCCCTATATAACTATTTTCCATATCTCGAATATCCCAAATGCTTCATCCTTGCTACGCATTTGTGCTCGCATTGCCATCGCAGTTGGAGTTTTGTGGCTTTACCTAAATCTAGGCAGATTCCAGGCACGCCAGTTTTCCAGGCAGATTCCAGGCACTGGAGTTTTATGATGCCTGGCACATCACAAACAGTTCATGATTATAAACCATGTACGATAGGTAGACAATCAGACATATTTAGTTTTCCCGCACCGTATGCGATAGTGTCTGACATCACACATGCTTTGTAAACAACAACTGTGTGCATTGTTACACACATTTCCTCTCCGTGAACCGTGTCGGATTATGATGTACATCGCACACGCTGTGCTTAATTAACCGTGTGCGCCGTAATGATCCGCACACCCAAATTTCGCCCTAATTTAATTGCCGCTATTTAAAATTGTACCTAATTTAAACTTGAAAGTAGGCTTTAGCTTTATTCATATCCATCAGGTTCAAACAACCAATGCATTATTCAATTCACATGTACATATGTTTAAGAATTACATAAACACCAAATAAAGAATGATGAACCAGGGTTCTATACTTGTAGTATTACAGATGGTAAAGAAAGAGGCGGCAGACATTCCAGTTGCTGAACAAGGTGAAGCGGAATGGCCCTATTGTGCTGTCCTAGATGCAGAAGGCATGAGGGACTCTAGTCCAACACCTTGTGATGGCCGGCCGCCAATCATGTAGTTTGAGAGGTAATCTTGAGTAAACTACTTTAGGATCCACTGCAAAGGAAAAAAGATTCAGACATTGTCATCTAACACAACTCATTAAGGGCAGTAAAAAGAAGGCTACATGGTTCTTACTTACCATCCTGCAGTTCACTGTTATCTTGCATAAAGTGTAAAAAAATAGTTCGATTGGCGTCTTTGGACCCATTTTAATGACAATCTTTATCAGTTTCCTCACTTGATGATTGTTCATGAATATCTCATTGCCTCAGAAAGGGTCGAAGTGTGGAACTTTGGCAATGATATATGTACCTAAAAGCACCAAGTTAATATTAGAAGCTAAACAACAATTGAAAAATGATGTAGTACAACACTCCCTCCATCCTATTATATAAGATTTTATTACATGTATATCTAGACATCATCAGAACAACACTGTTCTCAATATTGTCCTGCATGAGTACATATAAAGGCATGTTAAGTACAACAGGCTAAACATCAACCAAATATATCCATGGTAGACAACATAATCTACAAATGATAGCTTCAGTGTGTAGGCTTAAGCACGCTAGTTAAGCACAACAAGAAGTGGAAAGGTGTGTTAACTGCATCAGGCATAACATGTAAAAACAAGCAAATAGCCATTCAAATTGGTATTGTGCAGGTCTAAAGTACACTAGTTATTGTTAAAAAACGAAAAGGCATGTTAACTGCAATATCCTTAACAACAACCAAATGTCATATTTCGTAGTGGTATTATTGAAACTGTTATTGATGAAATTGAACTGCACGACAAATAGTTGCACATATAGAGTATCACATTGTGAAGAACTGAAATAAACAAGTCATAAGGCCATCTCTAGCCGATCCTTTAAAAGTTAAAGGACTAAAACCTTTAGTGGATATATACATATACTCTAGCATTTTTTAGCCTTTTCTAGTCAATCCGCTAAACTTAACGTTGTAAGCTTCAATTTGATCAAGTTCAAAGCAGGTTCAACCGAAAGTAGCATGCATTCAAACATAAACATAGATAGTTTTGCATAATAGAATATAAAGCATAAATTTAAACTAAGCTAAACTACTTTCGGTCGAAGTAGAGATCGAGCCAATCCTTCCTCGTCATGTACGGTGTGCCGCGAGCTGGGTCCGGGCCGGTGCCGTTGTCGGGTTCGTTGGGGACGGCACTCCTCCACTCATTGATGTTGATCTCCTTGTCCTTGGGGCCCACCTCGACGGCCTCCCCGCCGCTGTCGCCGCCGCCTTCGACCTCGTCATCGGAGGAGAGCGTGATAACCTCACCGCCCTCCGCGCCGCCGTCCTCGCCGCCTTCGACCTCTTCATCGGAGGAGAGCGCGATAAATTCGCCGCCCTCCGCGCCGGCAAAGATCGCCCGCTCCACCTCCACGAGCTCTGGATGCTGCCGGCAGAGCTCTTGCATGTAGGCCTCGTGATGAGGACATGACTACCTTGGATACGACCAAAAATATTGCATACATGTATATTTGTGAGGTGATTTTTAATGCAAACTATGCAACAATTTATTTATGTCATCTAGGACAAAAATACTTACTTTATGCCATGTCTAATTCCAGGTGTATGGGACATTTGTACAATCCATATATGAAGATAAGGGAAAAAGAAAAGTTTAGGTGCTGTTCAAAAAGTTCTCTCACGTCACTTTTGGGCCAAGAGAAGATAGAGTCCAAGTCTCTCACGTTCTGCTTCCAGATTCGGACTGCACAGATATACCTGACTCAAAACGGCAAGAACTCCTTCATACGGACTCCGAATTGGGTGTTTCCTTTTTGTTGGAAACTAGATTTCATACACTTTCCAACCCAATTGGAGTCACCTTCAAATTCTTCCGGAGCGTTGAGATATCGACGAAACAATCTGACGCTGCAGCAGAATCCGAGTCAAACTACAAGTCCAAAGTTGTTGCATCACCTCCACTTGGGTCCATGAGCCTTTTATGACCTAGGGTTAGTTTTAGGCTGCCTTGGGACGTCCTTCCACCTCCTTGGCCGCCACCCCTTGCTCCTATATAAGTAGATCCATCTAGTAGCTTTTTCTTTGGGATTTGTTTAGTCAAAAGTTAGCCATTGCAACTTCGTGTACTTCGTTTGTGTCCAACGACCAGACCAAGACCGCTTACGGATCCCCACCTTTATCAATACTTCATCTATATTTGCAATATTCAGATTGCTTTATCATATTCTTGCTTGTTCTTCGATTGCATGCAGGAATAGACCTTCGTGGTCAGGCTGATCGTGCTTCTGGCAGTGTGAGTAACCCCTGGAGATTGGTTTAGCGATTGTTAAGGAGCAACGTCGTGCACGTTTGTAGTCGGATCGTCAAAGTCATCTCCACCAAATCGATAGTTATCATATCATCGAAAGATCGGCCCCCTCGCCTCTATAGAGTGGTATCAGTTTTCAGGTTGCTCGGTGAGAATTTCCAGTTATTTCTAGATTAGATTTATTTTCTTACCTATTGTCCAAGGAAAAGCCACAAAAAAAGTTGGATCTATTCATCCTTTGTCCAAGCCAGTCTAAGCCTTTGCAATTTTCTTTTCATTGTTTGCATTATTGAATTATCGGTTGCATCGTCGTGTCGAGTTGCTGGTCTTAGTGTCTAGTTCATTAGAGTTTCGAGTTTTGTTCACATTAGTCACGTCGCCGCTGCATCGTTATCCCTTCCGCTGTCCACCACCTCATCCGTCAATTTCCACCTCGTGCAACCCATCGTTCATTGTCACAATCATAGTTGAAGTCGTTCACATCTTTGCTTGATCCAATCTGCATCTTATCTTGTTTGTCTTGGAAAGAGGGAGAAAGAAAAAAAAAGACAGAGAAAAAAAAGTAAAAAAAAAGAGGAGAGAAAGAAAAAGAAAAAAGTGTGAGAAAAAAGAAAAAGAAAAAGAAGGAAAAGAAAGTTGGAGAGAGTGTTGTTGTATATTCTGCTTGGCAGTTGTTTTCATCATTATCTGTACTGCCGTTGTAATCTTCACTTATATCTTGTTGTCCAGAGCTAATTCGTATCCTTTATTGATGCTAGTTGTGCTACACCGTGACATCATTAGTGTTCTAGGCTCGCGTCTCTAGTCCGGTCTAGCCTAGGACCAGCACAGTACCGTCGTTGAGCGTTTATTCAACATTGCATCTCTGAATTGATTATTGCTAATCTTTTGCTACCATATATAAAGCCAACCCAGCTCCACATATTTCTACACCGTGTTTACGTACGTTCACCTGGCAATCGCTTTACTCAATCTTTGGAGTTATTTGACACCGCTGGTTGCCTATCACCACCTGCTGCATGGTAAGAACTTGTAAGCTATTGATATTTGCTTTACTATGAGCGCTTTACCACCACATCCTAGTAGTTCATAGGAACATTATTTTTGGATTTTGTTTCTTGTTTCTACTAATCATGACAGGTTCAAGAGTCAGTTGGGCTTTATCGATCGTGGGAGACGTGTCATCACCTCAGAAAATACAACCACCATCACAAGAGGTACACAGACATCAGAATGCGCACAAACAGGTTCTTATTTCCATGCCACCTTTTCATGGTCATTTTAAACCTGATTTATATATTGAATGAGAGTTCAACATAAATAATATATTTGCTTCCCATAGTTTTGATGAACGTAAAAAAGTTAAGGTTGCGGTTGGTTCTTTCACTGGTTATGCTTTAGTTTGGTGGAGTGAATATTGTCGGTTATACCCTAATCATGTACCTACTACTTGGGATGATTTAAAACTTGTGATGAGAGATAGATTTGTCGATGTTTATTATACTCGTGGCATGATTAAAAAACTACAACATTTGAAACAAGGTAGTGACACCGTAACAAAATATTATGATGATTTACGAACTACCTTGTTGCACTCCTTTTTAGAGGAAAGTGAAGATGATTTTCTGGATAGATTTTGGGGAGGATTAAACCGTGATATTCAGGAGATGCTAATTCATGAAGAGTGTTATCCTATGGACCATTTGTTTTGTCTTGCTTGTAGTACTGAATAGGAAATAAAACGACGTATTGTCCATAAGGAGAATAAGCGCCAGGTGCACATTCCAAGAGATGATACGCTTGTTCCTTCCACTACTAGGCGTACTATGACAGACACATCTGTTGTTGTGAGGACTACATCACCTCCACCATGTGACACATCACCTCCGACAGTGCCTACATCATCTGAGTTGATCATAAGAGGTAATGACTAAGGTACCGATCTTCCACCTCCACATGAGTATGATGAATGCCTTGTCAATTTAAATGAACCATGCGATAAGCTATCCACTACTTTGATCACACCAACTATTTTTTTAGAGGAATATGTTCGTGATTTGACTTTGCCATGTGATCAAACAATTGTGAGTGAACCAACTGAATTAACTATTGATGCGAAAGAACCATTTGAATTAGGGAATAAATCAGATTTGGATCAAATACGTGTGAAAATAGTTGTGCCAATGTTTAATCATTTTGATATGACCTCTAATCTTGGTGATGGTTCATCAAGGTTGGGATGGTTTAATGATGAGCATTGCCAATCTTTTGTAACGATTAAGAGCTTCACTTATATGTGCAAATTGAGTTGCAATATTTTCATGCCTTCTACTTCTTGTGATAATATTTTGGCTTTATATTTTATGAACTACGAAAGTTACTCCTCTATACATGTGTCATATGTGCGAAAATTAAGGGAAGTAAAAATGGATGACATATACATATACAACATATACACCTTGTCTATTTTCTTACCCACATTTCAGATTAAGCAACGCCAAGGACGGCTTTATTTTCAAGAAAGGGATGATGATGAGGACATGACTACCTTGGATACGACCAAAAATATTGCATACATGTATATTTGTGAGGTGATTTCTAATGCAAACTATGCAACAATTTATTTATGTCATCCAGGACAAAAATACTTCACAGACTTTTATGCCATGTCTAATTCCAGGTGTATGGGACATTTGTACAATCCACATATGAAGATAAGGGAAAAAGAGAAGTTTAGGTGTTGTTCAAAAAGTTCTCTCACGTCACTTTTGGGCCAAGAGAAGATAGAGTCCAAGTCTCTCACGTTCTGCTTCCAGATTCGGACTGCACAGATATACCTGACTCAAAACGGCAAGAACTCCTTCATACGGACTCCGAATTGGGTGTTTATTTTTTTGTTGGAAACTAGATTTCATACACTTTCCAATCCAATTGGAATCACCTTCAAATTCGTCTGGAGCATTGAGATATCGACGAAACAATCTGACACTGCAGCAGAATCCGAGTCAAACTACAAGTCCAAAGGTGTTGCATCACCTCCACTTGGGCCCATGAGCCTTGTACGACCTAGGGTTAGTTTTAGGCTGCCTTGGGACGTCCTTCCACCTCCTTGGCCGCCAACACTTGTTCCTATATAAGTAGATCCATCTAGTAGCTTTTTCTTTGGGATTTGTTTAGTCAAAAGTTAGCCATTGCAACTTCGTGTACTTCGTTTGTGTCCAACGACCAGACCAAGACCGCTTATGGATCCCCACATTTATCAATACTTCATCTATATTTGCAATATTCAGATTGCTTTATCATATTCTTGCTTGTTCTTCGATTGCATGCAGGAATAGACCTTCGTGGTCAGGCTGATCGTGCTTCTGGCAGTGTCAGTAACCCCTGGAGATTGGTTTAGCGATTGCTAAGGCGCAACATCGTGCACGTTTGTAGTCGGATCGTCAAAGTCATCTCCACCAAATCGATAGTTATCATCTAATTGAAAGATCGGGCCCCTCGGCTCTATCACCTCGTCGGCGACCTTGGCCTCGAGGCGCTCCCACGCCTCGTGGTCCTCCCGCGCCATAGCCGAGATCACCTCCCATGGCCCCAACGGAACGAGGTTGACCAGACGTGTGCCGAAGGGGAAATTGAGCCTAGCCGCCGCGCTGTGGTAGCGGACCTGCCAGCGGTCGAACTCCATGGCCGCGAGCTCTGCTGTGTGGCCGCTACCGAGCCACCGACGGGTGTGGGTCTCCCGATCTGTAACCTCGGTGACCCACGTCCCCCACCTTAGCTGTCGGACCCAAAGGTAGGACTTCGTCGGCTGCCGGGTCCGAGGGAGGACGGGGAAGTCCTTGAACTGGCGTAGGGGCGCGGCTGCGGGCGGATCAGGGGCCAGCGACGACGGATCAAGCCCGCGGAGGACGAAGGGGACACCTCGGCAGCCACCTTGCCGGCGTCGAGCGAAAAGGCCGCGATAAACCTCTTTTTGGCCATTGGCTCCTCGAGCTCCGTGGCACACATACAGAGGTTGAGGATGGAGGCGCCGGCGATGGCGGTGACCTACCATTGTTTTCTAGGGTTGTGTGTGTGTGAG
>LR738710.1:362840881-362863619 GCA_902687465.1 Secale cereale
GAAATATTGTGGCAACTGAAAATTTTACTAGGCGGTAGTAACAAGGCGGGGCTACGGAAAATTTGGATCAAGCAGATATTTTTGAGATTGCGAGGGATGCATAGGCGGGAGTAAAATGCCGGGGCTACTAAAAATTTGAATCAATGGACCAAAGCAGAGCGGGAGTAACAGACATCGCACACAGTCCGGACATACTAATCGTGTTCTATCGAACACTAAAACCTTCGAGGTGGTAGATATTTTCGAGATTACGAGGCAGTAATATTTTCGAGATTGAGAGGGATGCAGAGGCGGGAGTATTTGGGGAGCGAGCTAGTGTGCTTGGGACTCCGGCTGTGGACGGTATCCGACGCACCTTCTCGCGCAAGCCCTAGGCGTACTATACACCAACGGTGCTCCAGGATATTTTGTGCTGCATCTCACACGGTTGGTGATAATAAACTGTGTGCGATCTACTTAATTGTTCATCTTGATTTGAATTACATAATGGGGTCTGAAGGAAATATGCCCTAGAGGCAATAATAAAGTTGTTATTTTTATTTCCTTATATATCATGATAAATGTCTTTTATTCATGCTAGAATTTTATTAACCGGAAACTTAATACATGTGTGAATACATAGACAAAACAGAGTGTCCCTAGTATGGCTCTACTTGACTAGCTCGTTAACCAAAGATGGTTGTGTTCCCTAACCATAGACATGTGTTGTCATTTGATCAACGGATCACATCATTAGGAGAATGATGTGATGGACAAGACCCATCCGTGTAGCTTAGCACTATGATCGTTTAGTTTTATTGCTATTACTTTCTTCATAACTTATACATGTTCCTCTGACTATGAGATTATGCAACTCCCGAATACCGGTGGAACACCTTGTGTGCTAGCAACCGTCACAACATAACTGGGTGATTATAAAGATGCTCTACAGGTGTTTCCTAAGGTGTTTGTGGTGTTGGCATAGATCGAGAATATGATTGGTCACTCTGAGTGTCGGAGAGGTATCTCCGGGCCCTCTCGATAATACACACGATAATAAGCCTTGCAAGCAAATGACTAATGAGTTAGTCACGAGATGATGTATTACAGAACGAGTAAAGATACTTGCCGGTAACGAGATTGAACTAGGTATGATGATACCGACGATCGAATCTTGGGAAAATAACATACCGATGACAATGGGAACGACGTATGTTGTTATGCGGTTTGACCGATAAAGGTCTTCGTAGAATATGCAGGAACCAATATGAGCATCTAGGTTCCGCTATTGGTTATTGACCAGAGATGTGTCTCAGTCATGTCTACATAGTTCTCGAACCCGTAGGGTCCGTACGCTTAACGTTCGATGACGATTAATATTATGAGTTATGTGATTTTGATGACCGAAGATTGTTTGGAGTCCCGGATGAGATCACGGACATGACCAGGAGTCTCGAAATGGTCGATACATAAATATTGATATATTGGAAGGTTATGTTTGGACATCAGAAGGGTTCCGAGATGTTCGGGCATTTTTCTGGAGTAGCGGGAGGTTACCGGAACCCCCAGGTGAGTCAATGGGCCTTAATGGGCCCTAGTGGAGAGAGGAGGCAGCAGCCAGGTGGTGGCGCGTGCCCCGCTAGCCGCAAACCGAATTGGTTTAGGGTTGGGGGCCGCCCCCCTTTCCTTCTCTTCTCCTCCTCCTTCCCTCCTTCTCCTAGTGGGAATAGGAAGGGGGGTGAATCCTACTTGGTCTAGGAGTCCAAGTAGGACTCCCTCCCTTGGTGCGCCCCCTTGGACGGCCTCCTCCTGCCTCCCTCCTTTATATACGTGGGAGGGGGGCACCCCAAAGACAAACAAGGCAATATTTTAGCCGTGTGCGGTGCCCCCCTCCACTGTTACACACCTCGGTCATATCATTGCAGTGCTTAGGCGAAGCCCTGCGTCGGTAACTTCATCATCACCATCACCATGCTGTCGTGCTGACGAAACTCTCCCTCGTCCTCAACTGGATCAAGAGCTCGAGGGACGTCATCGTGTTGAATGTGTGCTGAACACGGAGGTGCCGTACGTTCGGTACTTGGATCGGTTGGAGCGTGAAGACGTTTGACTACATCAACCGCGTTACTAAACGCTCCCGCTTTCGGTCTACGAGGGTACGTGGACACACTCTCCCCGCTCGTTGCTATGCATCTCCTAGATAGATCGTGTGTGACCGTAGGATTTGTTTTGAAATACTACGTTCCCCAACAGTGGTATCAGAGCCAGGTCTATGCGTAGATGATATGCACGAGTAGAACACAAAGAGTTGTGGGCGCTAATAGTCATACTGCTTACCACCAACATCATACTTTGATTCAGCGGTATTGTTGGATGAAGCGGTCCGGGCCGACATTACATGACCGCATTCATGAGACTGGTTCTACCGACGTGCTTTGCACATAGGTGGCTGGCGGGTGTCAGTTTCTCCAACTTTTGTTGAATTGAGTGTGACTACGGCCGATCCTTGTTGAAGGTTAAAATAACACACTTGACGAAAAATCATTGTGGTTTTGATGCGTAGTAAGAACGGTTCTTACTAGAAGCCTGTAGCAGCCACGTAAAACTTGCAACAACAAAGTAGAGGACGTCGAACTTGTTTTTGTAGGGCATGTTGTGATGTGATATGGTCAAGATGTGATGAGTTATACAATATTGTATGAGATGATCATGTTCTATAAATTATCGGCAACCGGCAGGACCCTTATGGTTGTCTCTTTATTGTATGAATTGTGAACGCCATGTAATTGCTTTACTTTATCACTATGAGTTAGCGATAGTAGTAGAAGCAATAGTTGGAGAGACGACCACAACGCTACGATGAAGATCATGGTGTCAAGCCCGTGACGATGGAGATCATGACGATGCTTTGGAGATGGTGATCACAAGCACAAGATGATGATGGCCATATCATGTCACATATTTTGATTGCATGTGATGTTTATCTTATTATGCATCTTATTTTGCTTAGTATGGCGGTAGCATTATAAGACGACCCCTTACAAAAATTTCAAGGTACAAGTGTTCTCCCTGAGTATGCACCATTGCGACAGTTCATCGTGCCGAGACACCACGTGATGATCGAGTGTGATAAGCTCTACGTTCGCATACAACGGGTGTAAAACAGTTTTGCACATGCAGAATACTCGGGTTAAACTTGACGAGCCTAGCATGTACAGACATGGCCTCGGAACACTGGAGACCGAAAGGTCGAGTTGAATCATATAGTAGATATGATCAACATAAGATGTTGACCATTGAAAACTACTCCATCTCACGTGATGATCGGACATGGTTTAGTTGATTTGGATCACGTGATCATTTAGATGACTTGAGGGATGTCTATCTAAGTGGGAGTTCTTTAGTAATATGATTGATTGAACTTTAATTTATCATGAACTTAGTCATGATAGTTTTTTTGCATATCTATGTTGTTGTAGATCAATGACACGTGCTACCGTTCCCTTGAATTTTAATGCGTTCCTAGAGAAAGCTAAGTTGAAAGATGATGGTAGCAACTACACAGACTGGGTCCGTAACTTGAGGATTATCCTCATTTCTGCACAGAAGAATTATGTCCTTGAAGCACCGCTAGGTGACAAGCCCCCTGCCGCTAATGTAGACGCCTTGAACGTCTGGCTGACGTAGTCTGATGACTACTCGATAGTTAAGTGTGCCATGCTTTACGACTTAGAATCAAGACTTCAAAGACGTTTTGAACGTCATGAAGCATATGCGATGTTCCAAGAGTTGAAGTTAATATTTCAAGCAAAATTCCGAGTTGAGAGATATGAAATCTCCAACAAGTTCTATAGCTGCAAGATGGAGGAGAACAGTTATGTCAGTGAACACATACTCAGAATGTCTGGGTACCACAACCACATGAATCAACTTGGAGTCACATTTGATGATTATAGTGTTATTGATAGAGTTCTTCAATCACTGCCACGAAGCTATAAAGGCTTTGTGATGAACTATAATATGCAAGGGATGCAGAAGGCCATTCCCGAGCTCTTCACAATGCTCAAAGCTGTGGAGGTAGAAATAAAAAAGGAGCATCAAGTGTTGATGGTTAACTAGACCACTAGTTTCAAGAAAAAGGGCAAGGGAAAGAAGGGGAACTTCAAGAAGAATAGCAAGCTAGTTGCTACTCCCGGGAAGAAACCCAAGTATGGAGCCAAACCTGAAACTGAGTGCTTCTACTGCAAAGGGACTGGTCACAGGAAGCAAAACTGCCCCAAGTATTTGGCGGATAAGAAGGATGGCAAAGTGAACAAAGGTATATTTGATATACACGTTATTGATGTGTACCTTACTAATGCTCGTAGTAGCGCCTGGGTATTTGATACTGGTTCGGTTGCTCATATTTGTAACTCGAAACAGGGGCTACGGATTAACCGAAGATTGGCTAAGGATGAGGTGACGATGCGCGTGGGAAATGGTTCCAAAGTCGATCTGATCGCCGTCGGCACGCTACCTCTACATCTTCCTTCGAGATTAGTTTTAGACCTAAATAATTGTTATTTGGTGCCAACGTTGAGCATGAACATTATATCTGGATTTTGTTTGTTGCGAGACAGATATTCATTTAAATCAGAGAATAATGGTTGTTCTATTTATAAGAGTAATATCTTTTATGGTCATGCACCCTTGTTGAGTAGTCTGTTTTTGTTGAATCTCGATCGTAGTGATACACATATTCATAATATTGAAGCCAAAAGATGCAAAGTTGATAATGATAGTGCAACTTATTTGTGGCACTGCCGTTTAGGTCATATTAGTGTAAAGCACATGAAGAAACTCAATGCTGATGGGCTTTTGGAATCATTTGATTATGAATCACTTGGTGCTTGAGAACCATGCCTCATGGGCAGGATGACTAAGACTCTGTTCGCCGGAACAATGAAGCGAGCAAATGACTTATTGGAAATCATACATACTGATGTATGCGGTCCAATGAGTGTTGAGGCTCGCGACGGGTATCGTTATTTTCTAACCTTTAGAGATGATTTGAGCAGATATGGGTATATCTACTTGATGAAACACAAGTCTAAAACATTTGAAAAGTTCAAAGAATTTCAGAGTGAAGTAGAGAATCATCGTAACAAGAACATAAAGTTTCTACAATCTGATCGCGGAGGCGAATATTTGAGTTACGAGTTTGGCCTTCATTTGAAACAATGTGGAATAGTTTCTCAACTCATGCCACCTAGAACACCACAGCGTAATGGTGTGTCTGAACGTCGTAACCGTACTCTATTAGATATGATGCGATCTATGATGTCTCTTACCGATTTACCACTATTGTTTCGGGGTTATGCTTTAGAGACTGCAGCATTCACGTTAAATAGGGCACCATCTAAATCTGTTGAGACAACACCTTATGAATTTTGGTTTGGCAAGAAACCCAAGTTGTCATTTCTTAACGTTTGGGGCTGCGATGCTTATGTGAAAAAGCTTCAACCTGATAAGCTCGAACCCAAGTCAGAGAAATGTGTCTTCATAGGATACCCAAAGGAAATTGTTGGGTACACCTTCTATCACAGATCTGAAGGCAAGATATTCGTTGCTAGGAATGGATCCTTTCTAGAGAAGGAGTTTCTCTCGAAAGAAGGGAGTGGGAGGAAAGTAGAACTTGATGAGGTAATTGTACATTCTCCCGAATTGGAAAGTAGTTCATCACAGAAATTAGTTCCAGTGATTCCTACACCAATTAGAGAGTAAGCTAATGATGATGATCGTGAAACTTCAGATCGAGTTACTACTGAACCTCGTAGGTCAACCAGAGTACGTTCTGCACCAGAGTGGTAGGGTAACCCTGTTCTGGAAGTCATGTTACTCGACCATGACGAACCTACGAACTATGAGGAAGCGATGCTGAGCCCAGATTCCGCAAAATGGCTTGAGGCCATGAAATCTGAGATGGGATCCATGTATGAGAACAAAGTGTGGACATTGGTTGAGTTGCCCGATGATCGGCAAGCCATTGAAAATAAATGGATCTTTAAGACGAAGATTGACGCCGATGGTAATGTTACTGTCTACAAAGCTCGACTTGTTGGGAAAGGTTTTCGACAAGTTCAAGGAGTTGACTACGATGAGACTTTCTCACCAGTAGCGATGCTTAAGTCTGTCTGAATCATGTTAGCAATTGCCGCATTTTATGATTATGAAATCTGGCGAATGGATGTCAAAACTGCATTCCTTAATGGATATCTTAAAGAAGAATTGTATATGATGCAACCAGAAGGTTTTGTCGATCCTAAAGGTGCTAACAAAGTGTGCAAGCTCCAGCGATCCATCTATGGACTGGTGCAAGCATCTCGGAGTTGGAATATACGCTTTGATGAGGTGATCAAAGCATATGGTTTTATACAGACTTTTGGAGAAGCCTGTATTTATAAGACAGTGAGTGGGAGCTCTGTAGCATTTTTGATATTTTATGTGGACGACATATTATTGATTGGAAATGGCATAGAATTTCTGGATAGCATAAAAGGATACTTGAATAAGAATATTTCAGTGAAAGACCTCGGTGAAGCTGCTTATATATTGGGCATCAAGATCTATAGAGATAGATCAAGACGCTTAATTGGACTTTCACAAAGCACATACCTTGATAAAGTTTTGAAGAAGTTCAAAATGGACCAGTCAAAGAAAGGTTCTTGCCTATGTTACAAGGTGTGAAGTTGAGTCAGACTCAATGCCCGACCACTGCAGAAGATAGAGATAAAATGAATGTCATTCCCTATGCTTCAGCCATAGGTTCTATCATGTATGCAATGCTGCGTACCAAACCTGATGTGTGCCTTGCTATAAGTCTAGCAGGGAGGTACCAAAGTAATCCAGGAGTGGATCATTGGACAACAGTCAAGAACATCCTGAAATACTGGAAAAGGATGAAGGATATGTTTCTCGTTTATGGAGGTGACAAAGAGCTCGTCGTAAACGGTTACGTTGATGCAAGCTTTGACACTGATCCGGATGACTCTAAGTCACAAACCGGATACATATTTTTGTTGAATGGTGGAGCTGTCAGTTGGTGTAGTTCCAAACAGAGCGTCGTTGCGGATCTACGTGTGAAGCGGAGTACATAGCTGCTTTGGAAGCAGCTAATGAAGGAGTCTGGATGAAGGAGTTCATATCCGATCTAGGTGTAATACCTAATGCATCGGGTCCAATGAAAATCTTTTGTGACAACACTGGAGCAAAAGCCTTTGCAAAGGAATCTAGGTTTCACAAGAGAACCAAGCACATCAAGAGACGCTTCAACTCCATTCGCGATCAAGTCAAGGAGGGAGACATAGAAATTTGCAAAATACATACGGATCTGAATGTCACGGACCCCTTGACTAAACCTCTTCCACGAGCAAAACATGATCCGCACCAAGACTCCATGGGTGTTCGAATCATTACTATGTAATCTAGATTATTGACTCTAGTGCAAGTGGGAGACTGAAGGAAATATGCCCTAGAGGCAATCATAAAGTTGTTATTTATATTTCCTTATATATCATGATAAATGTGTTTTATTCATGCTAGAATTGTATTAACCGGAAACTTGATACATGTGTGATTACCTAGACAAAACAGAGTGTCCCTAGTATGCCTCTACTAGACTAGCTCGTTAATCAAAGATGGTTGTGTTTCCTAACCATAGACATGTGTTATCATTTGATCAATGGGATCACATCATTAGGAGAATGATGTGATGGACAAGACCCATCCGTTCGCTAAGCACTATGTCATTTAGTTTTATTGCTATTGCTTTTTTCATAACTTATACATGTTCCTCTGAATATGAGATTATGCAACTCCCGAATACTGGAGGAACACCTTGTGTGCTCTCAAACGTCACAACGTAACTGGGTGATTATAAAGATGCTCTACAGGTGTTTCCGAAGGTGTTTGTGGTGTTGGCATAGATCGAGAATAGGATTTGTCACTCCGAGTGTCGGAGAGGTATCTCTGGACCCTCTATAATAAGCCTTGCAAGCAAATGACTAATGAGGTAGTTACGAGATGATCTATTACGGAATGAGTAAAGAGACTTTCCGGTAACGAGATTGAACTAGGTATGATGATACCGACGATCGAATCTCGGGCAAGTAACATACCGATGACAAAGGGAACAACGTATGTTGTTATGCGGTTTGACCGATAAAGATCTTCGTAGAATATGTAGGAACCAATACGAGCATCCAGGTTCTGCTGTTGGTTATTGAACGGAGATGTGTCTCGGTCATGTCTACATAGTTCTCGAACCCGTAGGGTCCACACGCTTAACGTTTGATGACGATTAGTATTATGAGTTATGTGATTTTGATGGCCGAAGATTTTTCAGTGTCCCGGATGAGATCACGGACATGACGAGGAGTCTCGAAATGGTCGAGACATAAAGATTGATATATTGGATGGTTATGTTTGGACATCGGAAGGGTTTCGAGATGTTCCGGCATTTTTCCAGAGTACCGAGAGGTTACCGGAACCCCATGGGGAGTCAATGGGCCTTAATGGGCCCTATTGGAGAGAGGAGGCAGTAGCCAGGTGGTGGCGTGCGCCCCCCCCCTAGGCGCAAACCGAATTGGTTTAGGGTTGGGGGCCGCCCCCCTTTCCTTCTCTTCTCCTCCTCCTTCCCTCCTTCTCCTAGTGGGAATAGGAAGGGGGGGGGGGCGAATCCTACTTGGTCCAGGAGTCCAAGTAGGACTCCCTCCCTTAGCGCCCCCCCTTGGACGGCCTCCTCCTGCCTCCCTCCTTTATATACGTGGGAGGGGGGCACCCCAAAGACACACAAGCCAATATTTTAGCCGTGTGCGGTGCCCCCCTCCACTGTTACACACCTCGGTCATATTGTTGCAGTGCTTAGGTGAAGCCCTGTGCCGGTAACTTCATCATCACCGTCACCACGCCATCGTGCTGACAAAAATCTCCCTCGTCCTCAACTGGATCAAGAGCTCGAGGGACGTCATCATGGTGAACGTGTGCTGAACACGGGGTGCCATACGTTCGGTACTTTGATGGGTTGGATCGTGAAGACGTTCGACTACATCAACCGCGTTACTAAACGCTTCTGCTCTCGGTTTACGAGGGTATATGGACACGCTCTCCCCGCTCGTTCTTATGCTTCTCCTAGATAGATCTTGCGTGATCGCATGAATTTTTCTGAAATACTACGTTCCCCAACAGGGTCAGAACAGAAATGGACGTTGTTTGAATTGCTAGACCTTTTATCTGCAGTGAACATGCAACTATATGTGTGTCATAAAAGAATTGGAATTATTGAGCTTCGTTTGGACATTTTATACAATAAACTGGTTTTCTAGCAATTTCAGGTGCACAATTCAAAATTTAACTACATGCACATGCTCCGGCGCATATAAATTGGTTTAAAAAATCTAATATGTGTCCTTGGGTGCATGCTTAGCTCCCATGCAAGAAATGGGAATGAAATTCAAACACGAGGGCACTGTTGATTGCCGACAAAACGTTGAGATACCTGTTTTTAAATTCTAGTAAATCCGCATTTAAAACTAAGTTTGGATTATATGAGTGGTTAGTCATGCCTTTTGGGTTAACTAATGCACCTAGTACTTTCATGAGATTAATGAATGAAGTTTTACGTGCTTTCATTGGACGATTTGTCGTAGTTTACTTTGATGATATATTGATTTATAGCAGATCTTTGGAGGAACATTTGGAACATTTACGTGCTATTTTTATTGCTCTACGCGATGCACGTTTGTTTGGTAACCTTGCAAAGTGCACCTTTTGCACCGACCGAGTATCTTTTATTGGCTATGTTGTTATTCCACAGGGAATTGAGGTTGATAAAGCCAAGATTGAAGCTATTGAGAGTTGGCCGCAGCCCAAAACGGTCACACACGTGAGGAGTTTCCTTGGTCTCGCTGGATTCTATAGGCGTTTTGTGAGAGATTTCAGCACCATTGTTGCACCTCTCAATGAGCTTACAAAGAAGGATGTGCCTTTTGTTTGGGGTACTGCACAGGAAGAAGCATTCACGGTATTGAAAGATAAGTTGACACATGCTCCTTTACTCCAACTTCCTAATTTTAATAAGACTTTGGAGCTGGAATGTGATGCTAGTGGAATTGGGATAGGAGGTGTGTTATTACAAGATGGTAAACCTGTTGCATACTTTTCTGAAAAATTGAGTGGGCCTAGTCTGAATTATTCTACTTATGATAAGGAATTATATGTTGTTGTTCGGACTTTGGAAACATGGCAACATTATTAATGGCCCAAAGAATTTGTTATACATTCTGATCATGAATCTTTGAAGCACATTAAAAGTCAAGAAAAACTGAACCGTAGACTTGCTAAATGGGTTGAATTCATAGAGACTTTCCCTTATGTTATTAAACACAAGAAGGGAAAAGAAAATGTTATTGCTGATGATTTGTCTTGTCGTTATACTATGCTTTCACAACTTTACTTTAAAATATTTGGTTTGGAGACCATCAAAGATCAATATGTGCATGATGCTGAATTTAAAGATGTATTGCAGAACTGTAAAGAAGGGAGAACATGGAACAAGTTCATCGTTAATGATGGATTTGTGTTTCGTGCTAACAAGCTATGCATTCCAGCTAGCTCTGTTCGTCTTTTGTTGTTGCAGGAGGCGCATGGGGGAGGATTAATGGGACACTTTGGCGTGAAGAAGACGAAGGACGTACTTGCTACACATTTCTTTTGGCCAAATATGAGACGGGATGTTGAACGTTTTGTTGCTCGCTGCACTACATGTCAAAAAGCTAAGTCACGACTCAATCCTCATGGTTTATATATGCCTTTGCCTGTCCCTAGTGTTCCTGGGAAGATATATCTATGGACTTTGTTTTGGGTTTACCTCGAACAAAGAAGGGGAGGGATATTATTTTTGTTGTCGTGGATAGGTTCTCGAAGATGGCACATTTTATACCATGTCATAAAAGCGATGATGCTGCTAATGTTGCTGATTTGTTCTTTCGTGAAATTATTCGCTTGCATGGTGTGCCAAATACTATTGTTTCAGATCGTGATACTAAATTTCTTAGCCACTTTTGGAGATGTTTATGGGCTAAGTTGGGTACTAAACTGCTTTTTAGTACTACTTGTCACCCCCAAACTAATGGACAAACTGAAGTAGTCAATAGAACTTTGTCTACTATGCTTAGGGCTGTTTTGAAGAATAACAAGAAAATGTTGGAAGAATTCTTGCCTCATATTGAATTTGCTTATAATCGTTCGTTGCATTCTACTACTAAGATGTGCCCTTTTGAAATTGTCTATGGTTTCCTACCTCGTGCACCTATTGATTTGTTGCCTCTTCCATCTTCGGAGAAGGTTAATTTTGATGCTAAACAACGTGCTAAATTGATCTTAAAAATGCATGAGTTAACTATAGAAAATATTGAGCGCATGAATGCTAAATATAAACTTGTTGGAGATAAGGGTAGAAAACGTGTTGTCTTTGCACCTGGAGATCTTGTTTGGTTACATTTGCGTAAGGATAGGTTTCCTAATTTGCTCAAGTCAAAGCTAATGCCACATGCTGATGGTCCTTTCAAGGTGTTAGAGAAAGTAAATGATAATGTGTTTAAACTTGAGTTGCCTGTAGATTTTGGGGTTAGTCCCACATTTAACATTGCAGATTTGAAGCCTTACTTGGGTGAGGAAGATGAGCTTCCGTCGAGGACGAGTTCAATTCAACAAGGGGAGGATGATGAGGACATCACTAACAAGGTTACACCCACAACCCCAACTAACACATATACAAGACCAATTACTAGAGCTCGCGCACGCCAATTAAATTACCAGGTACTTTTGTTTCTTGGTAACAATTCTAATGTTCATGAGAATATGATGCTGCCTAAATTGGATACATTTGTCTTGCTTACAAATGAAGGGCCTAGCTTGGACAAGAAGGATGAACATTGGAGCAAGATCAAGCATGGAGATGATGGCATGCGCAAGGGGAACAAGAACGGAGTTACAAGTGATGATTTCAGGACTTTGAAGCCACCATAATGAGTGCGTGAAGCCTTGGACGAAATATACAAGATGTCACTTCATAAATTTCGTCTAGAGGCTATTATAGGTGCCGTGTCACCTTATTATTGGGCCAGGCCCATGTAATTTCGAAATACTTGAGTATAGGCTGTTTTTAGAGTCCGTATGTGTGGGGAAACAAGAGTTAGGGTTGGTTTCGGACCCCTCCTCCAAGGGCCACAAAATTTACCCCTCTTCCCCCATATATACAACCCTTAGGGCGTCATTTAGACTTTGGGTTTTGTTTAGATTAAAGTTCACCATAGCTGCAACTTCGCGTACTTCGTTTGTGTTCAACGACCAGACTAAGACGTCACAGAACTCCACTTGATCAATAAAGATTTCCTCTTGAATTCGCAATATCCAGATTGCAATATCAGTTTCTTGCTTGTTCTTCATTTGCCTGCAGGAAATAGACCTTCGTGGTCAGGTTGATCGTGCTCCAGCGTGGTCAATAAACTCTCAGAGTTGGTTTAGCGATTGCTAAGGCGCGACATCCTCGCACGTTCATAGTCGGATCGTCAAAGTCAACTTCCTCCAAAACGATAGCCACCATCTCATCGAAAGACGGGACACCTTTGCCTCTATCAAATGCTTACGGGGTTGCGAGCGATTGGCAATTGCCTGAATTGGATGCAGAGATGGAGTGGGCCTCCAGTCTCAAGGAAAGGGATTCCAGGGTGAAGAATGATCTTGTCAAGCGCACCTACAAGGCAGAAGCAGCATTCATCATGAAGCGGATGGCAGATGACAGAGCGCTCCGAGCTGCTTGGGGAGAGGAGGAAGAGGACGCTGAAAGCGAGAGCTCTTCCGACGAAGGGAGAGAGGAGCACGAGTCCGGGGACAGCGGCTCCTGCCTCCTCATCGGTCGCAATGAAAGTGAAGAAGATTGCCCATAAGGGCGACAAGCTGGCGGTGGCACACCGCCATTCCACTCGACTGTTGGACGCCAAGACCCCGCCTGCCCAGCAACGTGTGGTCACGGGAGTGGATCTGAGCCCCCCAGTCAAGCCCAGCTTCCTCGCAAAGCTCAGTCCTGCCAGAGACCTTGGCCCGTCAGCGAGTCCAAGGCTGCCGGGAAGTTCTGCTCCTCCTACTCTGAAAAAGGGCAGAGCGACCCCGCCTCCTGCGGGGTATGCGTTGAGCACCATGCTTGTGGATCTAGAGTAAGCAGAATGACCAATCTTCTTGTTGTTGGAGTATTCTACATTTGGTTGCTGATTTAGTCTTGTCTTGTTGTATTGGCAGAGATGAAGAACCCCTCGTCCATCGGGCCAATGGAGCCATACGCGCGGAGGTGCCGAGCCACTCTGCAGGCACATGTATGGTGGGGGACAAGGCAGGGGATCCCATGCCGAGCCATCCAGCCTAGCCTTCGGTGCAAAGCCATGGGGCAAGCTTATTCTACTCATGGAGATGTGGAGGAATGCCCCCATCCCCCGTCAAAGGAGAGAGTGAGAGCCAACCAGGTGGGCCACGCCAAGAGGGACCCACCTTGGCCCAAGTTCAAATAGAGAGATCACTGGCAAGGGCCTCCACCGAGGGGACTGCTCGCGCCGAGGCCACAATCGCCAATGGAGTGGCCGTGGACCAAACGCCGACAACCAATGTTATCGGGGAAGGGAGCATCCTTCATCAGCAGCCGCCATCGGGCAACCCAATTTTCTTTGTTTCTACCTGCTTGAACTACTTCACTCCTTTGCCTCTGGTTTAGTAATATCTGGCTTCTTATTATCCCATCTGTTCAGCCCCGCTAATTGATGAACCTGAGCTCTTGGAGGACGTAGCTAGTATCGGAAAGGATATTGTCGAGGATACGACCAAAATTGCTGTCGCGTAAGGCCATGGACATGCTACCGGGGGTATCCAGGAGTCCCCAAAAGAGATAGAAAAAACCCCGGCAGCACATCTGGCCTAGGCATAGCCATCGAGGAGAAGGCTCCTCTCAAATCCATGGGGCCTCTCCCTTCGAGCCATCCACTAGTCACGGCTCCGCAACCTTCCCCGGGAAAGCTGGCACTAGTCCTTGCTCGACCTAGTCGTGACACTCCCGGCTCATTTGTCTCAGTGGGTGAAAATTTTGATGAGGAGATCAGATGCATACTGGCGTCGCTATCCCAGGGAATTGATGAGGCTGATGATTCTGCTAACTGCGCCAAGGATTTGGCTTTCCTAGAGTCCAGGGAGGCATGATTCAAGGACATGCAAAGCAGGTACAATCTGAAGTGGTAGGCCACTAAGGAGTAGCGCGGCTCTGCCGGTCGTGTGCATCAAAAATTGAAGGACAAGGGCAATGAGGTGCACGAGTGGTACAACTAGCAAATCCTTTCTCTCAAGAGGCAGTACGAGACATTGGATATGGCCAAAGAGGACGTTGTAGCCCGGGGACTCGGCTAGCGGAGTGCGAAGCGCTTTTGGACGCCGGAGAGACAAACATCTCATCCCGGGAAGGGGCCCTCGACGCTACTCTACACGGCAAGGTGGAGGAGCCGGAGGCCCGTGTTCAATAACGTA
The DNA here is from genome assembly GCA_902687465.1 of Secale cereale. Lineage (NCBI taxonomy): Eukaryota > Viridiplantae > Streptophyta > Magnoliopsida > Poales > Poaceae > Secale > Secale cereale. Next base: position 362,855,462 of record LR738710.1, read on the forward strand.
CCAAGGACCTGGAGGACAGCCACAAAGCCACTCTCAACACGATGGCCCTTGAATCCTCAACCCAATTGAAGAATGTTACCGACGAGCTAGCTTTCGCGTCTGCTGCCAAGACTGATCTTGAATATCAAGTGACCAAGCTGATGGAGGACCTTGCCGAGAGCAACAAGGAGATCACAACTCTCAAAGAGGAAGCTCAACAATCAGAAACCATCTTGAAAGAGGTGCAATCGCAGCTTTCCTCTAAGAACCAGGACCTCGACGTTGCCAATGGTGCCATCTCTGACATGAAGGCAAGGCTCGGCTCCTTGGAGAGGGAAATTGAGTCCGCCGATGCTCGTGAGAAGCTGCTGATGTCGGACTTGAACAAGGCAAGGACTCTCTAGAAAGACGCAGAAGACTGATGTCTGCTAGATCTACGTCGGTATTTCCCCAAAGAGGAAGGGATGATGCAGTATAGCAGTTGTAAGTACTTCCCTCAGTGATGAGACCAAGGTTATCGAACTAGTAGGAGAACCAAGCAACACAACGTAAACAACACCTACACACAAATAACAAATACTCGCAACCCGACGTGAAAAAGGGGTTGTCAATCCCTTTCGGGTAACGGACGTGATAGAGTTGTAAATATTGATAGATCGACCGCCAAATAAGATAAGTTGCAGCACGGTATTTTTTGGTTTTTGGTTTAATAGATCTGAAAATAAAATCAACGAAAAACAGATCGCAAGGGCGAATAATATAAGAGACCTGTGGGCCGTAGATTTCACTAGTGGCTTCTCTCGAGAGAATAGCAAATAGTGGGAAAACAATTACTGTTGGACAATTGATAGAACTTCAAATAATCATGAAGATATCCAAGAAATGATCATTATGTAGGCATCACGTCCAAGATTAGTAGACCAACTCCTGCCTGCATCTACTACTATTACTCCACACATCGACCGCTATCCAGCACGAGTCTAGTGTATTAAGTTCATGGAGAAAAGGAGTAATGCAATAAAAATGATGACATGATGTAGACAATATCTATTTATGTAGAAATAGACCCCATCATTTTATCCTTAGTAGGAACGATACATACGTGTCGGTTCCCTTTCTGTCACTGGGATCAAGCTCCATAAGATCGTAGCCACTACAAAGCACCTCTTCCCATTGCAAGATAAATAGATCAAGTTGGCCAAACAAAACCCAAATATCAGAGAAGAAATATGAGGCTATAAGAAATCATGCATATAACAGATCAAAGAAGACTCAAATAACTTTCATGGATATAAAAAGAAAGATCTGATCATAAACTCAAAGTTCATCGGATCCCAACAAACACACCGCAAAAGAGTTACATCATATGGATCTCCAAGAGACCATTGTACTGATAATCAAAAGAGTGAGAGGAAGCCATCTAGCTACTAACTATGGACCCGTAGGTTTGCAAGGAACTACTCACACATCATCAGAGAGGCACCAATGGAGATGGTGAACCCCTTCATGATGGTGTCTAGATTGGATCTGGTGGTTCTGGACTTTGCGGCGGCTGGAATAGAATTTCGTCGACTCCTCTAGGGTTTATGGAATATCTGAGTATTTATAGAGCAAAGAGGCGGTGAAAGAGGCCACCGAGGTGGGCACAACCGACCTGGGTGCGCCAAGGGGGCCTGGCGTGCCTGATGTCTACTACGCAACCTTCTTCTTGTAGACATTGTTGGGCCTCCAAGTGCAGAGGTTTATAGGATAGTAGCAAATTTCCCTCAAGTGGATGACCTAAGGTTTATCAATCTGTGGGAGGCGTAGGATGAAGATGGTCTCTCTCAAACAACCCTGCAACCAAATAACAAAGAGTCTCTTGTGTCCCCAACACACCCGATACAATGGTAAATTGTACAGGTGCACTAGTTCGGCGAAGAGATGGTGATACAAGTGCAATATGGATGGTAGATATAGGTTTTTGTAATCTCAAAATATAAAAACAGCAAGGTAACTAATGATAAAAGTGAGCATAAACGATGTTGCAATGATAGGAAACAAGGCCTAGGGTTCTTACTTTCACTAGTGCAAGTTCTCTTAACAATAATAACATAACTGGATCATATAACTATCCCTCAACATGCAACAAAGAGTCACTCCAAAGTCACGAATAGCGGAGAACAAACGAAGAGATTATGGTAGGGTACGAAACCACCTCAAAGTTATTCTATCTGATCGATCTATTCAAGAGTCCGTAGTAAAATAACACGAAGCTATTCTTTCCGTTCGATCTATCATAGAGTTCGTACTAGAATAACACCTTAAGACACAAATCAACCAAAACCCTAATGTCACCTAGATACTCCATTGTCACCTCAAGTATCCGTGGGCATGATTATACGATATGCATCACACAATCTCAGAGTCATCTATTCAACCAACACAAAGAACTTCAAAGAGTGCCCCAAAGTTTCTATCGGGGAGTCAAGACGAAAACGTGTGCCAACCCCTATGCATAGATTCCCAAGGTCACCGAACCCGCAAGTTGATCACCAAAACATAGATCAAGTAGATCACGTGCTATCCCATTGTCACCACAGATAAGCACATGTAAGACATACATCAAGTGTTCTCAAATCCCTAAAGAGTCAATCCGATAAGATAACTTCAAAGGGAAAACTCAATCTATTACAAGAGAGTAGAGGGGGAGAAACATCATAAGATCCAACTATAGTAGCAAAGCTCGCGATACATCAAGATCACGCCATCTCAAGAACATGAGAGAGAGAGAGAGAGAGAGATCAAACACATAGCTACTGGTACATACCCTCAACCCCGAGGGTGAACTACTCCTCCCTCGTTATGGAGAGCGCAAGGATGATGAAGATGGCCACCGGAGAGGGTTCCCCCCTCCGACAGGGTGCCAGAACGGGTCTAGATTGGTTTTCGGTGGCAACAGAGGCTTTCGGCGGCGGAACTCCTGATCTAGGTTATTTTCCGGAGGTTTCTGTATTTATAGGATTTTTTGGCATAGGGCACAAGTCAGGGGGGGGGGGTCTCCGAGCTGTCCACGAGATAGGGGGGCGCGCCCACCCTCGTGGGAAGCCCGTGACTTTCCTGGCCCAACTCTTTTACTCTGAGGGCTTCTTTTGGTCCATAAAAAATCATCAAAAATTGGCACGTCAATTGGACTCCATTTGATATTCCTATTCTGTAAAACTCAAAAACAAGGAAAAAACAGAAACTGGCACTGGACTCTAGGTTAATAGGTTAGTCCCAAAAATCATATAAAAGTGTGTATAAAAGCCCATAAAACATCCTAGAAGGATAATATAATAGCATGGAACAATCAAAAATTATAGATACGTTGGAGACGTATCAAGCACCCCCAAGCTTAATTCCTGCTCGTCCTCGAGTAGGTAAATGATAAAAACATAATTTTTGATGTGGAATGCTGCCTAACATAATTGTCAATGTAATTCTCTTTATTGTAGCATGAATCTTCAGATCTGAAAGATTCAAGACAAGAGTCTATATTGACATAAGAATAGTAATACTTCAAGCATACTAACAAAGCAATCATGTCTTCTCGAAATAACATGGCCAAAGAAAGTTATCCCTACAAAATCATATAGTCTGGCTATGCTCCCTCTTCATCACATAAAATATTCATATCATGCACAAGCCCGGTTTCATCCAAACAATTATCTCATACTCATTTTTTTTCAAACTTCTCAACTTTCACGCAATATATGAGCGTGAGCCATGCATATAACACTATAGGTGGAATGGAGTGGTGGTTGTGGAGAAGACAAAAGAGGAAGATAGCCTCACATCAACTAGGCGTATTAATGGGCTATGGAGATGCCCATCAATAAATATCAATGTGAGTGAGTAGGGATTTCCATGCAACGGATGCACTAGAGCTATAAGTGTATGAAAGCTCATCAAAAGAAACTAAGTGGGTGTGCATCCATCTTGCTTGCTCCTGAAGACCTAGGGCATTTGAGGAAGCCCATCGTTGGAATATATAAGCCAAGTTATATAATGAAAATTCCCACTAGTATACGGAAGTGACAAAACAAGAGACTCTCTATCATGAAGATTATGGTGCTACTTTGAAGCACAAGTGTGGAAAAGGATAGTAGCATTGTCCCTTCTCTTTTTCTTGGAGGGGCTTTTTTTAGCCCCCCTCTCTTTTTTGGGCCTTCTCCTTTTTTATTTGGCCTTTCTCTTTTTTTTCCTCACGCGGGACAATGCTCTAATAATGAAGATCATCACACTTTTATTTACTTACAACTCAAAGATTACAACTCGATACTAGAACAAAGTATGACTATATGAATGCCTCCGGCGGTGTACCGGGATGTGCAATGAATCAAGAGTGACATGTATGAAAAGTTATGCATGGTGGCCTAGCCACAAATACGATGTCAACTACATGATCATGCATGGAAATATGACAATGATGAAGCGTGTCATAATAAATGGAAAAGTGGAAAGTTGCATGGCAATATATCTCGGAATGTCTATGGAAATGCCATGATAGGTAGGTATGGTGGCTGTTTTTGAGGAGGGTATATGGTGGGTGTATGGCATAGGCGAGAGTTGCGCGGTACAAGAGAGGCTAGCAATGGTGGAAGGGTGAGAGTGCGTATAATCCATGGACTCAACATTAGACATAAAGAACTCATATACTTATTGCAAAAATATACGAGTTATCAAAACAAAGTATTCAACGCATGCTCCTAGGGGAAGGGTTGGTAGGAGTTAACCATCGCACGATCCCGACCTCCACACGAAGGATGACAATCAATAAATACCTCATGCTCTAACTTCGTCACATAGCGGTTCACCATACGTGCATGCTACGGGAATCACAAACTTTAACACAAGTATTTCTTGAATTCATAATTACCCCACTAGCATAACTCTAATATCACCATCCTCATATCTCAAAACAATCATCAAGTATCAAACTTCTCTTCATATTCAATGCACTTGTATAAAAGTTTTTACTATACCCAACTTGGATGCCTATCATATTAGGACTAGTTTTATAACCAAAGCACATTACCATGCTATTCTAAAAGACTCTCAAAATAATATAAGTGAAGCATGAGAGTTCATCTATTTCTTCAAAATAAAACCACCACCGTGCTCTAAAAAGATATAAGTGAAGCACTAGAGCAAATGACAAACTACTCCAAAATATATAAGTGAAGATCAATGAGTAGTTCAATAATTATGTAACTATGTGAAGAATCTCTAACATTTAAGAATTTTAGATCTTGGGATATTATTCAAACAGCAAGAAAAACAAAATAAAACAAAATGACGCTCCAAGCAAAACACATATCATGTGGCGAGTAAAGTTACCGATAGACGAAGACGAAAGAGGGGATGCCTTCCCAGGGCATCCCCAAGCTTAGGCTTTTGGTTTTCCTTGAATTTTACCTTGGGGTGCCTTGGTCATCCCCAAGCTTTGGCTCTTGCCACTCCTTATTCCATAGTCCATCGAATCGTTACCCAAAACTTGAAAACTTCACAACACAAAACTCAACAGAAAACTCGTAAGCTCCGTTAGTATAAGAAAATAAAACCACCACTTAGGTACTATTGTGAACTCATTCTAAATTCATATTGGTGTAATATCTACTGTATTCCAACTTCTCTATGGTTCATACCCTCCGATACTACTCATAGATTCATCAAAATAAGCAAACAACACATCGAAAACAGAATCTGTCAAAAACAGAATAGTCTGTAGCAATCTGTAACTTTCGAATACTTCTATAACTCTAAAACTTATGAAATAAATTGGTGGACGTGAGTAATTTGTCTATTAATCATCTGCAAAGAGAATCACTAAAAACATTCTCCAGTAAAAAATGGTAGCTAACCTCGTGAGCGCTAAAGTTTCTGTTTTTTACACCAAGATCACATAAACTTCACCCAAGTCTTCCCAAAGGTTCTACTTGGCACAAAAACTAATTAAAACACAAAACCACATCTAAACAGAAGCTAGATGCAACATTTATTCCTAAACAGAAGCAAAAAGCAAAGAACAAAAATAAAGTTGGGTTGCCTCCCAACAAGCACTATCGTTTAACGCCCCTAGCTAGGCACGATGATTTCAGTGATGCTCGCATAAAAGATAAGAATTGAAACATAAAGAGAGCATCATGAAGCATATAACTAGCACATTTAAGTCTAACCCACTTCCTATGCACAGGGATTTTGTGAGCAAACAACTTATGGGAGCAATAATCAACTAACACAGGAAAGCAAAACAAGCATAGCTTCAAAACTTCAAGCACATAGAGAGGAAACTTGATATTATTGCAATTTGTAGAAGCATATGGTCCTCTCTGATAATAATTTTCCGTAGCACCATGAATGAATTCAACCATATAACCAGCACATAAAGCATTCTTTTCATGATCTACTTCCATAGAAATTTTACTACTCCCATCATATGCAAAATTCTTCTCATTCATAGTTGTGGGAGGAGCAAATTCAACAAAATAACTATCATGTGAAGCATAATCCAATTGAAAACTAAAATCACGATGACAAGTTTCATGGTTATCTTTATTCTTTATAGCATACATCTCATCACAATAATCATCATAAATAGGAGGCATGATTTCCTCATAATAAATTTTCTCATCAAAACTTGGGGGACTAAACATATCATCTTCATCAAACATAGCATCCCGAAGCTTGTGGCTTTGCATATCATTAGCATCATGGGTATTCAAATAATTCATACTAACAACATTGCAATCATGCTCATCATTCCCATATTTTATGCTAAGCATTCTATGTAATTCTTCTTCTAACACTTGAGCACAATTTTCCTTCCCATCATTTTCACAAGAGATATTAAAATGATGAAGCTTATGAGGTAACCTTAATTCCATTTTTAGTTTTCTTTTACAAACTAAAATAGTGATAAAACAAGAAACTAAAAGATTTGATTGCAAGACCAAAAGATATACCTTCAAGCACTCACCTCCCCGGCAACGGCGCCAGAAAAGAGCTTGATGTCTACTACGCAACCTTCTTGTAGACATTGTTGGGCCTCCAAGTGTAGAGGTTTGTAGGATAGTAGCAAATTTCCCTCAAGTGGATGACCTAAGGTTTATCAATCCATGGGAGGCGTAGGATGAAGATGGTCTCTCTCGAACAACCCTGCAACCAAATAACAAAGAGTCTCTTGTGTCCCCAACACACCCAATACAATGGTAAATTGTATAGGTGCTCTAGTTCGGCGAAGAGATGGTGATACAAGTGCAATATGGACGGTAGATATAGGTTTCTGTAATATGAAAATATAAAAACAGCAAGGTAACTAATGATAAAAGTGAGCATAAATGGTGTTACAATGATAGGAAACAAGGCCTAGGGTTCATACTTTCACTAGTGCAAGTTCTCTCAACGATAATAACATAACTGGATCATATAACTATCCCTCAACATGCAACAAAGAGTCACTCCAAAGTCACTAATAGCGAGAACAAATGAAGAGATTATGGTAGGGTACGAAACCACCTCAAAGTTATTCTTTTTGATCGATCTATTCAAGAGTCCGTAGTAAAATGACACGAAGCTATTCTTTCCGTTTGATCTATCATAGAGTTCGTACTAGAATAACACCTTAAGACGCAAATCAACCAAAACCCTAATGTCACCTAGATACTCCATTGTCACCTGAAGTATCCGTGGGCATGATTATACGATATGCATCACACAATCTCAGATTCTTCTATTCAACCAACACACAGAACTTCAAAGAGTGCCCCAAAGTTCTATCGAAGAGTCAAGACGAAAACGTGTGCCAGCCCCTATGCATAGATTCCCAAGGTCACGGAACCCGCAAGTTGATCACCAAAACATACATCAAGTAGATCACGTGATATCCCATTGTCACCACAGATAAGCACATGCAAGGCATACATCAAGTGTTCTCAAATCCTTAAAGACTCAATCCAACAAGATAACTTCAAAGGGAAAGCTCAATCCATTACAAGAGAGTAGAGGGGGAGAAACATCATAAGATTCAACTATAGTAGCAAAGCTAGCGATACATCAAGATCGTGCCATCTCAAGAACACGAGAGAGAGAGAGAGAGAGAGAGAGAGAGAGAGAGAGAGAGAGAGAGAGAGAGAGAGAGAGAGAGAGAGAGAGAGAG
>LR738710.1:362863819-362916508 GCA_902687465.1 Secale cereale
GGGCGCGCCCCTACCCTCATGGGCAGGCCGTGACTCTGCTGGCCCAACTCTTTTACTCTGGGGGCTTCTTTTGGTCCATAAAAAATCATAAAAAATTGGCACGTCAATTGGACTCCGTTTGATATTCCTTTTTTGTAAAACTCAAAAACAAGGAAAAAACAGAAACTGGCACTAGACTCTAGGTTAATAGGTTAGTCCCAAAAATCATATAAAAGTGTATATAAAAGCCCATAAAACATCCTAGAAGGATAATACAATAGCATGGAACAATAAAAAATTATAGATACATTGGAGACGTATCAGTGCCCTGGTAGGTTGTGCCCTCCTCGGGGCACCTCCCAGGTGTAGCTCTGGCCCATTGGGTGTTTTATGGCCCATATAAAATCTCCAAAAAGTTTCGCGGTGTTTGGAATCCGTTTGATATTGATTTCCTGCAATGTAAAAAACATGCAGAAAACAAGAACTAGCACTTGGCACTATGTCAATAGGTTAGTACCAAAAATGATATAAAATGACTATAAAATGATTGTAAAACATCCAAGAATGATAATATAACAACATGGAACAATCAAAAATTATAGATACATTGGCGACGTATCAGCAACCCCAAGCTTAATTCCTGCTTGTCCTTGAGTAGGTAAATGATAAAAACAGAATTTTGATGTGGAATACTTCCTATCATGTCATATCATATTCTTTTCTTTATAGCATGGACATTTGGACTTTTATATGGTTCAAAGCAATAGTCTAGTTTTGACATGAGATTTAAATACTCAAACATATCAACAAGCAACCATGTCTTTCAAAATATCAATGCTAAAATAAGTTATCCCTAGCCCATCATGCTCAACCATTGATCCATTCATGAAACATATTCGCATATTAGTTACACCCAATGCTCAAGTACGATCATTGTGTTTCCTAGTTTGTTCTTTATAAGAGAAGATGGAGACTCAAAATTCAAAAATAAAAATTGCATAAGTAAAAGAAAGGCCCTTCGCAGAGGGAAGTTGGGATTTGTAGAGGTGCCAGAGCTCAAAGACTAAATTGAGAGATAAAATTATTTTGGGATGCATAGTTTTCCCACCAACGAAAATGACTCAAGGTTCCCAACACTTTCCATGCTAGATATATCATAGCCTCATAGGCGGTTCCCAAACATAAAATAAAGTTTATTCCTTTTCCACCAAAATTTCACAAGCCATGGCTAGCTGAATCCATGGTTGCCTTCCATACCAACACTTTTCAAGGAATTTATTATTTGACAACATAAAGTAAATTTGTTTTTAATTTCGGGAGTGGGCATCCCTGATACCTTTGCCTTACTCTCGTGCAATGACAAGTGAATAAACACTCATCGTGAGAATAACACATCTAGCATGGAAAATATTGGCCACCCCTCACCACCTCGCGAGCAGTACGGGCACATAAAAGGGAAATTTATTTTGAAAATTCGAGATGGCACATACAAATTTGCTTAGAACGGCAAAGGAATACTGCATATAGGTAGGTATGGTGGACTCATGTGGCAAAACCGGGATAAAGGATTTTGGATGCACAAGTAGTGATCATACTTAGTGCAAAATGAAGGCTAGCAAAAGACTGGGAAGCGACCAACCATGAAACGAATAATCTCATAAGCGAGCATTGTGCATAAATAACACCAAATAATGCATCATAAGTAGGATGTAATTTCATTGCATGATTATTGACTTTCGTGCTTGCATAAGGAATCACAAACTTTAACACTAATATTCTTACTAAAGCATAATTACTCAGTAACATGACTCACATATTACATCATCATGTCTCAAAACTATTACAAGAAATCAAGTTTATTTTGTCCAATGATTTTCATGAATTTTTTTATTATATCCTTCTTGGATATCCATCACTTTGGAACTAATTTTCATGTGTTGCTTTTGATAAGCTCAAACAAATATAAGTGAAGATCATGAGCATAATTTTTTTATTTCTCTCAAAATAATTTATGTGAAGCAAGAGAGAATTTCTTAAAAATTTACTAACTCTCAAATAAATCTAAGTGAAGCAAGAGAGTATTTCTTCAAAAATACTAAAGCACATCATGCTCAAAAAGATATAAGTGAAGCACTAGAGCAAATCCATAGCTCATAAAAATTTAAGTGAAGCATAGAGAGCTATTTTAACAAGTCATGGCATAATTTTGGCTCTCTCTAATAGGTGTGTACAGAAAGGATTGATAACTTAGAAAGCAAAAAAAACAAGCAAAGACTCATATCATACAAGATTCTCCAAGCAAAACACATATCATGTGATGAATAAAAATATAGTTTCGAGTAAAATACCGATGGTCGTTAGAAGAACGAGGGGGTGCCACTCGGGGGCATCCCCAAGCTTAGTTGCTTGCTTCTCTTTTAGATAATGACTTGGGATGCCGGGGCATCCCCAAGCTTAGGCTCTTCTTACTCCTTATTCCTTCATCCATCGTATGATAACCAAAAACTTGAAAACTTCAATCACACAAAACTCAACAAAACTTTCGTGAGATCCGTTAGTATAAGAAAACAAATCACTACTATAAGTGTTGTATCAAACCAATTCATATTTTGTATTTGTATTATATCTACTGTATTCCAACTTTTCTATGGCAAAAACTCATCAAAGAAAACCATAGAATCATCAAAACAAACACATAACACAATTAAAACAGAATCTGTCAAAAAACCGAACAGTGTGTAGCAATCTGGAAGTTTTGAATACTTCTGTAACTCTAAAAATCCTGAAAAAATAGGCCCACATGGGAAATTCGTATATTAATCTTCTTCAAAAATAATCAACACAAAAGAACTCTTCTGTTAAAAATGAGAATTTTTCTCGTGAGCGCAAAAGTTTCTGTTTTTCAGCAAGATAAAATCTATTAACACCCAATATGATCCTAAGGCTTTGCTTGGCATAAACCTTTATTCAAACCACAAAAACACATCTAACCAGAGGTATTAAAGGGTATTTTATTGAAGACAACAAGGAAACCAAAAATCAAAAAGATATAAGTTGGGTTGCCTCCCATCAAGCGCTATCGTTTTACGCCCTTAGCTAGGCATGATACCAAGATCTAAGTGTTGTCATCCTTGTTTTCCACTTCCGTAGTCACACATTTCTTTAAAGACTTAGCATATAATTCTTCGACAAAGATACTTCTAGGAACGAGATCAAAGAATATGCTTTTGTAAAGAGGTCTTTCTATTATTTCAATAAAATTGGGGTGAATACTAATCATTTTAAGACCCCTTTGTTATTACTAGAAGAAGCCCCTTTATTCTTACGACCTTTAACGAGAGTTTTCTCAATAGTGTTGACGGAAGAAAAAGCGGTACCCAAGTTACTAAGAATTTCTTCCAATTTATCAATCTGAGAAGGACTTTCTTCTATTCTTTCATTGACTATGGGTTCCTTTTCCTTTGGCAATTTAAAAACTTCACCCGCTTTAGAACCAAATTTATTAGCTAGATCATGCATCTTTTTGTCTAAATTTTCGATATGTTCTTTATTAAGCATTCCCATTTCTATAGCATCTAATCTTTTCATAACGTGCTCAAGAGTCAAAGTTGTTTCATTAACGATAATACGAGAAGATCCCACTAGTGTAATGCCCAGGATGGGACTATACCTCCTACGTGTCGAGGCACGACTTAAAGGTATAAGCCCATTCTGGAATGATCTCAAGTTTGGTATCTTTGCACGACTCATGTAAAAATAGGGATGAAAAAGCAAAAGGAGATAGTTGGCTTACACTCGCCACTTCACACAATACATTACATAAGCAAGACATCATTCCAAAACAACACAACCCGACTATGGGCGAAGATCCAAAAGAAAGATACCAAAACAACATAAAGCCACAGGTCCGAATCGCCCCTAGTAGAAACCACTACTAATCGTCGAAAACGTCACAAGCATACGAGCACGCTCTTCGTGGAACTCCCAGAAGTACTTGATCCAGCTCCTGCATCATCTCGGCTGAACCTGCATCTGGTGTTGTAGTAATTGTGAGCCACGAGGACTCAGCAATCCCATAACCATGGGTAACAAGACTAGCAAAGCTTATGGGTAGGAAGAGGTAAAGTGGTGAGGTTGCAGCAGCGGCTAAGCATAATATGGTGGCTAACTTACGAGTACAAGAATAAGATGAGCATCTACGCAAACGGTCGCAAACTAGTAGTGATCGCTAAAGATCCTGAACTACATACGAGTCAAACATAACCCCACCGTGTTCTCTTCTCAAAGTGAAAAGACACAGTCACGGTTACTCACACAGTTGTGTGTTTTACTTCGGATCCTCTGTCAAGTTTTCTACAACCGGACATTAACAAATTCCAATCTGCCACATAACCGCGGGCACGGCTTTCGAAAGATCATAACCCTGCAGGGGTGTCCCAACTTAGCCCATCACAAGCTCTCACGATTAGCTGAAGTGATAAATATAATATCATCACCCCTTATCTTAGGGAAATCCGATCAGGCTCGGCATCCCGGTGCACAAGACATTTCGACAATGGTAAAACAAGTCCAGCAAGACCTCGCGGCGTGCCGACACCCTAATAGTAGCCGCACGTATCTCGTCTCAGGCCACGTCCGGATGAGCAGTACGTACAGTAACCGAAGACCACAGATAACTGGGTGGCACCACAAGTGGCTCTAGTTTGGGACCAACACCATCAGCACTGGCCCCCCTGTTATGTAGAATTAAGAACCCGGGGACGCGACCCCCTATGCTATTTTAATTAATTAATTAAGTTATTATTATGAGGCAAATTAAAACCAATGTTGGGCCTTGCTGGAGGAGTTTTATTCAAAGTCGAACTGTCAAGGAGTCCCCATCCACCCTTCGTGTAAGGAACGCAAAATCAAGGAACATAATGCCGGTTTATCGGCGCCTAAGGTGGCAGGAGTGGAACAAAACACCGAGCAAAAGGCCAAGCCTTCCACCCATGCCCAGTATATAGGTGTGTTAATAATAATAATAGATATTGTGATATTCCAACAACAAGTTCCTTCCTGGAACGATCTTCATCTTCACCTGCAACTAACTACGCTATAAGAGGGGCTGAGCAAGCGGGTAACATAGCCAAACAATGGTTTTGCTAGGAAGGTGCCAAAGGTTAGAGGTTTCATGGCAACAAGGAGAGGCTGACATAAAAGATGGGTAGCGCGACATGTAACGATAGCATCGAGACAACTAAGCATGGCAATGGTAGTAAAGGTATCCAAGGGTATGATCATCTTGCCTGGGATTCCGCAAGGAAGAAGAACGGATCCATGAAGTAGACGGAGCAACATAGTCGAGCGAATCCTCACAACTCCGGAACAAAACCGAAGCTAACAAGGGAAGCAACCTGAAAGAAGCAAACAACATGGTAAACACACAAGCATAAACATGGCATACGATGCACATCCAAGTATGATGCATGTCCGGTTTAAATATGCATGGCATGGCAAAAGTGCACAAACAAGTACTACAAGTTAAGTGGAGCTCAATATGCAACGAGTTGCATATTGACGAAGCACCACATTTTAATTATTTAATTGACTCTCGTTTATTTACAAGACAAGGTTAAATGTTTGTTAACATGGCAAGAGGTGAAGCAAAAACAAACTACCTATTTAGGTAAGTTTAAATGAGGCCGGAAATACCAACAACAATTCCGGAAAATCCCCATATGCATGTTTAGCAATTTTAAGCAAACAACAATTCACTCACTTTAATGTTGTTAACATGATGCGGATGACATGATCAAGTTTATGCAATTTTTATTAAAAGTTGACATGAAGATGATATGAAGTATTTGTCACCGTGGTGGAAGGAAAGGGTGCCACGGCAACGATCCGAAAATGATGCCATGCAACATATCGATTCCGGTAACTCGTTGAGAGTCTGGTGCAAAAGAAAGGTGGCGTGAGCGAGTCGAACAAGATGAAAAGGTGGGGTGATCCCGTCACCGGGTTCCCACGGGTCAGCGACGAGGCAACTGAGGAGCATGACAAAGACGAATCGGGCACGGTGCACACAAGGGAAACATCTCATACAACACAAGCATTCGTCGGGTCATCGTCTCGGGGTTATACCTTCGGAACATTCGTTCTCGGAGGGGTTCGAGTTGTCGAGGGACGTAGTGGAAGTAGTGGAAGTAGACGTTCTCGCGAGTCGTGGTACACGTTCGTAGAGGGAAGTAGTCGTACACGTTATCGTGTCGTGGTACTTGCCGGCGGGTCCTTGTCGAGTCGTCGTTGACGTAGGGGTACACGTTTATGTAGTGGTACTTGCGGTCTCGGCGACGGTAGTTGTTCACGTTCGTAGATGTACACATTCCGTAGATGGTACTTGAGGGTCTTCGGACTTGCCGGACTCGGTTCTCGTGACGGTAGTGTTACTTGACGTGTCGCCGTGTAGGTGTACTCCTATTATGTAGATGTTCGGGTCGTTGTAGGGGTACTTGGTGCTTCGTCGTGGTACTCGGGGTCTCCGGACTTGCCGGTCTTGGTTCTTGTGACGTAGTGGTACGAGGTTATCTTCCGGTCGTGTAGTTGGACGTGGTAGACATCCGAGCCTCGCCGAGATCTCGTCGAGAAGGGTTCTTGGAGCTGTGATCTCGGCACGCAGCAAACAACAACGCGGCTACGGCAACTTGGCCCGAAAACGACGACGATGGATGGCGTCGTCCCTGTAGAAACAGAGGCGAAGAAGGGCTCCGGTGGCCGCGGCACTGGCCCGCGGAGGAGGAGGCTGTAGGTCCGTGAGGAGGAGGCAGGCGGCTTGGCGTCGGCGTCGAGCTGACGGCGCAGAGGAGGACGAGGCACAGGGCAGGGCGCGCTGGAGACGAGGCCTTGGCGGCGCAGCGGCGGCTCCTGGCCGGCCGGGCTGCCACTGGAGGCGAGGCGCATGGCTGGAGGACGGGGCGCGCCGGGCTGCGGCCTTGGCGACGGACGGCGCGTCCGAAGGAGGAGGCGAGCGGCGCTGCGGCCTAGCGATGCGGGGCGATGGAGGAGGAGGCACGGGCGGCTCTCCTAGCGCGCAGGAGGAGGAGGGCCGACGAGGGGATCGGGCTCCAGGGAAAATCGAGCGGAGGGAGATGGAGTCGGGGGCTGCGAGGGAGATGAGGGAGGGACGAGCGGCGCTGTGAGGGAGAGAAGGGAGCGAGCGGTCGAGAGAGCTGCGGGGCTAGGGTTTAGGTTGGATGGGGCGACTGGGCCTGGCCTATGGAGGCTGATGGGCCTGCTGCGGCTCGGATGGCATAGAGGCCGGCTGGGCTGGTTCTCTCTGCTCCTTCTCTCTTAATTCTAATAGCAGAAAAAATAGAAAGAAAGAAAAGAGAGAAAGGAAAGGTTAGAGAAGGAACTTGGGAATAGGGTTTTATTTTTTCTTGGACTCGCAAAATGTGCATGGTCCATGAAAAAATAGGAGTGGGCAGGATTGAAAGTTTAAATTCAAATTCATTTGAATTAAATTCAAATGATTTGATTAAGATTGAGGCTTTGGAGAGTCCAAAAATGTTGAGAATTTTGGTGGAGCTCGGGAAAATGATTAAGAATTGTTGGCAAAGTTCGAGGCAAGGAATTGAGATAGAAAATGCATGGAGAAAATTATGCAAGTGTGTTATGGTGATTCCAAAGCAATGGAATAATTATTTATAATAGCTCCATAATATTAGGAGGATATGTTATAAAGAGAAGTCATGCTTCCCTCGATTTAAATGGACCGAAGGTCCACACAATTTATTTGGTTGAGATGCAAAAGAAATAAGACATGATGGCATGATGACATGATGCAAAGCAAAATAAATAACACAAGCACAAATGAAACATACGGGAGAACCCGGAATATCTGTAATCTTTTGGGACGTCGGTCTTCGGGCGTCACAACTCTCCCACACTAACAGAGAATCTCGACCCGAGATCCTGGAGATGGCACCGGATAGAAACGAAAAAGAAGAGGTAAAACAAAGTTGCTTCTTTGACAGACGAGTGAAACCGCGAACCTTGAGAGGTTAAACAAGTTGAAAGAACAAAACAACATAGATGAACGAAGATGAAAACACTCCGTTAGAAAAGAGGAACAAGGAGCATTATGAGAACCTTGAAGGCTGAAAGACATTAGATGAGAGCTTACGAACCAAAAGAATATGAAACTACAACGATATAGCCAAGGAATAAGAATGACAGAATTTGGACAGCACTCCGTCTGAAAACCAAAGGAATTAACAAGAGTTTGAGGAGAAGGGGTGATACTTGATGAAATCAACAACATACTGCCTCCGAAACAATTGAAAGAATGGCACCAAGGGTAAGAAGGATTCAGACAGCACTCCGGTTGAAAAGAGAGACAAAACATGAAAAGATGAGAGAACTTGAAAAGAGGACATAATACTCCGGTTAAATTGACAAACAAGGAAAGAACATCATCTCGATAAAACGAGATGAGGGTTTGGAGAGCGCAACATCACAATGCCTCCGGAATGAAAGAATAGCATCTAAATCAACGAAAGAAATGAATGGAGAAGAAAAAGACAACTTCTCCGACAAATGAATATGAAAAACATCCTTACGAAGAAGGGTTGAACGGTGTTGGTGGAAAATCAACAACGAAAACGAATAAGCTTCATGTGGGCTTATGGAAAACATCTCAAAATTATGAGGTGGCAACCAGCCACTAACAGAAACGAATTGCTTGGATTGAGATCAACAAGGAGACGATAAACTTATCTCGCCAGAATGATAAATGAAGAATTGGGTCATTTATAAGCACCATAATAGCAACAATCCTTAGGGAAAGCTTCTAGGTGAAATATAACCCAAATCACTCCAACATAGAGATTGAAGGGTTGAAAGATCTCTTGAACGGAGAGAAAATGATGGGTTTACATGTCTCATTCTTGATAACTTGAGAATCATAAAACATGAAGGGAAATTGTCAAAAATGGCATACCACCATCTGACAAGATAAGGGAGAAAGAATTGCACTTGGAAAGCATGATGAAGAATGCTTGAGCTCCAGCAAGAATCTTGATGAAGACTTCGAGGATGAATCAAAACATGAGAACCACCATGAAGAACTCCGGTAATGAAAGCATGAGAAGTGAAAGATGAAAATAATAAGATTTAAGGCCTGCGATGATTTAGATGGAGGTTTGAAATGATATAATTAAATAACTTGGAGCTCCGGAAAACAAGATGAAAAACTTAGAACCAAGGATATGATATGATGAACAAGCTCCAGACAAAAGAATTAAATCACCTTGAAGGAATAAGAATAAGAATTATGTCAAGCATCTCCTTCACCAATTTAAATTGATGACAACCAAAGGATTTGGCATACTACTTATTCTCGTTGCAAAGAATTAAAGAGAGATCTCGCACAAACTTGGGTAATCTTCAACGAACCACCGGTAGGATTGTGAAAAGAACAAATGAATTAATACGAAAACAAGGAAGAGTAAACTTGAATGAACCACCGTAAGAATATGGAGACGAACGAAGAGACATCAATGAAGAATAGTTTGGAGGACAAAGTTGAAAACTGAGAACAAAGAAATATACTGAAATGATGGCCTTCAGAGAATCACAATAGGAAGAATTCATGAAATGCTTCGGATGGGTATAAAAAGATTCCTCACAATCGGAACAATAATGAGGATGGCATGAAGCTAGAACCACGACTCTTCAAGAGAACGGGCCAAGATTTAAGAGAAACACTTCTCCGGTCTTCAAAATCTGAGAAGATGATGAGATACACCACCATGAATTGTATAGGCACTCCGTAATGAAGAATTAAAAGGTTGAACAAATGATGAAAAAGAATTTGAAAGCGATCTTGGAGAAGGCAGATGACTGATGTAATCCATTCTTACGTCACATTTTGAAAAGAATTTGAGTATAACTCCTGAAAAATTGGAAAAGTCAGGTAAGATCCTGGGAAAAACCTGTGGGTTAGGGCCCACTCAAAAGAAATCACCGTTGGGAAAGATTGCTTGAGAGATATTGCACCGGTTGAATTAAATGGCTTGAATAACTTAACAATCCTCAAAAATAATTTGAACGGATTAAGAATGGAATTATGAATCTTCAGCACTCCGGATATGAATAGCAAGAGGAGAATGATTAATTGGTGCACCGGAATAAGAAAGCATTGTGAAATGAGGAAAAAGGATAAGATCAACATCGAAATCTTGAATTAAATCCACCGGAGAAGAAATGAGAACGGAGAATGATGAACTAGAAGCTCTTGAGCATCTTCCTAAGAATCACCGGATCAGAGCATTGAAGGAAAAGAATGAAAAAATGTCACATGAATAAAATGGATACTTGACTAAGAATTCGGGCTCCAAGAAGAAGAAGGGTGGGAGGGTGGGGAAAACAAAGACAACTTGAGATGAACAAAATGGACACCGGTTGAAAAAGAATTTAACATGACCATCTTGATGATTAAGAAGGACTAGCACTCCCATAGAAATATGAGAACACCGATTAAGAAAGGTATGGAATCAACATTTGACATTGAAGCAACTCGAATACCAGAATCAAAACAAAAACAAAGGATAGATATGTTGCAACATAATCTTCACAATATCATTCGAACAGAGAATTGAACGAATGAATTCCGTAGGTACATCAACTTGTCGAGAAGCCACTTGGAAGAAAAAAAGGTAAATAAAACAAGAAGGAGCAGAAGAACAAATACAAGATAGAAGCTTCGTTCAACATATTCGTGCTGAAAGCTCATGGAACGTGTTACAAAAGGGTTTTGCAATCCCCGGATCAGCATAGCCAAGGACCCTTTAAGATGCAACTCCCGATCGGAACAAACGCCCATAAACCACTTCACTCAATGTAGAACCCCGAACTTCATATCATGCATTCGTTGAAAGAATGCCTACGAGCTACTAGATGAACCCACCTATTAATTTCCGAAAGTTTCCAGTTATGCAATCAGGTGTTGGGGATACAGGGGAAGCATCGCGCACTCAACTCTAATCCTACATCCAGCTGTATCCATCCTTCAACACATAACCAGTTATTTCCGAAAACCGTTTACCTCGGACCTTCGAAACGCATCCACTATACAAGCTATGACAATACTCCCGAACTACCTCCCCAGTACTGGGTGATGTCGGGGTTATCTTGCCACTATCCGCATAGGAGAGTTTTCGATGTCGGCCGTCTTAAGTATTCTAGAACTGATGCGATATATTTGTGACGACAACACCTCAAGCTCAACTCCCCGGGACACTGCCACAACCCCTAATGACAGGAGGCATCGAGAACAATGTTCTCGTCACAAAGACATCGGAATAATCCGAACAATACTCGCGTGATCCTAAAATTTTTTGGTGAATTTTGAGAGTAGAAGAGACAAAAGTAATCGTCAGGAGTCCTCACCAGAGTGAAAAGAGATGAGGAGCAAAAGAAATCCTACTCTCCGATATATATATAGGACTCAAAACATTTTCAAGTGTGTGCCTAGACTCAACCGTCAACGATTCGATCAATCAGTGGGGGCTTCTAGGTCGGAGAAGGCTCTGATACCAACTTGTAATGCCCAGGATGGGACTATACCTCCTACGTGTCGAGGCACGACTTAAAGGTATAAGCCCATTCTGGAATGATCTCAAGTTTGGTATCTTTGCACGACTCATGTAAAAATAGGGATGAAAAAGCAAAAGGAGATAGTTGGCTTACACTCGCCACTTCACACAATACATTACATAAGCAAGACATCATTCCAAAACAACACAACCCGACTACGGGCGAAGATCCAAAAGAAAGATACCAAAACAACATAAAGCCACAGGTCCGAATCGCCCCTAGTAGAAACCACTACTGATCGTCGAAAACGTCACAAGCATACGGCCACGCTCTTCGTGGAACTCCCAGAAGTACTTGATCCAGCTCCTGCATCATCTCGGCTGAACCTGCATCTGGTGTTGTAGTAACTGTGAGCCACGAGGACTCAGCAATCCCATAACCATGGGTAACAAGACTAGCAAAGCTTATGGGTAGGAAGAGGTAAAGTGGTGAGGTTGCAGCAGCGGTTAAGCATAATATGGTGGCTAACTTACGAGTACAAGAATAAGATGAGCATCTACGCAAACGGTCGCAAACTAGTAGTGATCGCTAAAGATCCTGAACTACATACGAGTCAAACATAACCCCACCGTGTTCTCTTCTCAAAGTGAAAAGAGACAGTCACGGTTACTCACATAGTTGTATGTTTTACTTCGGATCCTCTGTCAAGTTTTCTACAACCGGAATTAACAAATTCCAATCTGCCACATAACCGCGGGCACGGCTTTCGAAAGATCATAACCCTGGAGGGGTGTCCCAACTTAGCCCATCACAAGCTCTCACGATTAGCCGAAGTGATAAATATAATATCATCACCCCTTATCTTAGAGAAATCCGATCAGGCTCGGCATCCCGGTGCACAAGACATTTCGACAATGGTAAAACAAGTCCAGCAAGACCTCCCGGCGTGCCGACACCCTAATAGTAGCCGCACGTATCTCGTCTCAGGCCATGTCCGGATGAGCAGTACGTACAGTAACCGAAGACCCCAGATAACTGGGTGGCACCGCAAGTGGCTCTAGTTTGGGACCAACACCATTAGCACTGGCCCCCCCTGTTATGTAGAATTAAGAACCCGGGGACGCGACCCCCTATGCAATTTTAATTAATTAATTAAGTTATTATTATGAGGCAAATTAAAACCAATGTTGGGCCTTGCTGGAGGAGTTTTATTCAAAGTCGAACTGTCAAGGGGTCCCCATCCACCCATCGTGTAAGGAACGCAAAATCAAGGAACATAATGCCGGTTTATCGGCGCCTAAGGTGGCATGAGTGGAACAAAACACCGAGCAAAAGGCCAAGCCTTCCACCCATGCCCAGTATATAGGTGTGTTAATAATAATAGATATTGTGATATTCCAACAACAAGTTCCTTCCTAGAACGATCTTCATCTTCACCAGCAACTAACAACGCTATAAGAGGGGCTGAGCAAGCGGGTAACATAGCCAAACAGTGGTTTTGCTAGGAAGGTGTCAAAGGTTAGAGGTTTCATGGCAACAAGGAGAGGCTGACATAAAAGATGGGTAGCGCGACATGTAACGATAGCATCGAGACAACTAAGCATGGCAATGGTAGTAAAGGTATCCAAGGGTATGATCATCTTGCCTGGGATTCCGCAAGGAAGAAGAACGGATCCATGAAGTAGACGGAGCAACATAGTCGAGCGAATCCTCACAACTCCGGAACGAAACCGAAGCTAACAAGAGAAGCAACCGGAAAGAAGCAAACAACACGGTAAACACACAAGCATAAACATGGCATACGATGCACATCCAAGTATGATGCATGTCCGGTTTAAATATGCATGGCATGGCAAAAGTGCACAAACAAGTACTACAAGTTAAGTGGAGCTCAATATGCAACGAGTTGCATATTGACGAAACACCACATTTTAATTATTTAATTGACTCTCGTTTATTTACAAGACAAGGTTAAATGTTTGTTAACATGGCAAGAGGTGAAGCAAAAACAAACTACCTATTTAGGTAAGTTTAAATGAGGCCGGAAATACGAACAACAATTCCGGAAAATCCCCATATGCATGTTTAGCTATTTTAAGCAAACAACAATTCATTCACTTTAATGTTGTTAACATGATGCGGATGACATGATCAAGTTTATGCAATTTTTATTAAAAGTTGACATGAAGATGATATGAAGTATTTGTCACCGTGGTGGAAGGAAAGGGTGCCACGGCAACGATCCGAAAATGATGCCACGCAACATATCGGTTCCGGTAACTCGTTGAGAGTCCGGTGAAAAAGAAAGGTGGCGTGAGCGAGTCAAACAAGATGAAAAGGTGGGGTGATCCCGTCACCGGGTTCCCACGGGTCGGCGACGAGGCAGCCGAGGAGCATGACAAAGACGAATCGGGCACGGTGCACACAAGGGAAACATCTCATACAACACAAGCATTCGTCGGGTCATCGTCTCGGGGTTATACCTTCGGAACATTCGTTCTCGGAGGGGTTCGAGTCGTCGAGGGATGTAGTGGAAGTAGTGGAAGTAGACGTTCTCGCGAGTCGTGGTACACGTTCGTAGAGGGAAGTAGTCGTACACGTTATCGTGTCGTGGTACTTGCCGGCGGGTCCTTGTCGAGTCGTCGTTGACGTAGGGGTACACGTTTATGTAGTGGTACTTGCGGTCTCGGCGACGGTAGTTGTTCACGTTCGTAGATGTACACATTCCGTAGATGGTACTTGAGGGTCTTCGGACTTGCCGGACTCGGTTCTCGCGACGGTAGTGGTACTTGACGTGTCGCCGTGTAGGTGTACTCGTATTATGTAGATGTTCGGGTCGTTGTAGAGGTACTTGGTGCTTTGTCGTGGTACTCGGGGTCTCCGGACTTGCCGGTCTTGGTTCTTGTGACGTAGTGGTACGAGGTCATCTTCCGGTCGTGTAGTTGGACTTGGTAGACATCCGAGCCTCGCCGAGATCTCGTCGAGAAGGGTTCTTGGAGCTGTGATCTCGGCACGCAGCAAACAACAACGCGGCTGCGGCAACTTGGCCCGAAGACGACGGTGATGGATGGCGTCGTCCCTATAGAAACAGAGGCGAAGAAGGGCTCCGGTGGCCGCGGCACTGGCCCGCGGAGGAGGAGGCTGCAGGTCCGCGAGGAGGAGGCAGGCGGCTTGGCGTCGGCATCGAGCTAACGGCGCAGAGGAAGACGAGGCACAGGGCAGGGCGCGCTGGAGATGAGGCCTTGGCGGCGCAGCGGCGGCTCCTGGCCGGCCGGGCTGCGGCTGGAGGCGAGGCGCACGGCTGGAGGACGGGGCGCGCCGGGCTGCGGCCTTGGCGACGGACGGCGCGTCCGAAGGAGGAGGCGAGCGGCGCTGCGGCCTCGCGATGCGGGGCGATGGAGGACATGGCACGGGCGGCTCTCCTGGCGTGCGGGAGGAGGAGGGCCGACGAGGGGATCGGGCTCTAGGGAAAATCGAGCGGAGGGAGATGGAGTCGGGGGCTACGAGGGAGATGAGGGAGGGACGAGCGGCGCTGTGAGGGAGAGAAGGGAGCGAGCGGTCGAGAGAGCTGCGGGGCTAGGGTTTAGGTTGGAGGGGGCGACTCGGCCTGGCCTATGGAGGCTGATGGGCCTGCTGCGGCTCGGATGGCCTAGAGGCCGGCTGGGGTGGTTCTCTCTGCTCCCTCTCTCTTAATTCTAATAGCAGAAAAAAATAGAAAGAAAGAAAAGAGAGAAAGGAAAGGTTAGAGAAGGAACTTGGGAATAGGGTTTTATTTTTTCTTGGACTCGCAAAATGTGCATGGTCCATGAAAAAATAGGAGTGGGCATGATTGAAAGTTTAAATTCAAATCCATTTGAATTAAATTCAAATGATTTGAACAAGATTGAGTCTTTGGAGAGTCCAAAAATGTTGAGAATTTTGGTGGAGCTCGGGAAAATGATTAAGAATTGTTGGCAAAGTTCGAGGCAAGGAATTGAGATAGAAAATGCATGGGAAAATTATGCAAGTGTGTTATGGTGATTCCAAAGCAATGGAATAATTATTTATAACAGCTCCATAATATTAGGAGGATATGTTATAAAGAGAAGTCATCCTTCCCTCGATTTAAATGGACCGAAGGTCCACACAATTTATTTGGTTGAGATGCAAAAGAAATAAGACATGATGGCATGATGACATGATGCAAAGCAAAATAAATAACACAAGCACAAATGAAACACACGGGAGAACCCGGAATATCTGGAATCTTCTGGGACGTCGGTCTTCGGGCGTCACAACTAGACTGCTCATAGCATTCAAAGCATCAAAAGGAGGACATTTTGAGAGATTTCCTCCAGTAATAGTATCAAGAACAAATCTATACCAAGTAGATACCCACATAAAAATTTCGAAGAAGAACAATAGTGGCTTGCTTGTGAATAGATCTGTTATTAGCATTGCAAATCCGGTACCATGCATCTTTTAGGCTTTCTCCTCCTCTTTGCTTAAAGTTGAGAACTTTGTTCTCGGGGGTGCAAATGATGAGGGGAGGACTAGCCATGATGACAAGAACTCAAATAGAGCCGGCAAGAAAAACGGCGAACGGAAAAAGAGGGCGAATAAAACGGCAAGTATTTGTGAAGTGGGGGAGATGAAAATGAGAGGCTAATGGCAAATAATGTAAATTGTGAGGAGATGAGATTTTTGATTAGGAACCTGGTATATGTTGAAGGTGCTCCCCGACAATGGTGCCATAAATTCCTTTTGATGTCTGCTAGATCTACGTCGGTATTTCCCAAAGAGGAAGGGATGATGCAGTATAGCAGCGGTAGGTATTTCCCTCACTGATGATAGCAAGGTTATCGAACCATTAGGAGAACCAAGCAACACAACGTAAACAACACCTCCACACAAATAACAAATACTCGCAACTCGACGTGTAAAAAGGGTTGTCAATCCCTTTTGGGTAACGAACATGATAGAGTTGTAAATATTGATAGATCGAACGCCAAATAAGATAAATTGCAGCAAGGTACTTTTAGGTTTTTGGTTTAATAGATCTAAAAATAAAAGCAACGGAAAATAGATCGCAAAGGCAAATAATATGAGAAAGAAACCCGGGGCCCGTAGATTTCACTAGTGGCTTCTCTCGAGAAAATAACAAACGGTGGGAAAACAATTACTGTTGGGCAATTGATAGAACTTCAAATAATCATGAGGATATCCAGGCAATGATCATTATATGGCATCACGCCCAAGATTAGTAGACCAACTCCTGCCTACATCTACTACTATTACTCCACACATCGACCGCTATCCAGCATGCATCTAGTGTATTAAGTTCATGGAGAAATAGAGTAATGCAATAAGAAATATGACATGATGTAGACAAGATATATTTATGTAGAAATAGACCCCATCGTTATCCTTAGTAGGAATGATACATACGTGTCAGTTCCCTTTCTGTCACTGGGATCAAGCACCATAAGATCGAACCCACTACAAAGCACCTCTTCCCATTGCAAGATAAATAGATCAAGTTGGCCAAACAAAACCCAAATATTGGAGAAGAAATACGAGGCTATAAGAAATCATGCATATAAGAGATCAAAGAAGGCTCAAATAACTTTCATGGATATAAAAAGATAGATCTGATCATAAACTCAAAGTTCATCGGATCCCAACAAACACACCGCAAAAGAGTTACATCATATGGATCTCCAAGAGACCATTGTATTGATAATACAGAGAGAGAGAGAGAGAGAGAGAGAGAGAGGAAGCCATCTAGCTACTAACTACAGACCCGTAGGTCTACAAGGAACTACTCACGCATCATCGGAGAGGCACAAATGGAGATGGTGAACCCCTTCGTGATGGTGTCTAGATTGAATCTCATGGTTCTGGACTTTGCGGCGGCTGGAATATAATTTCGTCGACTCCTCTAGGGTTTCTGGATTATCTGAGTATTTATAGAGCAAAGAGGCGGTGTGGGAGGCAACCGAGGTGGGCACAACCCACCTGGGCACGCCAGGGGGCCCGGCGCGCCCTGGTGGGTTGTGCCCCCCTTGGGGCATCTCCCAGGTGCAGCTCTGGCCCATTGGGTGTCTTCTGGCCCATAAAAAATCTCCAAAAAGTTTTGTGGTGTTTGGACTTCGTTTGATATTGATTTCTTGTGATGTAAAAAACATGCGGAAAACAAAAACTGGCGCTTGGCACTATATCAATAGGTTTATACCAAAAAATGATATAAAATGACTATAAAATGATTGTAAAACATCCAAGAATTATAATATAACAACATGGAACAATAAAAAATTATTGATACGTTGGAGACGTATCAAGGAAAAACTGGAGAATCAAGTCAAGCAGCACGACCTCTGGATCAAGAGCATGGTAGATATCGCTGAATGCCTCCCTCGGCAAGCACGTAGTCCCAAGTGTCAAGCTGACGCTTTTCTTCGAGGGCCTGATCGAGTGGCTGAAGACATACGAGGACGACAGGGACGCCTGCTTCGCTAACGAGTCCCAGAAGCCTGCTCACGATGCTCTCTTTCCGGTCTTGAGCAACTCGCCTTCTTCCATCCATACCTCAATCTTGCTGATGGCTTCAAGACGCAGCCACCAGGTGCGGGTATCTCTGCTACCGTGACGAAGGACGGTCCCCTTGCCGACAATGTTCTCTCGGTTCCAAGAGTTCCCAGAGGTCGCCAGGCCCAACCTTGAGCCATTCTTGTTACCGTGGTGCCTTGTAATAAGACACAATAAGTATCTTGTTTTTAGTTTCCATACTTCTCTTGCCTTAGTGCTTGTCAAACTGATGTTTATATACTAGTGCATGATATCCCTCTTATGTTTACCCATTGGCATTCGTATAGTTAATTTTTTCCTTGCGTACTTTGGTTGCCCGCCAATATCATACTGCCATGATTGTTTTGAGGAACGGGTCCTTAGTATTCAGCTGGCAAGGACACACTGTCGGTGGGTTTTTCCTTAGCAGTCCTTGACGCTGCCACCCTTTGTTGAGCATGCTCGAAACAAAGAAAGGGCGCAGACAAGTACAGTAAGGCTCCATCGTATGAGGGACCTGCCATACAAAACCTTGGTTGTCTGAGGGATAGGCACGCACAAGCTCTAAAGAAGAGTTAACAAGCATGCCAACTTAGCTTTTGTATATGCTCCCCTCCTACCGGGGTATACACTTGATTACGCGCAATATCTTTCCATCCATCCGTGGCTGCCCCTCCTGTTCATGCCTCCCGAGGGAGCCCGGGCTCGTTTATCCATTTTTGTTCTGCAGAGACGAAAAACAGGAAAGGGCACAGAGGAAGGACTATGAAACCCATTAGTTACGCGCCATCCCCCGGCACGAGCCGGAGGAGTCAGCATAAATATTTATGATTAATGATATACAGTGGAAAAGGGAAAGAATTGGCTCCTCCCTCCTTTCCTATTGTTTCGTATGATCTCTTGGCAGTCGGCGTGAAGGACACACTCGCGCATTGAGCACTGTCGGGTGCCAACTAAAAGATAAGCAGCAACGCTCAACTCAGGATTTATCCTCGGTGGGATAAATACATGACCGAGATTCACGTGGGCTTATCGACGTTGGCGGCATCACCACTGCGCGACCCAATCACTGGAGAGCAAGGAGGAAGTAGGAGGCCAATTGCTTGTTAATTTCTCATCTGTCTACACAAGCGGCGTCCCTTGGGGTCAGACGTGCTCTATGGGAGGGCGCGAGGAGGGCGATGCTGCCGCACACCATGCTCCTCTTTTTGTCCATGGGTGGCATGGTGATCACGTCATCTGTGCTTGCTAGCAAATGCAACACCGTCGCTCCCCGCCATTGTCATCTCCATCGTTGCGGTGCAACGAGCGACAAGGTCTGGAAGGAACGAGGCTAGGGAGTGGCTATTTTCCCATTCGAAGCCGTTGACTAAGAGGATGACGATGAGGATGATAATGAAGACCGACGCGCCATCCACAACTTCAGGTTTGCACAGGCGCCCCCCCTTCCTGGTGTGCCAAAGATGTCGTGGGAGAACACGATCACCGATGGGGCCATGAGCCCCTTTGTGGTTCGGCGTGGGGGAGATCATGTTGCATGAAGAGCGGAGGCCACGAGGCAGCACGACAACGATGACATGGGTGGTTTTTACCCAGCTTCGGGCCGCTGTGAGGCGTAAAACCCTACTCCTACTTTTTGGTGGATTTGATGAAGGAACACAATGAGCACGCGGCGCTTGAGCCAAGCAGGATGGCCTCGGGGAGAGTAGCTATGCGTGTACAAGTGTGCGAGGGTTCAAATCCCCCTCTAGGTTGCCTCGGACCTCCTTTTATAGCTAAGGGGTGACCAAAGTGGCAAAATAGTCTTTATCCAGTGATTAGATAGCTAACAATGCTATCATACCTAACTCTGGCAGTTAGGACAAAGTGCATTAAATGCGCTGCTAGGTGTCACACCGAGGATGAAGCCCGGCGAGCCTGCCGTGCTGCTTAATCTTCTTCTTCTTATCTGCTTAACACGCCTCTGGACATGTGTCAAATGGGTGCAATATATCTTCCAGCGGGCCGCCACGTGCCTAATGAAGGCCACTTAATCATACGAAGGCTCGAGACTGCACTGATAGGTGATTTGCATTGCGATGTGGTGGAGTGGTGGCGCCCTGGGAGGAACTCTTGCTCTTGGCGGCCCCGGCATGCCTGCCGAGGTGATCTTTGACTCGCACTTGGGGCAGTCTTGACTTGGCCGAGCCATCCTGCCCGGCAAGGGAGGCCTTCCCAAGGTGTGCTCAGCTGTCTCGTATGATGACTTGGTCTTATTGATCCGCATGTTGGTGTAGCCATTCCTTCATTGTGCACTGGCTAACATGGTGGAGGCTCTTCGTCCATGCACAAGTCAAGGGGAACACATACCTCTTGTGTACCCTGTCACATTTCTTTAATGAAGTTCATTTGGAGAAGGATATGCGTATCATAATTCTTATTCTTATTTCATCAAGGTGATTTAATCTCTTCTTTGGGAGTTTGTTCACGATATCAATTCTCGGTTCTCAGTTGTTCATCTTTTCCTTTCTAGAGTTCCAAGTTTTATCGGTTATCTCGTCACAAAGCTCCATCTAGGTCATTGCATCGCTTCATCTTGTTCATTTAAATTTTCAATTGCTTTCCGTCTTGCTTCTCTTTCCAGAGTTCTTCACGGAGGTTCATCGTGGTGGTTGATACGTCCAAAACGTATCTATAATTTCTGCTTACTCCATGCCTCTTTTGGGTGATATTGCTATGTTATTTATACACTTCCATACACTTTTGATCATATTTGGACTAACCTATTAACTCAGTGCACCCCAGTGCCAGTTTCTGTTTTCGGCTGTTTTTGTATTTCAGGTTTTCACATTACGAGAACTGCCAGAAAAAATCCAGAAAAATTATATAAAAAATCAGCGTTCCGGAAGCTTCCATGCGGCCAAAGTAGGGCCGGAGGGGACCCACAGGGGCTCCAGGCGGCCTGCCCACGCGGCCCCCCTGGCCGCGCCGGGGGGGGGGGGGGGCGCCTGGGCACCCCTGACCCCCTCTGATGCCCCCCTTTGGCATATATTTACACAGTGTCGCGGAAACCCTGATTCCAGAACCCTTTTCTCCAGACGCGATTCCGATCTCCACCGCCATCGCCATCAAACTTCGGGGGACCAGAATTCCTGCGCCGGCACCCTGCCGGGACGGGGAAGTGCCCCCGGATTCATCTCCATCGACGTTGCTTCCTCCCTCCATGATGCGGGAGTAGTTCCTCCTCGGGGCTGAGGTTCTTACCAGTAGCTATGTGGTCAATTCTCTCTCCCATGATGTGATCTTCGTTGTGATCATAGGCTATGTTAATCTAGGGTGATCCCATGATATTTCCCTTCCTCTATGTATTGGATTGATGTACTCACTTGTCTTTATCTAGTATAATCCCCGAGACCAAGGTGACAGCGGTCTATTGGACATGGATTAGAAAAGTATTTTCATGAGTGATTTCCTCTCTTGTGTGTTGATTGAAGATAGAGAGTCTCTTGGTGCTTGTCTTTGACTATCCTTTAGATATGTTGTGGTGATTGTGGGACTCTCTTTGGATGGCCGCGGTGACATTGGGAAATCCTTAGAATGAGAACTACGAACTTTGAGGTGTGCTTTTGTAGCCCTACATAATTCTCGTCCTCTCTTGACCATGAAGGAATGACCTCCGAGTGTGTCCCCTTTGCATGTTTTACGGGAAATATCATGTGAATCGATTATGTTAATGTTGTTGGGAGTTGCCACTAGTGAAAGTATGAACCCTAGGCCTTGTTTCCACCATTGCAATACCATTTGTGCTCACGTTTACCACTTGTTTGCTTGCTGCACTTTTTATTACAGATTTATATTACTTTGCTTTGCCACTCCTATCATCCATATTTTAGCATCTCTTCGCCGAACTAGTGCACCTATACATCTGACAAGTGTATTAGGTGTGTTGGGGACACAAGAGACTTCTTGTATCTTAGTTGCAGGGTTGCTTGAGAGAGACCATCTTCAACCTCTACTTCCCTGAGTTCGATAAACCTTAGGTCATCCACTTGAGGGAAATTGTTGCTATCCTACAAACCTCTGCGCTTGGAGGCCCAACATAGTCTACAAGAGTAGAAGCGTGTGTAGACATCAAGCTATTTCTGGCGCCGTTGCCGGGGAGGTGAGCGCTTGAAGGTATATCTTTAGATCTTGCAATTAAATCTTTTTTGTTTCTTGTTTTTATTTCACTAGTTATGTTTATGGAAAACCTTGCTATTGGATCGTTGCTTGCGGGAAGACGCCCCACACCTGTGGTGGTTGCTCCTCCCCCTACTGAAATTGTGCCCTATAAAATACCAGCTGGTATTATCAATTATGTTTTGGCTAATCGTTATGCAGGAGACATACATCCCGGTGAACACTTGCTATATCTGTCACAATTATGTTCATTATTTAAGCTTGCAGGTGTATCAAGGGAGTTTGTCATGAGGAAATTGTTCGCCGTATCACTTATAGATAAAGCTTCAGATTGGTATAAGCTTCTCGATAACTCGCACTTGCTTGATTGGCAAGAGCTTATGTCTCTCTTTTACTCTAAGTTTTATCCTCTTCATGAAGTCCATAAGAATAGGAATTATGTTTATAATTTCTATCCTCGTGACGGAGAGAGCATAGCTCAAGCTTGGGGGAGACTGAAAACATTAATGCTAAAATGTCCTAACCATGGGCTCCCCAAAGATATGATTATTACTAATTTCTATGCGAGGCTCTCTCGACAGGATAAAGATTTGCTCGATGCTTCCTCTATGGGTTCTTTCACAAACGAAAAGATTGATGCTAAATGGGTACTCCTTGAAAGAATTCAACGCAACACTGAAGATTGGGAGATCGACAAAGGTAAAGAGTCAGGTATAATTTATGAGTATGATTGCATTAAGTCCTTTGTTGAAACTACAAGTTTTAATAAGTTTAGTGCTAAGTTTGGACTTGATTCTCAACTCCTTGTTGATTTCCTCAAATCTTTTGCTTCACATCTTAATATGCCTAAGGAGGATTGGATCAAGTATCATAAACCTTTTAAAGAGACTTGCAAAGAAAATGAAATTGTCCATGATGATTGCAACATGCATGATCCAATTCCTAAAGATGAAGTTTTATATAAGCATGTTAATTTTTGTGGAGTGGATAGACCTTGTGAAAGGCCTATGATTGAAGAAGAGAAGTATTGTAAGCAACATAAGCATGAAAGAACAATCACTTGGGTCAGAGATTTAAATGAAATTGCTAGAGAATTGTGTGACCTTTATCCTTTTACTTGTGAACTTTGCCGTATAGAGGGTCACTTTAATTTTCAATGCATGAACTTTCAAAACATAACTGTTAACCAGTTGTGTGATAACATGATCACTTCTGATCTTTATGATGAGCTTATGTTATTTTTGATGTGTGAAGAGTTATCAGAAAAGACTTCTTGGCTAGATGTTAATGCCATAGGAATAAAAAACACTTTGCAAAATTGCCATCCCTATTGTGTTGTTAATTGCCATGAATATGATTACATAAGTAAGATTAGAAAGGAGGGAACTTTGCCAAAGTATAAAAATGTCTCTTATATTTCTGCTAATAAAAAGGAGAGTTTCTCCCAAGTTTCCCCTATTGTTTCTAATGATAAACCAGGATATGTGGAGAAGCTTCATCTCCAACCACCCCCTCCTAAGGTGAAGAAGAAGAAAAAGAAGATGAGGAGGAAGAGGAGCAAGAAGGAAGAAGAATGGGTATCAACCTGGCCGGAGCATATTCCTCCCATCAACTTTTATCCTAACGGTTGTAAGTTTAAAGAAGAAGGTGAAGTTTATTGCCTTAATTATCATCTTGATGATACGTCCGTAGGTACTATTGAAGATGATTTTGATTATGATATGCATGTTACTTATTGTGATTGGGAAAATGATGATAATGCTACTTATGATCTTGAAAATCTTTTTGGTACCAACTCTGAAAGTGATGATATGGGAAGCTCTAAGCTTGGGGATGATAGGATGCAAATCCTTTACACACTAGTGATGTGATAATTGACAATTCTTTTGCTAGTAAGAATAAAGACAACATGTTTACAAATATAGTTGCTAGCAATGATAATGCTCTTCTCTACCATGATGATGTTATAACTCCAACCTATAGTGATTATAAAGGTACCTATGACATAAGGAGAAATTATCCTTATGAAACTTGTCATAATCATGGAGGGCATTACTCCCTAGTTGAACACCACCCTCCTACTACACAATTAATCTATAGTGTTCAAGTGGTTTATGATAGTCCTACTCCCACTATTACCAATGAGAAAGATTATGCTTATGTGGAGAGTAAGAGTACCTTTTTGTATGTGGATCATGGTAACAATGCTTTATGTGATGCTTATATTGTTGAGTTCATCCATGATGCCACTGAAATTTATAATGAGAGAGGGAGACTTGGTTCTAAATATCTTAATAATAAGAAGTTTCCTCTCTTTATGGTGAATATTTTGAAGTTATGCTTGCTTTGCCTTCTATGCTAGTTGCTTTGTGCTTTAATGAATTATTCTATTGCAATATTCCTATGCATAGGAAGCATGTTAGGCTTAAATGTGTTTGGTATTTGCTTCTTGATGCTCTCTTTTGTTCTTCAACTCTTATTCCTACGAGAGCATCATTAAAGTCTTATGCCTAGCTTAAAGGCATAAAAGAAAGCGCTTTTGGGAGGCAGCCCACAATGAATAAAGTTTTATTTTGCTTTTGTTGTGTCTTGATGTTGTTACTACAGTAGCATCATCATTGTATCTTTACTTTTCAACTTTGTGCCAAGTGTAGCCTCTGATTCCAAGAAAGTTCAAAAGTTGTGACGTGCTGTCCAGGAAACAGATTCTGTCCTTGGATAGAAAAATTCGTATAAAATCACCAGATCATCTTTTTGGTCTGAATTTTTTCGACAGCGTGCTCAATACAATTGTCTTTTGTGCGTCTGTTCTGAGTTTTTTGATTAGAGTTGCAGAAGTGCCCCGAAAAAATCATTTACTACCTGCTGTTCAGTTTTTCACAGATTCTGTCCTGTTTTGCCTTTCCTTCATTTTGCAAACCTTGAGCTTGCTTTTTCTTTGCAAAAACCTTTTGGAAATCTTGAGAAACAGCAAAACTTCAAGAATATCTTTATTTCCAGCAAGGAACAATTATTTTATTATGGGTACTAACCTTGCTAATCAGATTATGATGAGTTATGTATGAAGGGAGTTTTCAAGTGTGCGAGGGAAGATGATAAAAAGATTCAGGAGTGTCAAACGCTCAAGCTTGGGGATGCCCCCATGCACCCCCAAGAAATATTCAAGGAGACTCAAGCATCTAAGCTTGGGGATGCCCCCGTGCATCCCCTTCTCCATCAACATTATCAGTTCGTCCTTCGTTCCACTATATTTTAATCACTTCATGTGTTATGTGCTATTCTTGGAGCGTCTTGTTTTAGTTTTCCTTTTAGTTTTCTTTAGCTTTTTATAACGAGTTGGAACTCAGCTTTCTTTATGTGGGAGAGAAACACGCTCCACTTCTACCTAGAACAAAACATAGAATTTGCATGTCTATCTTTGCTGTGTGTGTTCTTTGTCTTTTAATAGCTACTATCATGCTTAGCTCTTAACTTCCATGCTTATCTTTTTAAAGAGCTTTTGTTTAGTTGGTTGCTTGAACTCTCTTTAGTTATCATGTTTATCTTATTAAGAGAGTTTGCTTCCGTTGCATTGGTTGATATGTCTATGATAAAGATGCTACGTGCATAATGGCGCTTAGTAGTTCATGTTTTCTTATGGTTAGTCTCAAATAGCAGGGGGATTCCCAATGTGTTATTGGAGTACCAACATGATTTGTTTGCCTATGATGTGGTATGGTTTAGTAATATCTTCCTTCAAAGAATTTATTTTGATTGACTTGGCGTATGCTCACGCATATTTAAGACAGTAAAGAAAGTCTGTCAAGCCTTGATGATCTTTTGTTTCTGAGTAGCGATATAACTTCCATGCCTGATTCAATGTTGCATTGTCGCTCTGCATGATTATGACCGTCATTGCTCTCTTAGTTGGTCGCTCCCCGTCTTTTGCTAACCTTCGCCTGTACTAAGCGGACTGACTGCTTGTGCATCCACATCCTTTTAATCCAGTTATGCCATATGAGTCCACCATATCTTCATACATGGTATTTACCTGCCATTCCTAACGGAGACTTGCATGTACCATCTCGAAATTATTCAAAGAAAAAGCATTCCTATTTTGTGCCTCTGTTTTAAGTTCATGAGGAAGTAGTAGTTAATTCATGATCTTTTTAAGTTGGACAAGCTTCACCCCGGGATTGCATGTATAATGTGTAAACCCATAATACGAGAAGGAACTGGCATTGAGTGCGCCCGGCTCAAAAAGATAATATAACAAACAAACCCTCCTTCACGCTTTGTTCATGAGAAATCAGAAAACTTTGGCAGTGATAAACAAAGGAGATTAAGAGGATGTGATCGTCCTCATTCGGGAGCCGTTCCTCGAAACTTGTCCATCTCAAGAAGTGATTGAGTTGTCTGCTAGCATTCGTTGACGAAACATGCATGATCTAAAAAAAATTATTACCTCTGTTTTAAAACCAAGAGCTCTGGTACATGTTTTGTCTTTGTTTCCGACTACGGGTTTTCAACCTTGCCAACAAAAGCCACGGTTCGAGAGTCTCCACCTTCTTTTAAAAGCACCAACTACTGAGAGCATGATTGTCATTCTGAGTGTAATGTGCATTGTCCCAAAGTAGCATTGTCTTTTGCATGATTGCGATATCGTTTATTTTGAAATCATTGTATCTAGTCATCACTTAAACCTTGGAGGTGCCCCTGCATTTATGTTTTGCTTCACTAAAGGTGGCAAGCTAGATATCACTTTATCATATTTGCACATCATGTTCATTATGAATCTATTTGATGTTCCAATATCATATTGTAAAACTTTCAGTTCTTTGTGATTTTCTCATGAGGCAACTTAATTACTATAGATTCATTGTCTCAGTAAGCTTTTGTCATATGACTATGAAAAAGTCCTATATGGTTAATAGCATGTCACCACAGAAATTATTCTTGTTATCATTTAC
Source organism: Secale cereale (assembly GCA_902687465.1). Classification (NCBI taxonomy): domain Eukaryota; kingdom Viridiplantae; phylum Streptophyta; class Magnoliopsida; order Poales; family Poaceae; genus Secale; species Secale cereale. The sequence goes on from LR738710.1 coordinate 362,891,032, forward strand.
CTACTCGAGGACGAGCAGGAATTAAGCTTGGGGATGTTGATACGTCCAAAACGTATCTATAATTTCTGCTTGCTCCATGCCTCTTTTGGGTGATATTGCTATGTTATTTATACACTTCCATACACTTTTGATCATATTTGGACTAACCTATTAACTAAGTGCACCCCAGTGCCAGTTTCTGTTTTCGGCTGTTTTTGTAGTTCAGGTTTTCACATTATGAGAACTGCCAGAAAAAATCCAGAAAAATTATATAAAAAATCAGCGTTCCGGAAGCTTCCATGCGGCCAAAGTAGGGCCGGAGGGGACCCACAGGGGCTCCAGGCGGCCTGCCCACGCGCCCCCCTGGCCGCGCCGGGGGGGGGGGGGGGCGCCTGGGCACCCCTGACCCCCTCTGATGCCCCCCTTTGGCATATATTTACACCGTGTCGCGGAAACCCTGATTCCAGACCCCTTTTCTCCAGACGTGATTCCGATCTCCGCCGCCATCCCCATCAAGCTTCGGGGGACCAGAATTCCTGCGCCGGCACCCTGCCGGGACGGGGAAGTGCCCCGGATTCATCTCCATCGACATTGCTTCCTCCCTCCATGATGCGGGAGTAGTTCCTCCTCGGGGCTGAGGTTCTTACCAGTAGCTATGTGGTCAATTCTCTCTCCCATGATGAGATCTTCGTTGTGATCATAGGCTATGTTAATCTAGGGTGATCCCATGATATTTCCCCTTCCTCTATGTATTGGATTGATGTACTCACTTGTCTTTATCTAGTATAATCCCCGAGACCAAGGTGACAGCGGTCTATTGTACATGGATTAGAAAAGTATTTTCATGAGTGATTTCCTCTCTTGTGTGTTGATTGAAGATAGAGAGTCTCTTGGTGCTTGTCTTTGACTATCCTTTAGATATGTTGTGGTGATTGTGGGACTCTCTTTGGATGGCCGAGGTGACATTGGGAAATCCTTAGAATGAGAACTACGAACTTTGAGGTGTGCTTTTGTAGCCCTACATAATTCTCGTCCTCTCTTGACCATGAAGGAATGACCTCCGAGTGTGTCCCCTTTGCATGTTTTATGGGAAATATCATGTGATTCGATTATGTTAATGTTGTTGGGAGTTGCCACTAGTGAAAGTATGAACCCTAGGCCTTGTTTCCACCATTGCAATACCATTTGTGCTCACGGTTACCACTTGTTTGCTTGCTGCACTTTTTATTACAGATTTATATTACTTTGCTTTGCCACTCCTATCATCCATGTTTTAACATCTCTTCGCCGAACTAGTGCACCTATACATCTGACAAGTGTATTAGGTGTGTTGGGGACACAAGAGACTTCTTGTATCTTAGTTACAGGGTTGCTTGAGAGAGACCATCTTCAACCTCTACTTCCCTGAGTTCGATAAACCTTAGGTCATCCACTTGAGGGAAATTGCTGCTGTCCTACAAACCTCTGCGCTTGGAGGCCCAACATAGTCTACAAGAGTAGAAGCGTGTGTAGACATCAGTGGTTCATCACAAATTTCTTTCATTATCGAAGTGCTCATCAAGACTCTTGTTGGAGAATCCAAAGTAATATTCTTCTTGCATTTCGAAGTGCAATTCATTCTCCATTATCTTTTGGAAGTGGAGTTTTGCATCTCTTCGTTCCTCTCAACTAATCAATCATTTGGTAGTGGCATAATTTCACCTCAAGTTTTGAGATGTTTTCCATAAGCCCACAACAAGCTTATTCTTTTCATTGTTGATTTTCCAACAAATCCGCTCAATCCTTCTTTGTAAAAATTCTTTTCAAATTCAATTGTGGTAGGAGTTCTCATTCTCTTCTCCATTCTTTCTTTCTAATGATGTAGCTTCCATTCTTCTGTAAAGGAGGCATGGTGATGTTGCTCTCTTCGAACCATCATCTCATTTTGTCAAGATCGTGTTCTTTCATTGCTCATCAACTTAACCAGAGTGTTGTGTCCTCTCAAGTTCTTTTCATATTTTCAAGTTTTGCCTCTCTTTTGAACCGGAGTGCTATCAAAATTCTTTCATATCCCTTGTTTCTTTTTTGAACCGGAGTTCTCTTGAATTCATGCTTGTTCCTCGTGCCATTCTTACCTTCTTGCAACCCTCAAGGCTCCTTGGTCTAACTCGTGTGTCATAGAAGCAACTTTGTTCTACCTCTTCCTCTTTCGCTTCTCTCCGGTGCCATCCCTAGGATCTCGGGTCAAGATCCTCTGTTAGCGGGGGAGAGTTGTAACACCCCAAGACCGATGCTACAGATGCCTTCCAATTATTTCCATGTTACCGCGTGTTTTATTTGTTTGTTGCATTGCATCATGTCATTAATTTTGCAACCCAACTAAACTCACATAAAAAATGGATGGATCTTTGGTCCACTTAATTTGAGGGATGTCACATGGTGATTTCTCTTTATAACATATCCTCCCAATATATTAGGGAGCTATAATAAAATATACCATTAATTGGAATAAACCATGACACCCTTACATTTTAAGTTTCATGCATTTTCTATGTCAATTCTTTGCCTCAAACTTTGCCCTTAATTATTTTGTCCTTTTCCCAAGCTCCACTCAAAACCTCAACGTTTGTAAACCTCCCTAGCACCTACTTCCTACGCAAAAGCATTTGAATTAAATTCAAACTTCACTCACATTCTCATTTCCATTTTTCTTGTATCACACTCATTTATGCGAATCCAGAAAAATAACCCTTGGGCCCAAACTCTTTCCCAAACCCTCTCTTTCTTTTCTCTGAACCTCTATTTATTTAATAAACAGGAAGAAGAGAAATAAGAGGGAGAAGAGAGTGCACAACCAGGAGGCCACAAGGCCCAACCAGCAGCCCAGCCACCCCCATTTTAACCCTAGCCCTATCTCCATCTCGCTCTCGGTCTCTCAATCCCCCACCTCGCAGCACCACACACAACACACACATCGCTAGGGAGAGGAGCTCCCCGCTCTCAAACCCCACGCTCGCATAGCTCCATCCTTGTAGCCCTCCTCGCTTGATCCCGAGCGCCCCATCGCCGCTCCTCTTGATCCGCCCTGGATCCTCACCGCCGCGCACCTTTGCCTCCTCCTCGCGTGTGCCTGCAGCTGCGACCACCACTGCGCCATGGGCAAGCTGTCGACGTTGCCGCCTTTCTGCACGCGCGTGCCCGCTGCTGGTCTCGTGCCAGAGCTCGTCCTCGTCACGGCCATGGCTTCTGTTGTGACTGTACAGTGCCCAGACGTAGCTGCTGCTTCACCGCCCGCCTCCCTCGCCGCTTCCTCCTTGCCTCTGCACCTTCCGCGCCGCTGCGTCGAGGTGCCTCCTCCTTGTCGCCTTGCCGCATGCCCCGAGCACCCGAAGCTCGCCTTCCTCCCGATGGTCCCGATGTAAGAGAATAAACCGTGCCGGGTGTGTATGCCCGTGATCTCCAGCGTGTGTACGTTTGTGTCTAGGTCTAGTTTAGATGGAGTCCGAGTTGAGCCGGTGTGTAGCCGGGCTGACGGTCGTATGGCGATCGTGGGCTGATGCAGCGGGCAGTAGCGATCGGTGAGGGTGACCAGGTCGTGTAGACCGGATCGCCAGGATGTGCATGCGTACGTGCGCGCGGTGCGCCGGATGACCGGATCGCTAGGAGAGTCCGTGGGTGCTACGTCTGTGGCTAGCTACAAAAGGGGCAGCACGTTGAGTTTGTTAAGCGTGGTTTGTATCCAGGGAAAACAAGAAAAAGGATCAGGCGTTTTGTGCGCCTGGGCGTTCGTCGCTGAAACACATCTCTTGCGCTCCCTCTTCTTCTACCTCTGTACGCCAGTGAGAGAGAGAGCTAGCAAGGGTCAGTCCCAACATTTGGTATTCAGAGCCTCGTTGCGAAGGTGACCGCCGGCGATGTCGCTCATCCCGTACGCCGGCGGATCGGGCAGCTCACTGCCGCAGCCGGTGCCGATGCTCACCGGTGAGAACTACACCGCGTGGGCAATCAAAGTCGAGGCCAATCTTGACGCGGCTGGGCTGTGGGAGGCGGTGGTGGTGCCGGAGGACGCGGCGGCGGCGGTGATCGCCAAGAAGGACAAGCCGGCGCGGGCTTACCTGCTCGGGGCGCTCGCGGAGGATCTGCTGCTCCAGGTGGCGTCCAAGAAGACGGCGGCGGAGGTGTGGAGCAGCCTCAAGGCGAGGTTCGTCGGGGCGGACCGAGTCCGGGCGGCGCGGCTGAGCACTCTCCGAGGGGAGTTTGAGATGCTGCGCATGGCGGAGGGCGACACGCTGGATGGGTTCGCCGGCAAGCTCGGCGGCATGGCGGCGCGCTACGCGGGACTCGGGTCGACGCTGGACGATGCCGCGATGGTGAAGAAGCTCCTCGATTCTGTGCCGGATCGCTTGTACGCGGCGGTGGCCGGGATCGAGCAGTTCTGTGACGTCACGACGATGCCGTTCGAGGAAGCGCTTGGGCGGCTGAAGGCGTTCGACGAGCGGCTACGGCGACGCGGGCAGGCAGGCGGCGAGCGGGCGGACGACCAGCTGATGCTCACGGCGGCCCAGTGGGAGGCACGGTGCCATCAGCGCGGCAGCCACGACGACGACGACGGCGGGAGCAGCGTGGCCTCGGGCGCGAAGAGGTGGCGCGGGAAGTGCTACAATTGTGGCGTTCGTGGCCACTTCTCCCGTGACTGCCGGCAGCCGAAGAAGGAGAAGGCCCTCCTCGCCAACATCGACGACGAGCCGGCCCTACTGTAGGTCACGGTTTAAGGGGAGAATGTTAGAGAATAAACCGTGCCGGGTGTGTATGCCCGTGATCTCCAGCGTGTGTACGTTTGTGTCTAGGTCTAGTTTAGATGGAGTCCGAGTTGAGCCGGTGTGTAGCCGGGCTGACGGTCGTATGGCGATCGTGGGCTGATGCAGCGGGCAGTAGCGATCGGTGAGGGTGACCAGGTCGTGTAGACCGGATCGCCAGGATGTGCATGCGTACGTGCGCGCGGTGCGCCGGATGACCGGATCGCTAGGAGAGTCCGTGGGTGCTACGTCTGTGGCTAGCTACAAAAGGGGCAGCACGTTGAGTTTGTTAAGCGTGGTTTGTATCCAGGGAAAACAAGAAAAAGGATCAGTCGTTTTGTGCGCCTGGGCGTTCGTCGCTGAAACACATCTCTTGCGCTCCCTCTTCTTCTACCTCTGTACGCCAGTGAGAGAGAGAGCTAGCAAGGGTCAGTCCCAACACCCGAGGCCCGAGGCCGCCATGGCTTTGCCTAATGCTATGTTGTGCCGCCGCTTGACTTGGATATCGCCCGCCCTGATGCGCTGCTTTTTCCCAACGCGACCATGGTCGAGTGCCTTCATCATCCTCGTCTGCGCGCCATCCTCCGTGCCACCACCACGTTCCTCTCATGCAGCCCTTACCTTGCCCCTCCGTGCCACCACCACGTTGCTCTGCTCGCTTGCTGCTGCCGTGCTTGTTCTGCTCAGGTGCGCATCGACAACATCCACCAAGCTGCTCCCCCGTGCACATGTACGGCCTTGCTGTTGACGGCAAGTTTGACTACACGGCCTCTTCATTGAGCGACTGAGACGTCCCCGAACACATCCAAACCGTGTAGACCCAAGATCGCCAAGTGTACCTCTACCGCCGTTGCGGGATTCGCCAAGTACCACTACCATCAAACTCGATCCGCTCCGAGAATGCATGCTTCGAATGTATAACTTCAAGACAACGACCCATGGAGGAATGCATGTTGTATGAGATGCTCGTGTTTTCACTGTGCCTGAATTATTTCATGCGTGTTCCTTGTTTTCTATGCCACCGACACGAGGACACCCAGTAACCGGGATAATTCCCCACAACTCTTGCATGTTCCGCACTTCCGTACACTTGTTTCTTTTGCATCGGTATCTTGATGATCTACCAGAATCAGAATGTTGCCATGGCACCCCTTTCATTACGTCATGGCGACCAAATGCTCCATATCATATATTTTGCCAACATTTCATAGAACATGAATATGTCATCTGCGTCATGATAACAACATTGAAAATGGTTAAAATTGTTGTTTGCATTAATTTACATAAATGACATGTTAAAATGGTTTATTTCCTAATTAAATAACTATAGGTCCGAATTAAATAAACTTTACATGCAATTGGGGTAGAAAATGTATAGTTTGACATGATGCACTTTATTTTCCTGTTTAGTAACAATAAAATTATGTAATGGGCAGAACAGTACCCAAATTCGAAATTTGCACATGTGGATTTTTCGGAATTGTTGTTTGTCGTTTCCGGCCCCATTTAAACTTGCCTAGATATGTAGTTTAATTATGCTTCACCTCTAGACTTGTTAAGAACATTTAAACTTATTGAGTTCATAACGGGAGCGAACTAGATACTTGAATGTGGTGATTTTTCAATATGCAACTCGTTGCATATTGAGCTCCACTTTATTTGTAGTATTGTCTGTGCACTTTGCCATGCCTATTTAAACCGGACATGCATCATACTTGTTTGTGCATCATGACATACTTATGCTTGAGTGTTTACGATGTCATTTGCTTCTTTCCAGTTGTGCTTCTTCTCGATAGTTCCAGAAATGTTGCGAATGTGAGGATTCGTTCGACTAGGCCCGCTTGTCTTCTTCATGGACTCGGTCTTATTCCTAGCGGGATCTCAGGCAAGATGATCATTACCTTGGATACCACTACTATCTTTGCTTTGCTAGTTGTCTCGATGCTATCGCTATGTCGCGCTACCTACCACATGTTTGTCAAGCCTCCCAATTTGCCAAGATACAACCTATAATCTTTTCCACCATCCCAGCAAACTGGTGTTTGGCTATGTTACCGCTTTGCTTAGCCCCTCTTATAACATTGCTAGTCACAGGTGCAGTGCAAGTTGTTCCATGTTGGGACATGGATATCATGGGATATCACAATATCTCTTATTTAATTAATGCATCTATATACTTGGTAAAGGGTGGAAGGCTTAGCCTTTTGCTTGGTGTTTTGTTCAACTCTTGCCGCCCTAGTTTCCGTCATCTCGTTGTTATGTTCCTTGATGAGCGTTCCTAACACATGTGGGTTTTTATGGGGACCCTCCTGTCCAATCGCTTAGAGTAGAACTCTTCCAGCAAGGCCCACCTTTGGTTAACATTTGCCAACATAATAATACTGTATTGATTAATTAACGCATAGGGCGTCATGAACCTATGTAGTAATTCAACATAATACAGGGGGCAGTGCTGTTGGTACTGGTCCAAACTAAAGCAGCTTGCGGCGCCACCCCTCGACAACTTGGGGTATTTGGTCGATGTAATCATAGCTCATCCGCCATGGCCTGAGAACGAGATACATGGCTCCTATCAGGATTGTCAGCATGTCGAGCGGTCTTGCTGGAGTAGTTTTACCTCTGACGAGCGGCTTGTCCACCAGGATTCCTTATCGTAAGCATCGTGTTCTTCACGGTGTGAGGATGTTCCATTGGATGTGTGTGATAGTTTGTGATGGACTAAGTTGGGACACCCCTGTAGGGTTAAAATCTTATCAAAAGTCATGCCCACGGTTATGTGGCGACGTGGAGATTAAGGCTTGAATTACTCTACTTAAACACATTGCTTAGTGATTGCATATTTTCTGTTGCAGATCAATGGCACCACTTGCTCAACCCAACTTTGCATTGAAATCAATATTGGAAAAGGATAAACTTAATGGAACAAACTTCACCACCTGGTATAGCAATTTGAGAATTGTTCTCAAGCATGATAAGAACGAATAAGTTCTAGAGGATCCACTTCCAGATGAACCTGCCGATACTGCGAATGCCACAACCAGGAATGCCTACCAGAAACTCATTGATGAATCAAACGAGATCAGCTGCCTCGTACTGGCTTGTATGGAGCCCGATTTGCAACAATGTTTCAAAGATGTTGGGGCTTTTGATATGATCAAGAGTCTCAAGAGCATGTTTCAGGTTCAGGCTAGGACCAAAGGTTCAACGTCTGGCGATCCTTGATGGATTGTTGGCTGAAGGAAGGTGATCCACTGAGCCCACATGTGATCAAGATGATCGGATATGTGCAAGCTTTGGATCAGTTGGGCTTCCCGCTTTGGATGATCTGGCTACAGATGCAGTTCTGTGTTCTCTTCCGCCCAGCCATGGGACATTCATCTCGAACTATCATATGCATGGCATTTATAAGAAGCTCACTGAATTGCATGGCTTAAGGTGGAAGAACATGATATAAAGAAAGGCACACATCAAGTGTTGATGGTGCAGAACTTGGCCAAGTTCAAGAAGAGTTGGTGATGTAGGGTGGAACCCTAATCAGCAGATCTTTCACGAAAGGAGGTTATCCCATGATGAAAACAGAGAACATAAGGAAGATACGGAGGAAAACACGAGGGGAAACACTCAAATCAACACAAATGCGGTCACACAGGTTCTAGATCCATGATACACATCAAGATACACGATCCATAGTCAACAACGGTGGTACAAAGATAGTCTTCTCCCGGAGGAGGTCTTGGGGTATCCCTTGGGATCTTCTCCGGTGTGGAGGTCTTGAATCCGAGGTGGATCTTCTCCGAAGAGGCCACGGTCTCGTAGGAGAGGAACCACAAAGGTCTATGATGAGCTATCCAAAAGCTAACCCTAAAAGATGGAAGGGGTAAGTTGGAGGATACATGGGGTGAAAACCCTTCAACTGTGCGCAGGCAGGGCGGTAGTACCGGTCCTGGGATCGGAAGTACCGGTTTTTGCGGTTTTAGCGGAAGTTCCGGCCTTGCACCGGCCTTGCACCGGTCGATCACAGAAGGTGGACCGGTAGTTGACCGGTAGTTGGACCGGTAGTACCGGCAGACCGATAGTTGGACCGGTAGTACCTCTTTCTCTGCGCTAGGAGAATCCTGGTTCATGCTCTTGGCATCCGTCTTGCACCGTAACTTCTCCTTGGCACCTAAGCATACAAAGTGTCTCCGTTTGAGGTAGTAGCCATGTCTCAAGGTGGTCAAATGGGAATTCAACAAGGAGAGAGTTAACCTCGGATTCAAGTGCTCTAGCACAAGCACGTGTCATTGGTCCTTGGAGCACTTGGTTAGGCGATTGATGGTCCATGGGGATGGCCTTGGGATGCTCCGCATCATCTCCCCTCCCTTGGGAAAGATCTGACCTCGGATCGAAATCTTCATCACCATGGAAAGGAGAGAGATCCTTGACGTTGAAGGCATCGCTCACGTTGTACTTGTCTTGTGGGATGTCGAACTTGTAGGCGTTGTTGTTGTAGCATGCTAGCACCTTGAAGGGTCCGTCGGCGCGAGGTAGTAGTTTGGACTTGTGCTCGTGTGGGAAACGGTCCTTGCGAAGATGAAGCCAAACAAGATCTCCCGGTTGGAACACCATTGGTGCCTTGTTGACGTTGAGCTTGGTGGTGAGGCGATGGACTTGTCGCTCGATCGTTGCCCTTGTATCTTCGTGCACCTTCTTGAGATAGCTTGCTCGTGCACTTGCGTCCATGTTCGTGCGCTCTTGTAGAGGTAGAGGTAGGATGTCCAATGGAGACAAAGGGTTGAAACCGTAGACGACCTCGAAAGGAGACTTACCGGTAGTTGAATGTCTTGCGCGGTTGTAGGCATACTCAGCGATGGGCAAGCATTGCTCCCATTCCTTGATATTCTTCTTGATCAACACGCGAAGAAGTGTCGAAAGTGTGCGGTTCGTCACCTCCGTTTGGCCGTCGGTTTGTGGATGATATGCCGAAGAGAAGAGGAGCTTGATGCCGAGTTTGGCGCATAGAGTCTTCCAAAAGTAGCTCAAGAACTTGACGTCCCGGCCCGACACGATCGTCTTGGGCACTCCATGTAGACGAATGATTTCCCTACAAAAAAGATTTGCAACATGTGAAGCATCATCGATCTTGTTACAAGGAATGAAATGAGCCATTTTTGAAAATCTATCCACGACAAAAAACACGGAATCCTTTCCATTTTGAGTCCTAGGCAATCCAAGTACAAAGTCCATGCTTATGTCTTCCCATGGACGATATGGAATAGGAAGAGGCATGTAAAGGCCACGAGATTGAGCTTTTGACTTAGCTTTGCGACATGTAGAACATCGGTTGGTGAGGCGTGAGTCGTCATGGAGCATCTTGGGCCAAAAGTAGTTCTTTGAGAGCGTAGCAAATGTCTTGTCGCGTCCAAAGTGTCCCATGAGTCCTCCTCCATGAGATTCCTGCAAAAGGAGCAAATGAAGCGAAGACTCGGGAATGCAAAGTTTGTTAGCTCTCATAAGATATCCATCTTTTATGTAATAATGTTCCCAAGAAGTGTGAGTCAAACACTTAGCATAAGGATGTGCAAAGAAAGGATCATGCTCATATAAATCTTTTATGTGCTCAAAGCCAATAACATTCAACTCAAGTTGTGTAACAAGCATGCATTTGCGGGAAAGCGCATCCGCCACAACATTCTCTTTGCCTTTGATGTATTTGATGACATAGGGAAAAGACTCAATGAACTCACTCCATTTAGCATGACGCTTGTTCAACTTAGTTTGACCCTTGAGATACTTGAGAGTCTCATGGTCCGTATGAAGAATGAATTCATGAGGTCTAAGATAATGTTCCCAAACACGTAAAACTCTCACCAAGGCATATAGCTCTTTATCATAGATGGGGTAGTTAAGTTGCGCTCCGGATAGCTTCTCGCTAAAGTATGCAATTGGGCGCTTTTCTTGCATGAGCACGCCACCAATGCCAGTACCACTAGCGTCACAATGAATCTCAAATGGTTTATCAAAGTTTGGTAGGGCTAGGAGTGGTGCGTGTGTAAGCCAGCTTTTTAGCTCATTGAACGCGGCGCTTGCGAAGGACCCCAAATGAAGGGTGTGTTCTTCTTGCTCAAGGCGTGTAGAGGCATAGCAATAGTACTAAAGTCCTTCACAAAACGTCGGTAGAAACCGGCTAAACCAAGGAAACTACGCACTTGTAAGAGATTCGTTGGTTGTGGCCAAGTTTTAATTGCTTCAATTTTAGTTTCATCAACGTGAACACCTTGTGAAGAAACGACAAATCCTAGGAAGATGACCTTGTCAACGCCAAAAGTACATTTCTGCATATTAGCATATAAGCGCTCTTTCCGACGGGTTTGTAAAACCATACGGATGTGTGTCACATGGTCCTCAAGCGACTTGCTAAAAACGAGGATGTCATCAAAGTAGACCACTACAAAGACGCCTATGTAGGGTCATAGAAAAAAATGCATAAGACGCATAAATGAACTGGGTGCTTCCGATAAACCCATTGGAATAACAAGCCACTCATATAACCCAAACTTGGTTTTGAAAGCCGTTTTCCACTCATCACCCTCTTGAATGCGAATTTGGTAGTAACCACTTTTAAGATCAATTTTCGAAAAGATGGTGGCACCACATAATTCATCAAGCATGTCGTCTAAGCATGGGATAGGATAACGGTATCTAACGGTGATAGCATTTATAGGATGGCAATCGGAGCACATGCGAAAACTTCCATCTTTCTTAGGCACGAGAATAACCGGAACGGCACAAGGGCTTAAGCTTTCACGTACATGACCTTTGTCGATGAGTTGTTGCACTTGCCGTTGTATCTCCTTGGTTTCCTCGGGGTTGACGTGGTAAGGAGCCTTGTTTGGAAGTGGTGCGCCGGGTATGAGGTCGACGCGGTGTTCGATTCCGCGAAGTGGAGGTAGACCCGGGGGTAGCTCATCGGGAAAGACGTCCGAAAATTCCTGCAACAATTGAGACAACACTAAAGGTGGAGGTGGTGAAGTGTCAATAGGTTTGGCTTCCCCTTTGCATAAAAGCAGAAGGTGAAAGACACTCGATGGGTTCTCACACACTTCTCTCATCTCACTATTGGTTGCAAATAGCAATAGTTGCTTCTTGTCGCTCATCGTGGAGTCGCTCATATTTGGCTTGTGGCTCTCACTCCCATTTTGGTGGCTCACTCTCTCACCATTCTCTCCATGATGGTTGGTAGGTAAGTGTTTGTCGGCGGCTACTTGACTTGGAGACATTGGTCGTAGCACAAATTCCTTGCCCGTCGTCTTGAAGCTATAGTGATTGGTCCATCCATTGTGTGTGACTCCACGATCATATTGCCATGGTCGTCCAAGAATAAGGTGGCACACGGACATGGGGATCACATCACACTCAAGTGTGTCCTTGTAGGCGCCTATCTTGAAGGAGACTTGCATGGTGTGCTCGACTCGAAGAATTCCGGTGTTATTAAGCCATTGGACCTTGTAGGGATGAGGGTGCTTCGTCTTAACCAAATGTAGCTTGTCGCATAGCTCTTCGCTTGCTAAGTTATGACAACTTCCTCCATCGATGATAACCTTGACGGAGCGTCCATTTATGTCGGCCTTGGTATGGAAGATATGACATCGTCGGTCGTCAACTTGTTGATGTTGGAGTGTCAAGACCTTGGAGACAACAAGATTGGGACTTGATTCATTGTCGCAAAACACTTGATGGTCTTCATCCTCATTCACTTGTCGATGCATAGCTACATGCTCAAGGGGTTCCATCTCATCGTCGCTCATTGAGTCATAAGATCCGTCATCGTTGATGATCATGGTACGAACAGTCTTGCACTGAAATGACTTGTGGCCTCGCCCTTGGCACTTGAAACATTTGATGGAACTCGTCTTGGAGTTGTCCTCGGTTGTAGTTGTAGATGATGAAGCTCTCGGCTTGAAGTTGCTCGTAGTAGGTGGACGACTCGATGTAGTCGCATTCTTGTAGCTTGACTTGTCACCGAAGTTTGTAGATGGCTTGATAGAGGTAGGAGGAGCCGAAGTCGTTGAAGCTTGGTTGTAGGAGCCGAAGTTCTTGGAGGTGAACTTGGATTACTTGTAGTCCTCTTGAACTTGTCGCTCCACTTTGGTTGCTTGGTGTACTAGCTCAAGGAGGGTCGTGTAGGGTTTAAAGTCCGCAATCTTCTTGATATGATAGTTGAGTCCATTAAAGAATCTCGCCATCGTTTTCTCTTCATCTTACGTGATGTTGGCTCTTATCATGGCAATCTCCATCTCCTTGTAGTACTCTTCAACGTACTTGGTACCTTGCTTGAGGAGTTGTAGCTTCTTGAACAAGTCACGGTTGTAGTGTGTTGGCACGAAGCATGCTCTCATGACTTCCTTCATTTGAGCCCAAGTGGTGATAGGAAGTTCGCCTTTTGCTTCTCTTCTCTCTATGATTTGCTCCCACCAAATGAGAACATAGTCTTGGAACTCAAGGGAGGCCATTGCAATCTTCTTCTCTTCATCGAAGTTGTGAAGGCGAAAGATTTTGTCAACCTTCAAGGCCCATGAGATGTAGTCTTCGGGATCAATGCTTCCGGAAAACTTTGGCATGGTGAACTTGAGATTGCCATAGCAATGCTCTTCATTGTTTCCTTGCCTATTGGGAGGGCGGTCATGATTGGGACGATTGTTGATCTCATATTGCTCTTGGCGTAGTAGATGACCATTGTCGTGGTGTACGTGCCGAGCTTGTGGTTCTTGTTGAGGTTGATGCTCTTGTCGCGCTTGAGGAGAAACTTCTTCTTGCATTCTTGCTTGGTGGCGCCTCTCTTGTATCTCATCGCGAAGGAAATCCTCTTCTTGACGAGTGTGACGAGTGCGAGCTGCCACATTGCGATGTGCATCACTTAATGCTTGTTGCGCCTCAAGAGCTTGAGCTTCACGATGTTGTTGTGCTTGACGATGAGCTTGGGCATCTTGTTCTTCTTGGTATTTACGTGCTCGCTCTTGTTGTTGTTGGCGAAGTCGTTGCCGTTCTTGCGCTTGGTCAAGTGTAGCTTGGTTTTGACGATGTCGACTCTCTTGCTCTTCAAATAGCTCTTGTGAACTCTTGTCATGAAGTGGATTCCGGTTGTCATGTCGAGCTTGACGTGCGGCTTGACGAAGAGTGTTTGATGTAGGGGTACTTGAGCCATCCGTGGAGTCGGTATGTCGACTTGAGCGGCTTCGTCTTTGAGAAGATGTGGAAGAAGAATGTTGGTTGACTATCAAAGTCCGTAGCTCGTCGAATTGAGTAGACATGTTGGTGTTGATGATGTCGAATTGCTCTCTTGTCCGTGCTTCAAATTAGCGCGCGTCGACGGCGACTTGCTCAATGTACTCTCGCATAGCTTCACTTTCTTGATGGAGAGCTCGTTGGACACCGAAGAGATGTAGTTTGGTGACGTAGTTGGTCGATTCTTGAGGATCGTCGAAGATCGGGTTCGAAGATCTACTTGGCCTATCCATCATCACAAGCAAGTATGTGAGTGGGAGACAGGAGAAGACAATACAAAATGTACGTTAACCGAAGTTGAAAATGGATCAATGATCACTCAATAATGTAACCCGGAAATAGCACTATTGGTACCACTTCGTGTCGATTCTCACACCTACACAAGTAAAGCTTTGAGAGGAGCTTGGTTAGGATGGTGGCACAAATTCAATGCAATTGTCAAAGTGACTCAATGTGGTTGAAAATGGTTCACAATTTGCTCATGCAACAAGTAGATCACAAGCAAGAAGTAGCACACGGAACAGACGCACGGATAGATAAATGTGGTTGTGCAACCAAGGATGAGCGAAAATGTGGAATCCACGGAAAATGCTCGTGTTGCACAACACTAGAGAGACGCTAACCGATTGCTTAATAGGCGGATACGCACTTGTGCACAACCTATAAGAGGCAAAACGCAACGACTTTCTATCACAAGTATACTATGAGTGTATGATGTGCTGATGCTTGAGCACAAGATGATGTATTGCTATCGCATATGATCTCTTTTGATGCAAGGCGTATGATGCTATTTTCCTTTTGCTTATAAGCTTTGGTTGGATCTTTTGCTTAAAAGCTTGTGAGCTCTTTCTTTGGCCACTTATGCATGCTTCTCGGATCAAGGTAGCTATTGTGTATGCGGATCACTCTTGTGTCACACGAAGATATGATGATGTAGTATGCAATATCTATAACTATCACTAATGTGCACAAGTGTCGTGGCCCGGCAATACTCAAATGGCTATTCTCAATGGGAAAGCTACACAAAGATGGTCCATAGGGTGACAATGCAATTGCAAGGTAGAATGAACAAGGTGTCGTCGATGTTATCGTCCTTACCGAGGTTGAGCGATGGTGTTGTCGATATCGTTCCGTTCCAAGGTAGCCGAAACATCCAAGGAAACGGTGAAACCACAACTCAAGTATCCCAGGCAAAGTGAGACAAAATTGTCAAAATCGGAACGGTGAAACGATGGTGGTTGCGGAAGGTGTATATGGTGGAGGGCCTAAGCAAACTTGCCAAATTTGAAAAAATTGGATGGAGTCTAATGGTGGTAAAACCAAGATGAGCAGCTCGGGCACGTTGCTAGCTTTTCAATGAGCCAAAGAACACTCAAATCGGAGTTCAGGAGTGAAAGTTACGGTCAAAACGGTGAAACTCGGAAGGCTGAAACTGGGTGGGGCGGTAGTACCACTTGGTAGGCCGGTAGTACCGCTTGTGGTGCTCAGGGGAAGTACCGCTAGTGCCACCGGTAGTACCGCTGGTGTCGGGAAAATTCTCAGAACTGGATTGGGGCGAAATATGGGCGAAAATGAATGATTTCAGGGTCGAAATTGGATGGATTTCGGGGATGGAAAGTGGTGAAACTTGGGGAAATGCTAGATCCACCCGTGGCATAGCAAATCCATGGAACAAATTCAACAAAATCTCGCCAAATCAACATATCACAAAAAAATTAGGGCTATTTTTGTGGGGAATTTTCGAAATTGGGAAGAACACAACAAAAACAAGCTAGAAAACAAGGTGTGGGGCTCCAAATTCGTGATCAACGTATGCTCATGATACAATAATGATCACTAAACTAGGTTGGGGGCTCCAATTTCGTGAGAAACCATGGCTCTTGATACGATAATGATGTAGGGTGGAACCCTAATCGGCAGATCTTTCACGAAAGGAGGTTATCCCACGATGAACATGGAGAACACAAGGAAGATACAGAGGAAAACACGAGGGGAAACACTCAAATCAACACAAATGCGGTCACACAGGTGCTAGATCCACGATACACATCAAGATACACGATCCATAGTCAACAACGGTGGTACAAAGATAGTCTTCTCCCGGAGGAGGTCTTGGGGTATCCTTGGGATCTTCTCCGGTGTGGAGGTCTTGAATCCGAGGTGGATCTTCTCCGAAGAGGCCGCGGTCTCGTAGGAGAGGAACCACAAAGGTCTATGATGAGCTATCCAAAAGATAACCCTAAAAGATGGAAGGGAAGGAGTACTTATAGTTCAAGGGGTAAGTTGGGGGATACATGGGGTGAAAACCCTTCAACTACGCGCAGGCAGGGCGGTAGTACTGGTCCTGGGACCGGTAGTACCAGTTTTTGCGGTTTTAGCGGAAGTTCCGGCCTTGCATCGCCATGCACCGATCGATCACAGAAGGTGGACTGGTAGTTGACCGGTAGTTGGACCGGTAGTACCGGCAGACCGGTAGTTGGACCGGTAGTTGGGCCGGTAGTACCTCTTTCTCTGCGTTGGGAGAATCCTGGTTCATGCTCTTGGCATCCGTCTTGCACCATAACTTCTCCTTGGCACCTAAACATACAAAGTGTCTCCGTTTAAGGTAGTAGCCATATCTCAAGGTGGTCAAATGGGAATTCAACAGGGAGAGAGTTAACCTCGGATTCAAGTGCTCTAGCACGAGCACGTGTCATTGGTCCTTGGAGCACTTGGTGAGGCGATTGATGGTCCATGGGGATGGCCTTGGGATGCTCCGCATCAGTTGGTCCAAGAAAAAGGCTAAGGCAAAGAGCACGGAGAAGGCAATCTCCACGGCAGCGTCGAAGTCTGGACCGAACTCAGAGACCATTTGCTATCACTGCAAGGAGACCAATCACTGGAAGAGGAACTGTAGCAAGTGGCTTGCAGAGCATGGCAAGAAGGCCCGAAATGTTGCTTCAGGCAAAGCTACACTTGTTGCATATGTTATAGATATTTACCTTGCTGACATACTTATTAGTTCTTGGGTATTTGATACCGGATCGGTTGTTCATATTTGCAACTCGATGCAGGGGCTGGTAAGAACTAGGCGTGTGGCACAAGGGGAGATTGGCATCAGGGTCGAAAACAAAGCAAGAGTTGTTGCGTTGGAGGTCAGCACGATGCAGCTCCAGCTTCCTTCCGGATTCATTATGGAATTAAATAATTGTTATTACATTCCTGGACTTAGTCAGAACATTATTTCCGCCTCATGTTTGATGAGTCAAGGTTATGAATTCATTTAAAGGACAATGGTTGTTCGATATTTCTGAATGATATGTTCCACGGCTATGCACCCATTGTTGATGGGATTTTTATTTTTAATCTAGAAACATAACATGTCTATAATATGAATGTCAAGAGGCATAAGCCTAATGAGATAAATCCGACATACTTCTGGCATTGCCGGCTTGGACACATTAGTCTGAAACACATGAAGAAGCTCCATAGTGATGGACTCCTAACTTTGTCCGACTTTGAGTCGTTTGAGACATGCGAATCATGCTTGCTCGGCAAGATGACTAAGTCTCCTTTTGCAAAGAGTTGCGAGAGGACGTCCGAGCTATTGGAGCTTATACACAACGATGTGTGTGGTCCAATGAGCACTACTGCTAGAGGTGGCTATCAGTACTTCGTGACTTTTACCGATGACTTGAGTAGATATGGATATATCTATCTGATGAGGCAGAAGTCGGCAACTTTTGAAAAGTTCAAAGAGTTTCAGAACGAGGCAGAGAATCAACTCAGCAAGACTATAAAGCTTGTACGATCTAATCGTGGAGGTGACTACATGAGCCAAGAGTTTGATGATCATATGAAAAATCAAGGTATAGTACCTCAACTCACACCTCCGGGTATGGACAGAGAAATGGCGTGTCAGAATGGAGGAATCATACCTTGTTGGACATGGTTCAATCTATGATGAGCAAGTCGAATTTACCCTTGTCATTCTGGGGATACGCTCTATAAACTGTAGCTTTTACACTCAACAGAGTACCATCTAAATCCGTAGATAAGACACCACATGAGATTTGGACTGGGAAGAGTCCCAAGTTGTCTTTTCTAAAGATTTGGGGTTGTGAAGCATTTGTCAAGCGACTTATGTCAGACAAGCTTACACCCAAGTCGGATAAATGCATATTTGTGGGATATCCAAGGGAAACCTTGGGATATAGCTTCAACAACCGCGAAGAGAACAAAGTGTTTGTTGCCCGAAACAGGGTCTTCCTTGAGAAAGAGTTTCTCTGGCGGAAGGCTAGTGGGAGGCAGGTGCAACTCGAAGAAGTTCGAGCACCACTTAGAGACAACTCAGCGGATGATGTGATCATATCGGAGTCTGTCAGGGAACCTGATGCGGAGCATCCCTCGACTACCCGCACCGACACTCCATCACCACCGCAAGCACCGAGAGGGCCAATGACAAGAGCACGTGCACGCAACATCGAGAACGAGGTCACTTCCTTCCTCTCCGACTTTCATTCGATTTCACATGAGAATGGGATTCTACCTCAAAGAGATACGCTATGCATTCTTAGGTACATCGAAGCTGATCGTGGGAAGGAGAAGACGGAGGCTCGAGCATCCATGGAACAAGAATACGAAGAAGGAGCCAAGGAGAAGGAATAAGAGGAGGGGAGGGCCGAACCCCCTGGACACCCCGGGTGCCCGGCCATCTCGGCCCCAGGTGCCCGGCCTCTGCCTGGGCCGCGCCCCAGCCGGCCCCGGGTGCCCGGCCCCTTTGCCCCGGGTGCCCAGCCCGCGCCCATCCGCCCCCCCGGGTGCCCGGTCCGCACCACCCAGCCGCGCCTAGTGCCCGGGCCTTGGACCCCGGGTGCCCGGTCCTACGTCCCCCGACGTCCCTGACCGGTCCGGGTGCCCGGCCGGCTGCACCTCGGGTGCCTGGACCTTTTCCCCGTGGCTACGTATTTTAGGGACTTTTTAGTCCTTTGTACCCCTCTTTCCCGAAGTTTCGTCCCTAGCCTTTATATACTCTTTCCCTAGCTTATTTGTGAGGTTAGCAAAGTATTTTAGAACACCAAAGAGAGCTTTGCTCCTTGTATCTTCCTCTTTGGGGATCAAGACCCCTCTTTGGGGAGAATCCTTGTGGATTGCAAGACCTCCCAAGGGAGAAGATCATCAAGACCTCACCTCCTCTAGGAGTGGGAAAAACTTTACCTTTGTGCTTGTTTCCTTGGATTGATCTTGTAATCTTGTGGATCTCTTGTATGCTACTCTAGTGGATGTGATATTGGGTTTGTTTGAGAGATTTGTGTCTTGTGTTCTTGAGTGTTCATCCTCTTTTCCCCTCCAAGTGTGAAAAGATCCCCTCTAGGGTTTCACCCTACAACATCTTGATATCATGAGCAAGGTTGATTCACATCTTGGAGTCCCATCCCCCCATTTTCTAGCTTGATTTTGTTGTGTTCTTGCCCAATTTCAAAAATCCCCACAAAATAGCCCAATTTTTTTCTTGCAATTTGTTGGATCTTGTGATATTTGTTTGTTTTGGTCCATGGATTTGATGTTTGGCAAGTGGATCTTGCCCCTCCCCAACAATCCCCACCCATCCCACCACGAAATCCACTGAATTTGGCCTTTCCCCAAAGATTTTTGCCCAAATCCGCAACCACCGGGTGCCCGCACCTCGTATCACCGGGCACCCGCACCCCCGGGCCATTTTCTCCTGACCACCCCGGGCACCCGCACCCCCACCCCCGGGTGCCCGCACCCCCCGCGAATCAGCCCAACTAGAACACCAAAGTGACCATAACTTCCACCTTCCAAGTCCGTTTTTCGTGGTCTTTAGCTCCTTTGGAAGCTCTTGACACCCCCATCCACATATATCCTTACCACCACCATTAGCCCCCATCCAAAAATAAACACAAAAACACCCACCTTCCGCATTTGACCGATTTCGAGTTGCGATTTTGCGTTTCCTAAGGTGTTTCGGCTACTTAGGAGCGTACTTGGTTGGAAGCCACCGGTCAATGTAACAGATGTACGAAGTTTCCTCGAGATGGCTGGATATTACCGAAGGTTCATTGAGTGATTTTCCACCATAGCAAAACCAATGACACAGTTACTCAAGAAGGATAAGAAATTCATATGGACTGAAGCTTGTGAGAAAAGCTTCCAGGAACTCAAGTGGAAATTAACAACAACCCCAGTATTGGTCATACCAGACATACACAAAAGTTTTGAAGTATATTGCGATGCATCCCGGAAGGGCCTTGGATGCGTACTGATGCAAGAAGGCAAGGTAGTCGCATACGCTTCCAGGCAACTACGGAAGCATGAAGAAAATTATCCTACTCACGACTTAGAATTGGCAGCAGTCATTCATGCACTCAAGGAGTGGAGGCACTTTTTGCTTGGGAATCGTTGCGAAATATATACGGACCATAAGAGCCTCAAATATATTTTCACACAACCAGAACTCAATTTACGACAGCGACGCTGGTTGGAATTGGTGAAGGATTATGACGTTGGCATTCACTATCATCCAGGAAAGGTGAATGTAGTGGTAGATGCCCTCAGCCGTAACCCCAGCTCGGACAACGGCAGCCTACAAAACTTGAGACCTGAGTTTCAGTAGGAATTCGCCAAGCTCAACTTGATGATGGTCACCGAAGGCGAAGTGTCAAATATGGAAATACGGCCTACACTAATAGAACAAATTAAGAAGGCTCAGCATGGACACCCCAGCATTGAAGGCATAAAAAGAAAAGTGAGTCTGGGCAAGGCCTCAGAATTTGGCATAGACGATGAGGGAATATTATGGTTCGGAGACAGGCTTTGCGTACCCAATATAAAAGACCTCAAACAACAAATTCTAGCAGAAGGCCACACCGCTCCATATTCAATTCACCCTAGAGGGACCAAAATGTACAAGGACATTCAGGAAAGGTTTTGGTGGCACGGTATGAAGAGGGATATAGCCACATACATTGCATGTTGTGATTCATGTCAATGCATTAAAGCCGAGCACCAAAAACCAGCAGGGCTATTACAGCCAAACAAGATACCTAAATGGAAATGAGACGATATTGGGATGGACTTTATTGTTGGGCTACCTCGGTCACAACACGGGAATGATGCCATATGGGTCATCACAAATAGACTAACTAAGGTGGCACACTTCATTCCAGTCAAGACAACCCACACCACCCAGAAGCTTGCCAAACTTTACCTCGCCCGTATAGTATGCCTGCATGGAGTTCCAAAGACTATAATATCCGACAGAGGCACTCAATTCGTCTCTAAATTTTGGGATCATTTACAGCAAGCTCTGGGGACGCAACTAGTATTCAGTACAGCATACCACCCCTAGACTGGAGGACAAACTGAACGGGTAAATCAAATTCTAGAAGACATGCTGAGGGCATGTGTTCTCACCTATGGGACCAGTTGGGAAGAAAGCTTGCCGTATGCCGAGTTGGCATACAACAATAGTTCCCAAGGCAGTCTGAAAATGGCACCTTTTGAAGCCTTGTACGGACGAAGATGCCGTACCCCATTAAATTGGTCAGAAACAGGGGGCAGTCGTATCTTTGGCCCAGACATGCTCAAGGAAGCTGAGGAGAAAGTTAGACTAATACGGGACCGACTCAAGACACCCAAAGCCGGCAAAAGAGTTATTACGATCAAAAACATCGTGAAGTCAGTTTTGAACCCGGTGAAAATGTGTATCTACGTGTATCTCCTATGAGGGGCCTGCAACGATTCAAAGTCAAAGGAAAGCTAGCACCACGGTTTATCGGACCCTTTCGTATAGTTGCACGGAGAGGCACAGTAGCCTACCAGTTAGATCTTACCAAAGAACTGTCAGACGTCCACGACGTGTTCCACGTCTCACAGCTAAGGAAATGTGTAAGCAACCCGGAGAAGCATGTGTCGCATGAAAACCTTGATGTGCAACCAGACCTCACCTACAGGGAAAGCCCAATAAAAGTATTGGAGGAATCTGAAAGAAGAACCCATCAGAAGACAATTAAGTTTCTCAAGGTTCAGTGGAGCAATCACACCGAGGATGAGGCAACATGGGAAACAGAGGATATTCTTCGAACAGAGTACCCACACCTATTTGAGGATCAGCTAAAATCTCGGGGACGAGATTTTTCCTAAGGGGGTAGGTGTTGTAACACTCCAAAAAATTTGGATTTGTTTTCATCAAACTCTTTGGTGTTTTGGAAGGGGGATATTTGAATCTTTCTTAAAACCCCTTTCTCAAATCTTTTCTGGCAAAAGTTTGCCATGCCCTTCTCAACCTTGCTTTCCGATTTTGAAGGTTTTCACCTTGTGTTGGCTCAACACATTTTTATTTTCAATTTTTTTTTGATAATTTTCCTTTTTATGAAAAGTCTTCATATAGCAACCTTGGGCTTATCCTCCCCTCTCAAATTTTTCTTTCACCATGACATCCAATGAAGATCTTTCTTCCCAAAACCCTCATTCCCACCTTGAAACAAGTCTAACATCAATTCCAATAGGTTTCAACCTATTTTAGATTTTTCTTCTAATTATTTTATTCCAAAAACAATTTCTATCTTTTTAGTTGAGCCTTGGTGGTTTACAAAGGAGCTACCAGTTCCCTTTTGAGTTTTGATTCCAAAAAAGATCCCATGGCTAGTCCTTAGTACCCTCAACCTAGATCCATCATAATCCACTGGTCCATAGTTCAAAATTTTCAAATTTCGCTTGCTGCAAGTTTGGACCAGATTTGCCATTTTTTGTGAAATTCATATTTTCTCTCTTCCTAAAATTCTGTGAAAATTCAGGCAGCCTCTGGATGCATCAAGAGACCACCTCACAAAAATTCAGCCCAAGAAAAATTCGGCAAGTGCCTGAATCATTTCATCATACAGTTGATGTGCAGTGTTTCTGTCGAAATTCAGAAAAAAGTTAACTGAAGATTCAGTTGACAGTGCAGTTTCGTCAGAGCTTCTCGTCAATCTCACCAGTGCTACCTTGGCACTTTGCTGCACCGCTCCCCTCCCTTATCCAGAGCACCGCACGCTCGCTTGGCTAGTTGCGAGCGTCGGTGGCGTCGTGGCCCGCCTGCGCCGGCGTCTTCCGCGGCGGCAGAGCCACCCGTGATGGCCGACAGGGGTCACCCTGCAAAGCAACGCTATTTGGCACCTCCCAAGCCACCTGGGAGCTCCGCGTGGCCGTCTTCTTCCCCGTGCACACTGCAACACAGTCGCCGTGGTCTGAGAGGCGCATAGCGCGCTCTCTGCCGCCGACGTGCCCGCACGGCCATTCCGTTGGGAATGTGCCGTAAGCACCCTTGTCTTGCTAAGCTCTGCTTCGGAATGAAACCAGTAGACCTTCACGTCGATGCTCCAGTACTTAAGCCACCCGTTCAGCCACAGCCTCACCGTAATCGCTCGCTGGACTTATCCCGTTTGCGGCAACCAGCTCGGGCCGGCTATAAATAGCACCCCCAAGCTCGCACTCGACTCCGCACAGCTCCACCATCTCACCAGACACCGCCCAGCCACTGGAAGAGCCTCGAGGAGCCCTTCTTCCCCAACTCTGGCCGCCCCGATCCGCTTCGAGCTCCGGCAGCTCCCTCTCTGGTGAGAGCTCCTCCACCGCCCTAGTATTGCCAGTAGCCTACTGACACACCTAGACGACTAACCCCCACTTCAATTTGACCCCCGCAGCTCTCTCCGACGAGACCCACAGCCACCCGAACCGCCGTCCGCCGGAGATAAGGTCGCCGTCGACGTGGTGCTCACTGACGCCCAACTCCACCACCCACCGACGCGGAAGAACACCGTGAACCTGTAGGTACCACCCACTTCCCCTACCTTGCCGTGGATCGGCGCCGGCAACCACCGCAGCTCTCTGGCGCCGGCACGCTCTGTTTTCAGTTCGAGGATTCAAACCTGACGGGTGGGACCCCCTCGCCAGTCTCTCTATCTTATTCGAACCGTTTTTTTATGGAAAACGCCTTCGGGCAAAGTATGCTTTCCCTATTCAGCTGGCGTACTGCTTACTGAATCGTTTTCTGTTTTTATATTCTAGCCCCTGGAAACTTTCTGTATCATTACAGACAAGTCCCTGGACAAAAACTTTAATAACTTTTAAACTAAAGATGATTTTGAGTTGATTCTTTTTCTGACCTCTTTAGTTTTCTGTCTAGTTTTTTATCATATTTACTTGAAAAATATTTGGGACAACTTTTATACACGCGCGGTATTTATGTTAGTACCCGTTTTATTTTTATCCGTAGATACCGAAGGAAGTGACGGAGCCGCGAACTTCACCGAGTTAGACTCCGACTACTCCAAACCAGGCAAGCATGTTTGAACCTGTGATATGATGAGTGTGTTGCATGTTTGCTTGAGTAGTTTCTCTTCATGGCATGGTTATATAAGCATTTTGTGGATGTTATATTTCATGCAAAACAAGCTCCGTGTGAGCCCCGAAAGATGATGGTGAACCAACCTGATCATGTGGTGACATGATAGGTTGTAAGTTGGTATTGTTGAAGCATGCCAATCAACCGTTAACTCCAGTATTAACGTGGATCAAGTCATGATCCCGTTCGTCTCCTTTTTGGTACTGTCAAATGTCTTCTACAAAGAATATGGTTTAGTCAGCTGCAAACCTCTTTCCTTGTACACACCAAATAGAGGGGCCGGGATGAGGGTTCCATGGCCTTGGATTAAAGCCCATCATCTGGTCAGGGGGCATGGGTGTTTCCGGTTGGGACCGAGAGGGGGGCACCCCTTAGAGCGCGCGATATAAATTTGATCCCATGCTATTCGAGGTTGTAGCCTCCCCGTCTTAAAGTTTTTCGTGAGTGTTGTCTCGGGTGATTCCGGGCAGCAGGATGTGAAATGGGTGTGTACTGGTTAGTTGTGTTTCTTCTAAAATACCGTAGACGGAACTAGTCCTTTGTGGCTATTGAAATCTGTTGGCTGTGATTTAAGAGTACAAACTCTGCAGAGTTAAGACCTTCTGAGTAGCCATGTCTATGGCTTAGCGTCAACCTCTGTCTCAACCTCAGTGACCGTCTCGGATATTTCAAAGATAGTGATAAGAATGGTAATCTAGTCAAGGGTCATCCTGGTAGATGAACTAACCAGTTATTTCTGCACTGATTAATCTCTTGAGATGATTTACCATCATACCAAAGGTTATATAAGCCCTTTATGTGAAGTCGCTCAGATGTCCGACTGTGGCATTCTCGTTATTTACTTTTGAATATAAGCCCTTTATGTGATGTCGCTCAGACGTCCGACCGTGGCATTATCTTTATTTACTTTTGAATATAGGCCCTTTATGTGATGTCGCTCAAAAGTCCGACTGTGGCATTCTCGTTATTTACTTTTGAATATAAGCCCTTTATGTGATGTCGCTCAGACGTCCGACTGTGGCATTCTCGTTATTTACTTTTGAATATAAGCCCTTTATATGATGGTGCTCAG
>LR738710.1:362916606-363059992 GCA_902687465.1 Secale cereale
CATTCTCGTTATTTACTTACGAATATAAACCCTTTATGTGATGTCGCTCAGACGTCCGACTGTGGCATTCTCGTTATTTACTTTTGAATATAAGCCCTTTATGTGATGTCGCTCAAACGTCCGACTGTGGCATTCTCATTATTTATTTTCGTTATAAGCCCTTTATGTGATGTCGCTCAGACGTCCGACTATGGCATGTTTTTAATCATTTTTCCTTACGAGGCGTCGCTCAGACACTCGATCGGTATTCTTTTATTTTTCCTTGGAATTTCGGGAGGACTACCGCCCGACTTCCCATTTTATTTTTGCAGCGCAAAATGATTCTTTGAGTACATATTGCTAGTCCGCTCATATGCATCATGTTTGCATTTGTTATATCTTATGTCCGAACTGTCTTGCGAGTACATTCAAAGTACTCACCTGGCTTGTTGATTTGGCCAGATGTTGACGAAGGCGATCTCATGGATGAAGAGTTCGATAGCGAGTCCGACGCCTAGTGGAGTCCCAGTTAGTCTCTTGCGATCCTGGAGTTGATCACTGTATTATAACCGCTTCCGCCACCACCAAGTAAATTCATCGGGTCTCACTCCGACACTTGATGAGCTGTAAGATATTGGAGTCGTATCACCCACTACAGTGTGACATATCCACCACCACTTTTTTTTACGAGTCAGTAGTTATGCCACCCTACCCATGTGTCATATCCGCCCTTATGTATAATATCGGCGTGCTTGTAATAAATTGTTGAGCAGCCTCAGCTCAACCTTGTATAATATTCAGTACTCTGGAATTCTGTATCAAGGATTTGTCTACCAGTGAGAAGGATCCTTCTGCACTGGTCCGATAAAAAGTTCGGTTTCTTAGTAAATACTTTACTGGAAAAACCGGTCCTGACAGTGTATTTGCAAGCTTGGTGGAGATATTGCTTGTTATTGCCATGATGCCTTTGTACCCCATGCCTATTATGATGCTTTGATCTTGATTTGTGACTGTGCTTGCGATATGTCATGTGCATTGCCTATATCCACTATTTGCTCACATGACATGATTGCCATGATTTCCTATAGTGTGTTGCATCTTCACGCCACTAGTTTGCACGACATGATTTCTATGCTTGACTATGTTGCATCACCCGTGATTCATACATGCTCATTTCATGCGGTTGATAGCCACTATTGCCATGCTTTGCATGTGATTTCTAGTGTGTGTTGTCATATGTCTCCATATGTTGCCTCTCGCATGCTAAATGATTTGCCATGTATTGAGTGCAACAATGCCTTTCGTCTTGCAAAAGAGATTGCCCCCATAGCATTGTCACATATATTTGGAGATTTTGACATAATTCTTGTGAAGCATGCTTGTGTTACCTCTTTGCACCATATGCCTAGTGCCATGAATATAGCCATTGTAGCATCATATTATTCATGCACTTTTGCTCCTAATGGTTATGTGCAAGAGCAGAGAACCATCATGATGGATGATTTGTTTATCTACCATGCCCATACATTCTTCATTTTGTTGTGTGCATGTGTAGGATACTTGGACATGGTGTCGACTTCCACTTCACGTGAGTTGACCATTCGAGCTCTTGAGAGTGAACCACTTTCTACCACGACGCTTCTACATCGCACTTGCTTATGCTTCGGCATTGTGAAGGATGCACAAGGACACACTTTCGAGGTGATATCCTTCTCTTTCGAGAAACCACAATCCATGCGCATGAACATCGTGGATCATACTAGTTGTGTTGCTTGCACCATGACTCTTTGCACACATGCTAGAGATCTTTCTTTGACTTGCCATTCCACATTGCCATGCTTCATGATATATATGCCTTGTGTGTTGCATCCGACTTGTGGATTACTTGTCCCTATCATATACTTGGTTGCAACAATATCATCTCTTCACATATGCCATGTCTCATTGCTTTTCACATGATTGACTTGATTGCCTCACACATGTTGAACAATTGCTATTTCTATTGTGTTGAGTGCCACTCGATTTTCACTACACCCTATGCACATTATGCTCGGATTGTCTTGCACTTGACCCTTGTGTTTAGACACTTCATTTTCTTTGGTGTTGTGAATGATTCGTATGCCTACCATAGACCTTTCATTGAGCGCTTTATGCATGCTTGCTATGACTTTGAGGTAGATGCTTATTCTCTTAACACACATATGTGCATCTG
This sequence comes from Secale cereale, assembly GCA_902687465.1. NCBI lineage: Eukaryota > Viridiplantae > Streptophyta > Magnoliopsida > Poales > Poaceae > Secale > Secale cereale. The sequence continues at coordinate 362,918,798 of LR738710.1, forward strand.
TACCTCACATTTACAAGCTTGTTTCCATGATGACCTTGATTGTGCTCAATTGATGTGCTTAAATGCCATGCCACAACCCTTTGTCACACCCTATGCTATGCTTGATGACAACACTTGTTGGGTGAATCACCTCTTGATTGCTTGGTTTTGCACTAACGCTAACCACATTTGTTTTTCCAAGTGTTTGTTTTCCTTGCTCCTTTTGAAGGAATCACTAGACGGTGCGACATTGGAGAGTGCACATGTAAAGCTTCAAGATGATGAGTACTTCGTGATCGTCCACATCTACACAACGACGCCATCTCTTTCCCATGGTGATTTGGTTTTTGATCCGAGGTCGGATCTTTCCCAAGGGGGAGGGGATGATGCGGAGAATCCTATGGACATCACCATGCCAAGAGTCCGTTTGGCAAGTGACACGTGTGACCTCTACATCTCATACTTAAAGGTGAATCATATCCTTTACACGTGTTCACTTGACCCCTTCGAGGATGGTATACTACTTGACACTCCACTCGTGTGCATGCATAGGTATTGTCGGAGCTTCACGGATGATGAGGAGCAGTGCAAGCGGAAAGGATCACCTACACCATCAACGAGGGAAGCGTGGAAGACAAGACGGAAGAAATGGAGCTGCTGCAAGCTACAGGCTCCGGACGTCCGCTACACACCGGACGTCCGACACGTCCTAGGCGACCGGACGACCGGCAGCCACCGGACGTCCGTGACATTGTCAACATGACGTAATCGGTGGAAAATAGTGGAAGTCCGAGAGCTACCGGACGTCCGGTCCCTCTCGAGCCACCGGACGTCCGGTGCCTAGCGGACGTCCGCTCCCTGCCTGTCCGCAGCCGCGGGCCTTTTGGCCATGTACCCCTTTCGCCCCTCACTTACCCCTTCGTGGCCTTAGACTATATATACTCCTCCACCCCCACCATTTTAGGGTTAGCATTGATTTAGCTCATATGAGAGATAGAGCTTAGCTCATCCTGTTGGGGAACGCAGTATTTTAAAATTTTCCTACGATCACGCAAGATCTATCTACCAGATGCATAGCAACGAGAGGGGAGAGTAAGTCTACGTACCCTCGTAGACCGAAAGCGGAAGCGTTAGAACAACGCGGTTGATGTAGTCGTACGTCTTCACGGCCCGACCGATCAAGCACCGAAACTACGTCACCTCTGAGTTCTAGCACACGTTCAGCTCGATGACGTCCCACGAGCTCTTGATCCAGTTGAGCTTCACGGGAGAGTTTCGTCAGCACGACGGCGTGGTGACGGATATGATGTATCTACCGGCGCAGGGCTTCGCCTAAGCACTGCGACGGTATGACCGAGGTGTGTTTCTGTGGAGGGGGGCACCGCACACGGCTGGAACAATTCAACTTGTGTGTCCTAGGGTGCCCCCTGCCCCCGTATATAAAGGAGCAAGGGAGAGGCCGGCCCTAGAGGGGGCGCGCCAAGTGTGGGAGTCCTACTAGGACTCCCAAGTCCTAGTAGGATCCCCCTTTCCTTTCCGGAGTAGGAGAGAAGGAAAGAGGTGGAGAGGGAGAAGGAAAAGGGGGCTGCACCCCTTGTCCAATTCGGACCAGAGGGGGGACGCGCGCCTCCTTCCTTTTGGCCTTTCTCCTCTATTCCCGTATGGCCCAATAAGGCCCATATACTCCGAAAAATACCCGAATCACTCGGAACCTTTCCGATGTCCGAATATAGTCGTCCAATATATCGATCTTTACGTCTCGACCATTTCGAGACTCCTCGTCATGTCCCTGATCTCATCCGGGACTCCGAACTCCTTCGGTACATCAAAACTCATAAACTCATAATAAAACTATCATCGAAACCTTAAGCGTGCGGACCCTACGGGTTCGAGAACTATGTAGACATGACCGAGACACGTCTCCGGTCAATAACCAATAGCAGAACCTGGATGCTCATATTGGCTCCCACATATTCTACGAAGATCTTTATCGGTCAAACCGCATAACAACATACATTGTTCCCTTTGTCATCGGTATGTTACATGCCCGAGATTCGATCGTCGGTATCTCAATACCTAGTTCAATCTCGTTACCAACAAGTCTCTTTACTTGTTCCGTAATACATCATCCCGCAACTAACTCATTAGCTGCAATGCTTGCAAGGCTTATAGTGATGTGCATTACCGAGTGGGCCCAGAGATACCTCTCCGACAATCGGAGTGACAAATCCTAATCTCGAAATACGCCAACCCAACAAGTACCTTCGGAGACACCTGTAGAGTACCTTTATAATCACCCAGTTACGTTGTGACGTTTGGTAGCACACAAAGTGTTCCTCCGGTATTCGGGAGTTGCATAATCTCATAGTCATAGGAACATGTATAAGTCATGAAGAAAGCAATAGCAGTAAAACTTAAACGATCATAGTGCTAAGCTAACGGATGGGTCTTGTCCATCAGATCATTCTCCTAATGATGTGATCCCGTTGATCAAATGACAACTCATGTCTATGGCTAGGAAACATAACCATCTTTGATCAATGAGCTAGTCTAGTAGAGGCATACTAGGGACACTTTGTTTTGTCTATGTATTCACACATGTATCAAGTTTCCGGTTAATACAATTCTAGCATGAATAATAAACATTTATCATGATATAAGGAAATAAATAATAACTTTATTAGTGCCTCTAGGGCATATTTCCTTCAGTCTCCCACTTGCACTAGAGTCAATAATCTAGTTCACATCGCCATGTGATTTAACACCGATAGTTCACATCGTCATGTGATTAACACCCAAAGGGTTTACTAGAATCAATAATCTAGTTCACATCGCTATGTGATTAACACCCAAAGAGTACTAAGGTGTGATCATGTTTTGCTTCGTGAGAGAAGTTTAGTCAACGGGTCTGTCACATTCAGATCCGTATGTATTTCACAAATGTCTATGTGTCTACAATGCTCTGCATGGAGCTACTCTAGCTAATTGCTCCCACTTTCAATACGCATCCAGATTGATACTTAGAGTCAGCTGGATTTAGTGTCAGAGCTTGCATCGGCGTAACCCTTTACGACGAACTCTTTATCACCTCCATAATCGAGAAACATTTCCTTAGTCATCCAGTTACTAAGGATAATTTTGACCGCTGTACAGTGACCTACTCCTGGATCACTATTGTACCCTCTTGACAAACTCATGGCAAGGTACACAGCATGTTTGGTACACAGCATGGCATACTTTATAGAACCTATGGCTGAGGCATAGGGAATGACTTTCATTCTCTCTATATTTTTCTGCCGTGGTCTGGCTTTGAGTCTTACTCAACTTCACACCTTACAAGTCAGGTAAGAACTCCTTCTTTGACTGATCCATTTTGAACTACTTCAAAATCATATCAAGGTATGTACTCATCGAAAGTCTTATCAAGCGTCTTGATCTATCTCTATAGATCTTGATGCCCAATATGTAAGCAGCTTCACCAAGGTCTTTCTTTGAAAAACTCCTTTCAAACACTCCTTTATGCTTTCCAGAAAATTCTACATCATTTCCGATCGACAATATGTCATTCACATATACTTATCAGAAAGGTTGTAGTGCTCCCACTCACTTCTTGTAAATACAGGCTTCACCGTCAGTCTGTATAAATCTATATGCTTTGATCAACTTATCAAAGCGTATATTCCAACTCCGAGATGCTTGCACCAGTCCATAGATGGATCGCTGGAGCTTGCACATTTTGTTAGCACCTTTAGGATTGACAAAACCTTCTGGTTGCATCATATACAAGTCTTCTTTAATAAATCCATTAAAGAATGCAGTTTTGTTATCCATTTGCTAGATTTCATAAAATGCGGCAATTGCTAACATGATTCGGACAGACTTAAGCATCGCTACAGGTGAGAAAGTCTCATCGTAGTCAACTCCTTGAACTTGTTGAAAAACTTTCGCAACAAGTCGAGCTTTGTAAACAGTAACATTACTGTCAGCGTCAGTCTTCCTCTTGAAGATCCATTTATTTTCGATGACTTGCCGACCATCGGGCAAGTCAACCAAAGTCCACACTTTGTTCTCATACATGGATCCCATCTCAGATTTCATGGTCTCAAGCCATTTTGCGGAATCTGGGCTCATCATCGCTTCCTCATAGTTCGTAGGTTCATCATGGTCCAGTAACATGACTTCCAGAACCGGGTTGCCGTACCACTCTGGTGCGGAACGTACTCTGGTTGATCTACGAAGTTCAGCAGTAACTTGATCCGAAGTTTCATGATCATCATCATTAGCTTCCTCACTAATTGGTGTAGGAATCACTGGAACCAGTTTCTGTGATGTACTACTATCCAATTCGGGAGAAGGTACAATTACCTCATCAATTTCCACTTTCCTCCTACTCACTTCTTTCGAGAGAAACTCCTTCTCTAGAAAGGATCCACTCTTAGCAACAAAGACCTTGCCTTCGGATCTGTGATAGAAGGTGTACCCAACAGTTTCTTTTTGGGTATCCTATGAAGATTTACTTCTCCGATTTGGGTTCGAGCTTATCATGTTGAAACTTTTTCACATAAGCATCGCAGTCCCAAACTTAAAGAAATGACAGCTTAGGTTTCTCGTCAAACCACAGTTCATACGGTGTCATCTCCACGGATTTAGATGGTGCCCTATTTAACGTGAATGTATCTGTCTCTAATGCATAACCCCAAAAGCGATAGTGGTAGATCGGTAAGAGACATCATCGATCGCACCATATCTAATAAAGTACGGTTATGACGTTTGGACACACCATTACACTATGGTGTTCCAGGTGGCGTGAGTAGTGAAACTATTTCACATTGTTTTTACTGAAGGCCAAACTCGCTAACTCAAATATTTTACCTCTACGATCATATCGTAGAAACTCTTATTTTCTTGTTACGATGATTCTCCACTTCACTCTGAAATTCTTTGAACTTTTCAAATGTTTTAGACTTGTGCTTCATTAAGTAGATATACCCATATCTGCTCAAATCATCGGTGAAGGTCCGAAAATAACGATACCCGCCGCGAGCTTCAACACTCATTGGTCCACATACATCTGTATGTATGATCTCCAACAAATCTGTTGCTCGCTCCATTGTTCCGGAGAACGGAGTTTTAGTCATCTTGCCCATGAGGCATGGTTCGTAAGCACCAAGTGATTCATAATCAAGTGATTCCGAAAGTCCATCACTATGGAGTTTCTTCATGCGCTTTACACCATTATGACCTAAACAGCAGTGCCACAAATAAGTTGCACTATCATTATTAACCTTGCATCTTTTGGCTTCAATATTATGAATATGTGTATCACCACGATCGAGATCCAACAAACTATTTTCATTGGGTGTATGACCATCGAAGGTTTTATTCATGTAAACAGAATAACAATTATTCTATGACTTTAAATGAATAACCGTATTGCAACAAATATGATCAAATCATATTCATGCTCAACGCAAATGCCAAATAACATTTATTTAGGTTTTACACTAATCCCAAAAGTATAGAGAGTGTGCGATGATGATCATATCAATCTTGGAACCACTTCCAACACACATCGTCACTTCACCTTTAACTAGTCTTTGTTCATTCTGCAATTCTCGTTTCGAGTTACTAATTTTAGCAACTGAACCGGTATCAAGTACCTAGGGGTTGCTATGAACACTAGTAAAGTACACATCAATAATCTGTATATCAAAATATACCTTTATTCACTTTGCCATCCTTCTTATCCGCCAAGTATCTAGGGCAGTTCCACTTCCAGTGACCATTTCCTTTGCAGTAAAGCACTTAGTTTCAGGCTTGAGTTTTAGCTTTGGGTTTCTTCACGGGAGTGACAACTTGCTTGTCATTCTTCTTGAAGTTCCCCTTCTATCCCTTTGCCCTTTACTTGAAACAAGTGGTCTTGTTAACCATCAACACTTGATGCTCTTTCATGATTTCTACCTTCGCTGACTTCAGCATCGCGAAGAGCTCGGGAATTACTTTCGTCATCCCTTGCATATTATAGTTCATCACGAAGTTCTACTAACTTGGTGATAGTGACTAGAGAACTTTGTCAATTACTATCTGATCTGGAAGATTAACTCCCACTTGATTCAAGTAACTGTAGTACCCAGACAATCTGAGCACATGCTCACTGGTTGAGCTATTCTCCTCCATCTTGTAGGCAAAGTACCGTGAGAAGTCTTATACCTCTCGACACGGGCATGAGTATGAAATACTAATTTCAACTCTTGGAACATCTTATATGCTCCGTGGCGTTCAATTTTTTTTTGAAGTCCCGGTTCTAAGCCATAAAGCATGGTGCGCTTAAACTATCAAGTGTCATCATACCGAGCTTTTGTCAAAACGTTCATAACGTCTACATCTGCTCCTGCAATAGGTATGTCACCTAGCGGTGCATCAAGGACATAATTCTCTGTGCAGCAATGAGGATAATCCTCAGATCACGGAACAATTCCGCATCATTGCTACTAACATCTTTCAACTTAGTTTTCTCTAGGAACATATAAAAAATAAATGGGGAGCAACATCGCGAGCTATTGATCTACAACATAGATATGCTAATACTACGAGGACTAAGTTCATGATAAATTAAAGTTCAATTTAATCATATTACTTAAGAACTCCCACTTAGATAGACATCCCTCTAGTCATCTAAATGATCACGTGATCCAAATCAACTAAACCATGTCCGATCATCACGTGAGATGGAGTAGTTTCAATGGTGAACATCTTATGTTGATCATATCTACTATATGATTCACGCTCGACCTTTCGGTCTCCAGTGTTCCGAGGCCATATCTGCATATGCTAGGCTCGTCAAGTTTAACTCGAGTATTCTGCGTGTGCAAAACTGGCTTACACCCGTTGTATTTGAACGTAGAGCTTATCACACCCGATCATCACGTGGTGTCTCGGCACGACGAACTTTCGCAACGGTGCATACTCAGGGAGAACACTTATACCTTGAAATTTAGTAAGGCATCATCTTATAATGCTACCGTCGAACTAAGCAAAATAAGAAGCATAATAAGATAAACATCACATGCAATCAAAATATGTGACATGATATGGCCATCATCATCTTGTGCTTTTGATCTCCATCTCCAAAGCACCGTCATGATCACCTTCGTCACCGGCGCGACACCTTGATCTCCATCGTAGCATCGTTGTCGTCTCGCCAACTATTGCTTCTACGACTATCGCCACCGCTTAGTGATAAAGTAAAGCAATTACATGGCGATTGCATTTCATACAATAAAGCGACAACCATATGGCTCCTGCCAGTTGCCGATAACTTTACAAAACATGATCATTTCATACAAAACCGTATAACTCATCATGTCTTGACCATATCACATCACAACATGCCCTGCAAAAACAAGTTAGACGTCCTCTACTTTGTTGTTGCAAGTTTTACGTGGCTGCTACGGGCTTAGCAAGAACCGTTCTTACCTACGCATACAAAACCACAACGATATTTCGTCAAGCATGTGTTGTTTTAACCTTCACAAGGACCGGGCGTAGCCACACTTGATTCAGCTAAAGTGAGAGAGACAGACACCCGCCAGTCACCTTTAAGCAACGAGTGCTCATAACGGTGAAACCAGTCTCGCGTAAGCGTACGCGTAATGTCGGTCCGGGCCGCTTCATCTCACAATACCGCCGAAGCAAAGTATGACATGCAGGTAAGCAGTATGACTAGTATCGCCCACAACTCATTGTGTTCTACTCGTGCATATCATCTACGCATAGACCTGGCTCATAATGCCACTGTTGGGGAACACAGTATTTTAAAATTTTCCTACGATCACGCAAGATCTATCTACCAGATGCATAGCAACGAGAGGGGAGAGTAAGTCTACGTACCCTCGTAGACCGAAAGCGGAAGCGTTAGAACAACGCGGTTGATGTAGTCGTACGTCTTCACGGCCCGACCGATCAAGCACCGAAACTACGGCACCTCTGAGTTCTAGCACATGTTCAGCTCGATGACGTCCCACGAGCTCTTGATCCAGTTGAGCTTCACGGGAGAGTTTCGTCAGCACGACGGCGTGGTGACGGATATGATGTATCTACCGGCGCAGGGCTTCGCCTAAGCACTGCGACGGTATGACCGAGGTGTGTTTCTGTGGAGGGGGGCACCGCACACGGCTGGAACAATTCAACTTGTGTGTCCTAGGGTGCCCCCCTGCCCCCGTATATAAAGGAGCAAGGGAGAGGCCGGCCCTAGAGGGGGCGCGCCAAGTGTGGGAGTCCTACTAGGACTCCCAAGTCCTAGTAGGATCCCCCTTTCCTTTCCGGAGTAGGAGAGAAGGAAAGAGGTGGAGAGGGAGAAGGAAAAGGGGGCTGCACCCCTTGTCCAATTCGGACCAGAGGGGGGACGCGCGCCTCCTTCCTTTTGGCCTTTCTCCTCTATTCCCGTATGGCCCAATAAGGCCCATATACTCCGAAAAATACCCGAATCACTCGGAACCTTTCCGATGTCCGAATATAGTCGTCCAATATATCGATCTTTACGTCTCGACCATTTCGAGACTCCTCGTCATGTCCCTGATCTCATCCGGGACTCCGAACTCCTTCGGTACATCAAAACTCATAAACTCATAATAAAACTATCATCGAAACCTTAAGCGTGCGGACCCTACGGGTTCGAGAACTATGTAGACATGACCGAGACACGTCTCCGGTCAATAACCAATAGCAGAACCTGGATGCTCATATTGGCTCCCACATATTCTACGAAGATCTTTATCGGTCAAACCGCATAACAACATACATTGTTCCCTTTGTCATCGGTATGTTACATGCCCGAGATTCGATCGTCGGTATCTCAATACCTAGTTCAATCTCGTTACCAACAAGTCTCTTTACTTGTTCCGTAATACATCATCCCGCAACTAACTCATTAGCTGCAATGCTTGCAAGGCTTATAGTGATGTGCATTACCGAGTGGGCCCAGAGATACCTCTCCGACAATCGGAGTGACAAATCCTAATCTCGAAATACGCCAACCCAACAAGTACCTTCGGAGACACCTGTAGAGTACCTTTATAATCACCCAGTTACGTTGTGACGTTTGGTAGCACACAAAGTGTTCCTCCGGTATTCGGGAGTTGCATAATCTCATAGTCATAGGAACATGTATAAGTCATGAAGAAAGCAATAGCAGTAAAACTTAAACGATCATAGTGCTAAGCTAACGGATGGGTCTTGTCCATCAGATCATTCTCCTAATGATGTGATCCCGTTGATCAAATGACAACTCATGTCTATGGCTAGGAAACATAACCATCTTTGATCAATGAGCTAGTCTAGTAGAGGCATACTAGGGACACTTTGTTTTGTCTATGTATTCACACATGTATCAAGTTTCCGGTTAATACAATTCTAGCATGAATAATAAACATTTATCATGATATAAGGAAATAAATAATAACTTTATTATTGCCTCTAGGGCATATTTCCTTCACATCCATTACGGATCTACTCCACGAGAGAGACCGCGGCCCCTCTACGGAGAAGATCCACCTTGGATTCAAGACCCCTAACGGGAAGATCCTTCGCGGATTCAAGACCTCCTCATGGAGATGAACTTTACCTTGTATCTTTCCCTTTGTTGTTCATGTACCTTATGATCTTGTGTGTTTGATTGTGTAGTGGATGTGTGATCAGACTTGTTCTTGAGTGTTTTCCCTTGTGTTTTCTCGCCGTGTTCATCGTGTTCTTTGTGGGATCCCATCCATTTCGTGAAAGATCGGCCTTCTAAGGTTCCACCCTACATCAACATGCCTACTCGTTGTAATTTCTGCCATGCCTTGTAATTTTCACTAAGTCTGATAATTCTGTAAATTTATTGCATCTTGCCATGCTTGTTTAATTGTGTTCCAGCAAGGTTTTGGGTGTGCTCTAAGTTCATGCTTGTTATGTATCATGTCTATTTCACATCTATGCCTTTTGTCTCCATGTTTGGGTGTTGTAGCATAATTATTTCTTGCTCCAAAGATGCCATGTTGCTGTAAACTGCAGTTTTGCTTGAATATTGTTTTGCTCGTTATTTGCAAACCGTGCATCCGTTTCCAGTGATCTTTATATCGGTTTCAACTGAAATCTTCCAATCTATAAAGTGGCTTGCTTGGTTTCCCAAGATGATGCCATTTCCATCATCTTCTCCTTAGGTTCAAGAGCATCCTCATGCATACGCACATCATACTTGCATCCCCTGACATGTGTTGCATCATGTTGATTGTTCATTGCACCGCGTTTGATATTGTGCCATTGTTGTATTCTTGTGTTGGGTAGAGCCAGGAGCCGATTCGGAGTTCGAGGTTCTTTTTGAGGCTGAGTTTGAGGAGCGAGGGTACGACCCCTCCGTGGAATCAACATGCAAGATGACCATTCCCAGATATCACTACTATCTTTGCCTATGCTAGATGTCTTGCTCTTTAGATATTGCCTCGATGCCTATTCCTGTTTATCAGCCTCCTATTGTTGCCATGAAACCCTCTAACTGCCTTCCTAGCAAATCGTTGTTTGGCTAAGTACGCATCGCTCAGCCCCTCTTATAGCGTTGTTAGTTGCAGGTGAAGTTTTGAAGATTGCTCCATGATGAACTTGTTATTGGGATATCACAATATATAATATCTGTTAAACTAATTCACCTATATATTGGTAATGGGTGGAAGGCTAAGCCTTTCTGCTTGGTGTTTTGTTCCACTCATGCCACCCTAGGAACCGATAAACCGATGTTATGTTCCTTGATTTTGCGTTCCTACCACGGTTGGGGTTTATGAGCCCCCCTTGATAATTCGCTCTGTTTAAAGCTTTTCCAGCAAGGCCCAACATTGGTACTCCATTTGCCTAACAACTAAAATTTGCATAGGGACTAGCTACCCCGAGGACTTAATTAACAACCCCGGGCCAGTGCTCCTCATGAGTGTAGGTCCAAACTGAGCAGACTACGGGGCCACCTCGAGGAAACTCAAGGTCTGGTATACACCTGTAGGATGACTCATCCGGTCGTGGCCTGAGACGAGATACGCGCGGCTACTATCAGGGTGCCGGCACGCCGGGAGATCTTGCTGGATTAGTTTTACCTTTGTCGAAATATCTTGAGCACGGGATTCCGAGAATACTCGGGTCTTCCCAATTTGGAGTTGCGACTCCGCAGATCGTGAGCTTGTGATGGGCTAAGTTGGGACACCCTGCAGGGTTTTGATCTTTCGAAAGCCGTGCCCGCGGTTATGTGGCAGATGGGACTTTGTTAATATCCGGTTGTAGATAACTTGACACCTTATTCATGAAAACACTACCTTTGTGAGTAACCGTGATGGTCTCTTTCCGAAGGGCTTCGGGAAGTGAACACGGTGGGGTTATGATTGATGGTGAGTGGTTAGGATCACTTATTGATCAACTTGGTGATCGTTGGCACTTGTTCTCTTCTCGCTCTAAACTCGTAAGCTAGTGCTTTGTGCTTGCTGAAACCCTTGTTTAAACCTCTCCACACCTAAGGCTTTGGTAGTTTTGATACCCGGGAACGGGACTGCTGAGTCCTCTGTGGCTCACAGATTCAACACCACACCAGATGCAGGTACCGCCGAGACCTACGCAGGAGATGGTCCAGAACTTCAGTGGGAGTTCGATGAAGAGCGTGGACGTTACTATGTGTCTTATCCTGACGACCAGTAGTGGTTCTTACTAGGAGGATCCGGGCTTGTGTTATTTATGGTATATTTCTCGTTTGGATTTCGTCCGTAGTCGGACCCTGATGTTATTTGGATGATGTATGCTATTGTATTCATTGTGTGACGTGGCGAGTGTAAGCCAACTATCTTTTACAATTTCATCCCTGAATTTTACATGAGTTGTGCAAAGATACCATACTTGAGATCATTCTAGTATGCGTTTATGTCCTTAAGTTGTGCCTCAACACGTGGGGGACATAGCCGCATACCGGGCATTACACTAACTCACTAAGTGTTGTGGTTCACTCACTCCCTCGAGGATGCTCTCACTCGTATGGTTGGTGGAGTCACTCAAATGGCTCTCAACCTCACATAGGAGAAGTGGCATGCTCTCATGTGTGGGGCTAGTGGTGGGCACACTCATCCTCTCAAGGGAAATGCTCTCAAGCTCACATATGGTGGAGTCACTCATATCACTCATGTGGTGGTGGCTCTCCTCACATGGGAATTGGGGCATCTCGTCATATGTGGATGTCAAAGAGGTGTAGGTGCAATAGTCTCCATGTTCAACTTCCTCATCCGTAATGCCTCCAAAGATGAATGTCGTGTGATGTGGCAAATCATCACCCTCCTCCGAGGTCAAAGAGAAGGTCTCATGCTTGCTCACGTATCTTGACCCGGAGTAGTAGTCCAATATGGGCGCCGTCTTCATGGTGTCGACGAGGTTCATGCTCATCGCCTTGGTCGAAGGGGATGGCCCATGCTCGACTGTCTTGTCCCCGTTGCTCGTAGATGATCGCCTTGATGATGAAGACGTCGATGTAGGCGAATTCATGGGAAGTAGGCGAAGACGCCATATGTCTAAAGGCGAAGATGCCTTGATAGCACTTGGCGAATATGCCGAAGTGATGGTTGTAGCCGTAGCTCCGTCTTTGATGTGCTTGTCTCGCGGTCTTATTATGTGCTCTTGAAGCTTGAGCTTGGCGTGAAGTAGAGCGTCTTCTGGCTTGTATGTTTGCGCTTGGTGAGCATCTTCACGATGATGGCGTCGTTGTCGTGCTAGAGCTCGTGGAAGATGCCGTTCGTCGTCATCGTGCACATCATGCTTGGAGGTGACTTGCCCTTCATGACGTTGTTGATGGTCGCCATGGTGGTGTGGACGTGGACGACTTGCACTTGGATCGTGTTTGCGCTCTGAAGACTTGTGACTTGAACGTCGCCGCCGAGAAGATGACGAAGGGGAAGAAGACTTGTAGTCGACCACCAAGTGTTTGACCTCCACCATTTGCTTGTTGAAGGAGTCACACATGTCGTCGAAGGAAGCCATTCTCCTTGTCTCGGAGTGTCGTAGTTCGATGGCGATGTTCCCCAAGCGCTCTTGCATTGCTCGTTGTAGTCCGATTGTTTTCGCGTGGATGCCCTTGTTCGCGCCGTCGATTTCGAAGACCAGAGATGAAATGCCTTGCCTATTTTCACACAAGAAACTTCCACGGCAACACATCAACATTGTGGCTTCACACACCTTCGACGAGCTTCAACGTGAATTGGCCCAAGACGAAAAAAGCTATGCGACGAGAGTTCGTGCCTCCCACCTACATAGAACAACTTTTACGCCAATTGGAGAACACCATTCAAGGATCCAAGTCCATCGACAAGTACTACAAGGAGATGACGAATGCCTTGCGACGAGCCGGCATGGAAGACCCCATTTCGATAAAGTTCCACTTCATGATGGGATTGAACAACGACATCTCCAAGACTATCTTCCTCGAGAACTACATTGGTCAGGCTCGAAAATCCGGTAATTTCTTCTGTATAGGTGGTTCCGGTCGTCCGACGCTTCATGAGGGTCCGGACGTCCAGTAAAACGCCGGTCGTCCGGTGGGTCGGGGTCAACGCCAGATTTGAGCTCGGGAACGTGATTTTGGGCGGAAATGGAGAATTTTGGGGTCAAAATTGATGAGATTTTGTGGATGAAAGATAGGGAAACTTGGGGAAATGCCAGATCCACTTGAAACCAAGCAAATTCATGGATCAAAATCAACAAAACGTCATCAAACCAACAGATCAAAAAAAATTTGGGGCTATTTTTGGTGGGGATTTTCAAAATTTAGGCAGAAATCACACAAAAGAAGGCTAGAAAGTGGTGGAGGGGGCTCCAAGTTCATGAGAAACCTTGCTCTTGATACCATATGATGTAGGGTGGAACCCTAGATGGCCAATATTTCACGAAATGGAGAGGATCCCACAAAGAACATGATGAACACGGGGAGAAAACACAAGGGAAAACACTCAAGAACAAGTCCAATCACACATCCACTAGACAATCAAACACACAAGATCACAAGGTACATGAACAACAAAGGGAAAGATACAAGGTAAAGTTCATCTTCGTGAGGAGGTCTTGAATCCGTGAAGGATCTTCCCGTTAGGGGTCTTGAATCCAAGGTGGATCTTCTCCGTAGAGGGGTCGCGGTCTCTCTCGTGGAGTAGATCCGTAATGGATGAGCAAAGCTCTATCTCACATATGAGCTAAACCAATGCTAACCCTGAGATGGTGGAGGTGGAGGAGTATATATAGTCCAGGGCCACCAAGGGGTAAGTGAGGGGCAAAAGGGATACATGGGCCTCGGGCCCGAACAGTGTGCGCAGACAGGTAAGGGACCGGACGTCTGGTATCTCTTGGACTTCTGGTATTTTTCGCTATTTGGGTTCTGTGAAGGATGTCACGGACGTCCGGTGTCTGCCGGTCGTCCGGTCGCCTGGGACGCGACGGACGTCCTGTAAACGCCGGTCGTCTGGAGCCTATAGCTTGCAGCAGCTCCATTTCTTCCGTCTTCTCTTCCACGCTTCCCTCGTGGATGGTGTAGGTGATCCTTGCCGCTTGCACTCATCCTCGTCATCCGTGAAGCTCCGACAATACATATGCATGCACACGAGTGGAGTGTCAAGTAGTATACCATCCTCGAAGGGGTCAAGTGGACACGTGTAAAGGAGATGATTCACCTTTATGTATGTGAAGTAGATGTCGCACGTGTCACTTGCCAAATGGACTCTTGACATGGTGATGTCCGTAGGATGCTCTGCATCACCCCCCCCCTTGGAAAAGATCCGACCTCCCCCTTGGAAAAGATCGGACCTCGGATCAAGAACCAAATCACCATGGGAAAGAGATGGCGTCGCCGTGTAGTAGTGGACGATCACCAAGTACTCATCATCTTGAAGCTCCAAATGGGCACTCTCCAATGTCGTACCGTCTAGTGATTCCTTCGAAAGGAGCAAGGATAACAAACACTTGGAAAAACACATGTCGTTAGCGTTAGTAGTATGATCCACAAGTAGTATGATCCACAATGTTCATGCTCATGGTTTTTGGGTTCTTGAAAGAGAAGGATATCACCTTGAAAATGTGTCCTTGTGCGTCCTTCACAATGTCGAAGCACAAGCAAGCGCGATGTAGAAGCGTCGTGAACAAAGGTGGTTCGCTCTCAAGAGCTCGAATGGTCAACTCACGTGAAGTGGAAGTCGACACGAAGTCCAAGTATCCTACACATGCACACAACAAAACAAAGAATGTATGCGCATGGTAGATAAACACATCATCCATCATGATGGTTCTCTTCTCTTGCACATAACCATTAGAAGCAAAAGTGCATGAATAATATGATGCTATAATGGCTATATTCATGGCACTAGGCATATGGTGCAAAGAGTTAACACAAGCATGCTTCACAAGACTTATGTCAAAATCTCCAAATATTTGTGAGAATGTTATGGGGGCAATCTCTTTTGCAAGTCGAAAGGCATTGTTGCACTCAATACATGTCAAATCATTTAGCATGCGAGAGGCAACATATGGAGACATATGACAACATGGACTAGAAATCATGTGCAAAGCATGGCAATAGTGCCTATCAACTGCATGAAATGAGCATGTATGAATCATGGGTGATGCAACATAGTCAAGCATAGAAATCATGTCGTGCAAACTAGTGGCGCGAAGATGCAACACACTATAGGAAATCATGGCAATCATGTCATGTGAGAAAATAGCGGATATAGGCAATGCACATGACATATCGCAAGCACGATCACAAATCAAGATCAAAGCATCATAATAGGCATGGGGTACAAAGGCATCATGGCAATAACAAGCAATATCTCCACCAAGCTTGCAAATACACATACAAGTATGAGAATCAATCATCATGTGTAATGCAAATCATGGGCCACAAATGCATGGCAAAGGCATATAAATGAGCATATCATGCAAAGTGAACATGGCAAGATGGGCGTAAGAGATATAACAGACAATAACCCATAACCATGTGAGTGCCATGTAGAAGGAATGCGCGAAGTGTTTGCACAAAAGGAGCGGTGGGAAAGACAATCCATGATATCCCAAGTCATCGTTGCTCTCTAGAGCTCTTTTCGTCAACTCGTGCGTTTGTGAAGTTGACGAGTATGGATGGGTAACTACACAAAAGAGACACAAACCAAAGAAATTGTGCCTGTGGTAAATGTACATATCATCCATTATGATGTGTATGTGCATGTGTGAGTTAGCACAAGATACACATCGCTCAAAGAAATTTAATGCATGGTATAAGAACATGTCATCCATCATGAATGAATATTTATTGTGTATAGAATGATGTGGATGCAAATTGAGCATACAATTATATGGCACATCTATAGCATGTTCATTCATGGGGAGCATATTGTGCACACAAGCATGGGGATCATGCAATGGATGGGATGGATCAAAGTTTGCTAAAATGTATGAAGAAACAATGAGGGTCTCCTCATGAGCAATATCGGTAGCATAATGTGGAGAAGTGGAACAACATCCAAAACAATGCATGTTCGAAGCTAGGTAATCATGGCATGGCATATGATGGATATGATGCAAAGGAAGCATGTCAATATCGTCACAAGAAAAACAAATGCCAATAACCATGGGCTTGTCATCTATGCCATAAGTACAAATTGGGTTTATTTTAATGGCATATGCATAGTTACTACGATGAGATTGCAAATGGGACATATTACTGATCTCATGCATATCATATGACAAGTTAAGCGGGATGTTAAACATGATGTGACAGAGAGAATTATCACAAGATATCCTATGCAACATGGCATCACAACTAATAGACTCCATAAGGCTATCATCAAACTCATCATAAATGGGTAAATCATCGCATGGGGAAATCATACTAGCACAAAGCATGGCAATAGGTGGATCAACATCATGCAAGCAATCAATGTTAACATAGTCCACTAGTGGGACGAGAGCATCACCTTCACCTTTATTACCTTTCTCATTCCACTCATGTGGTGTAGGTGAGGTGGGAAAGACCAAATGGTGGTCAGCATATTCATCTTGATGGAATCATGTGGAGGTGCATCGCATTCCACCATGGCCATCATCTTGTCCATAGGAAGGACGAAGTCGACGAGGATCGGCATGTCATCATATATGGGACCTAGCACCAAATGAGAAGACACAATAGAGGTAGAGGTCAAGTTATTAGTGTTGAAAGTGGCCTCGCATGACCTATCAACTATCTCACTCTCTCTATGTGGTGGCTCACTCACTCCCTCAAAATAGGCGCACTCAAACTCACATATGGTGGAATCACTCACCTCACTCAAGTAGGGGGGGGGGTTGTGGCTCTCCTCACAAGGGAATCGGTGCAACTCATCATATGTGGGGCTAGTGGTGAACTCACTAGCACTCTCTATATGGTGGCACAAGTCACTCAAGTCATCATACATCGCCGTGGTCGAAGGGAAAATCCCATGCTCAACCATCTCGTAATCGTTGCCGTGGATGAAGGCCGAAGATGGCACATCATTACTCTTGCCTCCAAAGATGTAAGCATCATCCTTGCTCGACACCATGTTGTTGGCCTCCAAAGCTTGGTCCTCGAATGGCTCCGTAGTTGTAGTCGTCGCCGTACCATCTTAAAAAAGAGTCGAAGTGGACTCGACATCATCAATGCCACAAAGAGGGATGGTGGTGGAGTCGAACTTGGAAGCATCGTCATGGAGCTCGTCTGGCTTGGACATCGTGGTGGTAATAGCCTCATGCTCACCGTCTTGGAGCTTAGTCTTCGAGAAGTGTGCTTGCGGTGGAGAAGTCTTGGCCTTCATGAATTCTTGTTTCGCCTTGAGAGCACCAATGTAGTTGTCGTCGAGGGACTTGTAGTTCTCGGGGAAGATAGTCTTGTAGATGTCGTTGTGCAATCCCATCATGAAGTGGAGCTTCATCGAAATGGGGTCGTCCACGCCGGCTCGTCGCAAGGCCATCTTCATCTCCTTGAAGTACTTGTCGATGGACTTGGATCCTTGAATGGTGTTCTCAAATTGGCGTAGAAGTTGTTTCGTGTAGGTGGGAGGCACGAACTCTCGTCGCATAGCTTTTTTTGTCTTGGGCCAATTCACGTTGAAGCTCATCAAAGGTGTGTGAAGCCACCATGTTGACGCGTTGTCGTGGAAGTTTCTTGTGGCGCAGTTCACTTGATCTTCATAGGGAACTTGGTGTAGCTTGAGGTAGTTGTCCATCTTGCGCTCCCACTCGAGATACTCCTCGGGGTCTTGAGTCCCATAGAAAGGAATCTCGTGTTCGTTGTCGAGGTTGTAGTAGCTCGTGGAAGTCGCAAACTTGAGCTTGGGTAGCTTCTCTTGAGCATAAGCTTGGGGTGCGTGTGGGTGAAGATGCCACATATCAAAAGGCGAGGATGCCTTGAAGTCGCTTGGCGAAGATTCCAAGGTAGATGGTGAAATCGTAGAGCGGTTGTTGGTGTTGAGCTCATGACTTCCATGTTCTTGTCATTGATGTTGTCGATGCCGATGTGATCTCGCCGAAGATGGTAGCTCGGAAGGATGTGCACTTGATTGTCTTCTCGAAGATGAGGGATACCTCGTGTGGTTCTTAATGAGGGCTTTGAGCTCCTCCATTTGAGCAACCATGTTGGCGCACAAGTTGTTCGTCATAGCATCGAACTTGTCATTGTTGGTGTAGACCGAAGTAGATGAAATGCTTAGCCTATCCATCACAAGACTCGAGCAAAGGTGAGTAGGAGATGAGATAAACAATACAAAGTTACCTTTTCCCAAAGTTGAGGATGTATCTCGTTTCACTCAATGCGAAATGAAAGAATAGTGGAATTGGTACCGGACTTGTTCACTCACACCTATCAAGTAAAACTTATCGATTGGCTTGGTTAGGATAAGTGGCACAAAAATTTGATGCAAAATGTTAGCAAGAGTCAAGAAAGTTGAAAGACATTCACAAATTTGCAAATGTAACAAGTAGACCAATAGCAATATGTGGCACACGAAAACACACACAAGGATAGATAAATGGGGTCGTGCAACCAAGGAATGAGCACAAAATGTGGAGTCTACGGAAAAATCTCGTGTTGCACAACTCAAGAGAGATGCTAGCACGATTGCTTTAAGTCGGTGTATTTGGATCGACATCTATGGGATCACAAGAATCCCTACTACGGTTGCGGGGCGCGGGGTTGAGAGAAGAGCTGATCTAACGGTCAGGACACAGTTCCTTTACCCAGGTTCGGGCCGCAAAGATGCGTAAAACCCTACTCCTGCTTTGGTGGATTATATGTTGGTGTTCTTCAGCTAGTGAGGAGCTCTAAGAGAGTCGTGAGGAGTTCTAAAAAGCCGAATCCTCCTCCTGGTCGCCTCGGGCCTCCTTTTATAGGGAAAAGGGGTTGCCAGAGTGGCACATAGGAGGTGGAAAGGGTACAGTGATGTGAGGTTATCCCTCGCATTACAGGACAAAGTGCATTTAATGCGCCAAGCTTAGGTGTCCTTGCTTTATCGGGGATGGGGGGAGACGTCCGTCTTGTCCGTCGCCGCCCCTCCTCGTGTTGACACGCGCCCTGGCCAGCGGTGCCTGAGGTGCCATGTAGGCAGACAGACAGCTGAGGTGGCGCAACGGCGGGTCTCCACGAATATTTGTGGGATGCCACGCAGGAGCCTGTCCAGCTGGTTGGGTCGGCAGTGGAAACCCGGTTGGTGTGGGCCTGATGGTGGCCCCGTGGATGTCCTTGGCAAGGGCCTTGCCGGGGGCCCCGGCCAGGGTCTTGCCGTGGCGCTTGCTGTCATCCCCGGCAAGGTGCTTGCCGGGCGCCTTCTAGTCCTCCTTGGCTGGAATCCCGCCAAGGGTTGTCTTCTTCTTAACTTGCGTCTGATCTTGAATGTCTTCACAAAGATCTGCATGCCACCATCGGGATATCTCCCGAATCCTCGCCCCATGGGGGCGATGGACTCAAGGGTGATTCGCTCCGTAGGCGCGGGGCGAGCTGCCGCGGCAAGAGCCTTGCCGGGGCTGCCAGGGCCGGCCCCGGCAAGGATCTTGCCGGGGGAAGCCGCTTCGTCCCTTTGCTCTTTGTGATCTTGTTCTTGGCGTCGCTCCAGCCTCCATCGAGCTTCAGTCTTGCCCCGGCTTGCCTCCCTCGCCATGCTTGGTGTGGGGGCGCCGTGGCTCAGACTGCCCGTGCATAGTCATAGGGGTACAAAAAGTGTACCCCTCTTTTTGTACACCGACAGGAGCCCCCGGGCCTGGGCCACACATAAGCGCGATACGTTGTTGGGCCAGGCCCAGATCGGTGCGCGGGCAGGCAGGGTGGTTTTCACCGTGGTAAAATTTCCGCGCGCTGTGCCTCCACGACCCGCGCGCGCGGCGCTGGGTGGAGGGGCGTGCGTGACGTGGGCGGCATGCGTCACGTCGCAGTAAATGTGAAAGGAGGCGGCCTGCGTCTTCCCCATAAAAAGGAATAACCGGGAGCGCGCTGCTCACTTCCTCCACTTTCCTCGCGCCTCTTCCAATCTCAGAGCCGCTGTTCCCTTGCTTCCTTCCTTCCGAAGCCTTCACCGTCGCCCGCCGCCGTTGCTTCGCCATCCCCTTTCCTCAGCCTTCCCATTCAGCCGTCATGGCGTCCAAACCCGCCAAGGGCAAAGGGACGGCCAAGGGTGCCGGGCCTGCGGCGCCGCCGGAGGGCGTGTTCATGGGGGATCGCACGAAGGCCGCTATCTTCATCCCGTCGTCGGTCGATGTCTTCGAGCTCCGGGCCGCCTTCAGACCCCTTTGGGGGGCGGAGACGGGGGATCGGGCGAAAGGCTTGGGCCATCCGGCGACGCGCGTCGTTCCGGCCACTTGCGCCCCGCCCAGCTCATATCGGTACCCCTTCTTCGTTGATTGTTTCTCTTGCGGGTTGTGTCCTCCCTTCTCCGATTTCATCTGCGACATCATGCACACTTTTGGCTTCCGTCTTTTGGATTTCACCCCAAATGCGGTGGCGTGCATGGCCTTCTTCGCGCACCTCTGCGAGGGCTTTGTCGGAGTGCAGCCCAACACGGCGCTATTCCGCCACTACTTCATCCCTCGGATCCAGCCGGGAGGCTCGGTCTCCGGAGGCATCGCCTGGATTCCAAGACTCAAGGTGGTGTACCCGGAGGGCGCCGTGAAGGAGAGGTGGGACGAATGGCGCGGCCGGTGGTGCTGGATCAAGAAGGACGAGCCGCCAACATTCTGCAAGGTCCGCCAGGTGCCGCCGGTCCACGCTAGCGACTGTAGCAATGTCGACGCCACCGACGGGAAGCTCACTGTCGTCGTCGCTAGGATCACCCGGCTTGTCCAAGCCGGACTCACCGTCGAGATGATCGGGGCGGATTTCATCCGCCGTCGGATTGCTCCGCTGGACAGAAAGGGGAGGCCAGCTTGGCTCTTCAGGAACCCGGCCGATGTCATGCGGCTCCGCACTGGCCTCAAGCACAACTTCACAGTGATGGGACATGCCCATTTCTGTCAGCGGCTCTTCCAGCTGGATGTGGGTCTTGGCGGCGAGGTCGAGCGGACCGGCAAGGCTGCGAATGCTGCCGCCAAGGCCGGCAAGGCCATCAAGGAGCAGTTCTTCAAGCTGCCAGCGGGAGTGGTCCCGCTGTGCAACAATTCACGCCAGTCTGAAATCGTCGCCATGATGCCGGAATGTAGCACGCACGGTCCCGTCCCGAGCTGGCAGGAGCCGAAGGACGAGGTTGCGCAACAGTTCTTGGATTCTCTGGTCGAGGTGTGGGTCAATCTTGATGCCGAGCGGTGGCTCGTCAGGGACACCACCCCGGAGGAACTGGACTACATCGCCGCCAGGGCGCGGGAGGCACAACTCATCATGGAGGCCGACAGCGCCGGAGGTATGGAGGACCAGGACGCCGCGGCTGCGGAGGAGGAGGAGTTCGCCCAGTGGGTGGTGGCTGCCGGAGAGGCTAGCAGCGCCAGCACCGGGGCTCCGCTGGTTGAGGATGCGGACGACGAGTCGTCGTCGGAGGAGGATGTGGCGGCTGGCCCGGTGTCAGCCAGGGGAAGAGGGCGAGTCTAGCGGCGAGCCTGCTCCGGCGAGCCGGTCCGGCCCGGCAAGACTGCGCAGCCTCAATTGGCCCTGGAGGAGTCCGGGCGCCTCACGAGGGCCACGGCGGCGAAGAGGTCGACGAAGGTCGCCGAGAAGAAGAAAGCGGCAGCTCCCTCTCCGTCGAGGCACGCACGGACCCTGCTCCCTCCTTCGCCTCCCCCGACAGACGTCGATTTGGAGGGTGACGCGGAGCTCCCCTTCGACCTCGGGCCCCTCAGCCCGAAGAGGAAGAGGAAGACGGCGGAGGAGGAGGAGATGGACGACGAGTAAGCATTCCATTCTTTATCATCATCCCCATCTCTCTTGATCATGCCACTCGTCTTGACTTGTTCTTGCTTCTTCAGGGACGCAGAGACGTTGGCCCAGAGGATGAAGAGGGCCAAGGCTTCAGCGAGCGGCCAGCCCCCGGCCGGGGCTCCAGAGACACCACTGGTGGTGTTGAGCAGCTCCGACGGCAGCCCCCGGCACAGCCCCCAGCGTAAGCCCGCCAACCTTTTCTCGCTCGACATGCAGTTGGCGTTGGATGCTAAAGGTGCTGACCTTGCCGGTTCTGTAGGACGGGAGCAGCAGCAGGAGGAGCCGCAGGGGGCTACTCCCAACTAACCACCCCCATCGACTACGCCGCCACGAGGGGCGTCCCAGGCAAGGGCACCAAGCATGGAGCCCGCACGCATGGAGGAGGAGGGGAACTCAGGCGCTGGCGATCCGGCCCTGGCGTCCGACGTCGGCGGGGAAGGAACTTCCGCCTCACAGCCCGGCACTGGTGAGTTGCTTGCCTTTTGTCTTTGCTTTTCCCTTGCGATTTTTCTTGACTTCATTTCCACCGCCACGGCCCAGGACCTCCTCCAACGGATGCGGGGGACGTGGACGCCGTCATCAAGGAGGTCGCTGAGGAGGCCACGGCGGAGGCCGATAAGATCGCCGTCGAGGAGGCCGCCAAGGACGCCGCCGGGGGCGCCGAGGACGCCGCCAAGGGTGCCGCCGAGGGCGCCGGCGGTGGGCCTGCCGGGGAGGCCGGCAAGGCCACAGCCGAGGAGGAGGCGACTGATGACCAGCCCTCTTCCTCCGCGACCCCGGGCCCCGACAAGTATCTGAAGGTGGGCGACAACCTTTTCGTCCATCTCGCTAGGGCGTCAAGCTCCCGGGCGCCCACCGGGGAGGAAGCCTTTGACGGCGAGGTGTTCGCCGCCTCTGGGCTCGAGGTTGTTGATGAACCGAGCGCCGGCGGTGACGGCTCCCCAGAGGAGCAGCTCTTTGGGGCCATGGGGGCCAACTTCTGGAAGCTCCAAGCACTGTACCGTGCCCGTTTGGACAAGGTTAAGTCTAGAATGGCGGCGGTGGACGAGGCGGAGGCGGACTTCCAGGCGCGCGTCACTGAGGCGCAAACCTGGTTCCACCAGTCCCGCGAGGAGCAGAGGGCCTCCTAGGAAGATCTGGCCCGGTGTAACGTGGAGCTCATCATGAAGATGGCCGCCATCGAGAAGGCCCAGGAAGAGGCGGCGAACTTGGCTGCCGCAGCGGAGGCCGCCTGGAACCAGCATCAAGCCACCCTCGATTCCCAGGAAGAAGACCTCACCGCGCGTGAGGCGAAGCTTGCCGCGACACTCCGCGGCAAGTATGAGGAGCTTGAGGCTCTTGTCGAGCGGCGGACTCACGAGCTGGGGCAGAGGCACAAGGAGGCGCTCGATGCCCAGGCTCTGGCCCATGCCAGCAAGATACAAGAGCTGGAGGTGGAACGGGACGGGCTGAAGGAGCAGGCCCTCAGGCTGTGTGACAAGAAGAACAGACTCAACTGCGCCTTGACAGAGGCGCAGGGAGTGGTCATCAGCAAGACTGGGGAGATCTCCGAGGCACAAAGCTCCATCAGAGATCTCAGGCTGAGGCTAGAGAATCTCGAGAAGACGTTGGCGGAGAGCTCTGCTCGGGAGGGGGCCTTGGCCAAGAGCCTGGAGGAGGAGAAGCAGCTGCGGGTAGATGAGGGCGCCTCCCACCAAGAATACATGGTGGAGGAGAACAGGTGGATCAGCCGGTTGGAGGATACCGCCGGCAGGGTTGCCTCATAGTTGGCCCTCATGGGGATGCCGAACGTGAGGTATGCTCCTGAATGGAGCGGGTCCGTCAACGCCAAGCTGACCCTGTTCTTCGAGGGCGTCCTCAGCGTCTTGATTGATCTTCACTCCAACAGAACGACCACGCTCGCCGGGGAGGCCCGGTGGCTCTGCCGGGAAGTCATGACCAAGGTCCTCACCAAGGTGGCGTTCTGGAACCCCGCCCTCGACTTCGAAGCCGCGATGGACAGCTTGCCGGAGGATGCCAACCTCACGGCGCTCAAGGAGCGCATCAAGCGTGTCATCAGCCGCATCGACGAAATCAAGAGGGTGGAGGGCCAGCGCCGGGATTAGATATCCCGTTCTTCTTTGCCGCTGCGAGTTCATGCCCAAGACAAATTTTATCTTTAGTTAGAACCGCAGCGATGGCATAATGTAATATAATTTCGAAATATCTTCAGAATCATGCATGTCATTTTCCTTTTTGCTGTCTCCCTGTGTTTCCACCCTACGTTAATTGGGTAGGCTTGCCGGCGCGAAATACCCAAGGCGGCGTCTTGGGGACGGGTCCCCATTGGCCTGCCGGGTGAGCGTGCTACCGGGTCTGCCACCTTGCCGCTCTTAACGCAGCCACTCGAACTGTCGAGTTTGACTTGAGTCAGAGTCGAGAACTTTGTAAATCGCGGAAGGGTCTGCCACCTTGCCGCTCTCAACACCGCCGCTCGAACTATCGAGTTTGACTCGAGTCAGAGTCGAGAGCTTTGTCAATTGCGGAAGGCTACCCTACCGTTTCAACGCAGCCGTTTGAACTGTTGAGCTGACTCGAAACAGAACAAGGCGTTGCCGATCGGGAAGGGCCCCATCCACGTGCATGTTTCTTTTTGCACAAAGAATGACAGCTCCGAGGATAATAACTTCAAATAATTTGATAGGAATATCTAAAGTTTGATGTAACTTAGCTTTTATTTGAAGTCGCTCGAGCGCAAGTCTTCTAGCCTGCTCAAAGGGCCACGAAGACGAGAGAGCGTCGGGCCGATCACCAGAGCCGATTCTCACAACTGCGCCCCCTACCTGGCGCGCCAAAGATGTCGGTGTATTTGGATCGACATCTATGGGATCACAAGAATCCCTACTACGGTTGCGGGGCGCGGGGTTGAGAGAAGAGCGGATCTAACGGTCAGGACACAGTTCCTTTACCCAGGTTCGGGACGCAAAGATGCGTAAAACCCTACTCCTGCTTTGGTGGATTATATGTTGGTGTTCTTCAGCTAGTGAGGAGCTACAAGAGAGTCGTGAGGAGTTCTAAAAAGCCGAATCCTCCTCTTGGTCGCCTCGGGCCTCCTTTTATAGGGAAAAGGGGTTGCCACAGTGGCACACAGGAGGTGGAAAGGGTACAATGATGTGAGGTTATCCCTCGCATTACATGACAAGGTGCATTTAATGCACCTAGCTTAGGTCTCCTTGCTTTATCGGGGATGGGGGGAGACGTCCGTCTTGTCCGTCGCCGCCCCTCCTCGTGTTGACACATGCCCTGGCCAGCGGTGCCTGAGGTGCCATGTAGGCAGACAGGCAGCTGAGGTGGCGCAACGACGGGTCTCCACGAAGATCTGTGGGATGCCACGCAGGAGCCTGTCCAGCTGGTTGGGTCGGCAGCTACGTGGGTCGGTGGAAACCCGGTTGGTGCGGGCCTGATGGTGGTCCCGTGGATGTCCTTGGCAAGGGCCTTGCCGGGGGCCCCGGCAAGGGTCTTACCGTGGCGCCTGTTGTATCCCCGGCAAGGTGCTTGCCGGGGGCCTTCTAGTCCTCCTTGGCTAGAATCCCGCCAAGGGTTGTCTTCTTCTTAACTTGCGTCTGATCTTGAATGTCTTCACAAAGATCTGCATGCCACCACGGGGATATCTCCCGAATCCTCGCCCCATGGGGGCGGTGGACTCAAGGGTGATTCACTCCGTATGCGCGGGGCGAGCTGCCGCGGCAAGGGCCTTGCTGGGGCTGCCAGGGCCGGCCCCGGCAAGGATCTTGCCGGGGGAAGCCGCTTCGTCCCTTTGCTCTTTGTGGTCTTGTTCTTGGCGTCGCTCCAGCCTCCATCGAGCTTCAGTCTTGCCCCGGCTCGCCTCCCTCGCCATGCTTGGTGTGGGGGCGCCGTGGCTCAGACTGCCCGTGCACAGTCATAGGGGTACAAAAAGTGCACCCCTCTTTTTGTACACCGACACTTTATAGGCGGATACGACACTTGTGCACAACCTATGAGATGCCAAATGTATCAACTTTCTATCCCAAGTATGTTATGTACGTATGGTTCCTGTTGTTGATCCAAGATGATCGGGTATGATATCATATGATGCGATGCTATGGCTCTTGCTTACAAGCTTCTTTGCTTTTCTCTTTTTGCTTAAAAGCTTTTTTTATGGCCACGATGCACAAACCAAGATAGCAATTGTGTATATGCGGGAACAATCTTGTGACACAAGGGATGATATAATGATACCAATATGATATGGTATATATGTAATGGAAATTATTTTGGTATGCCAGGTCGCGATGCCATGGTCAAGGCCAGTGGGTGAGGTGATGCGGAGCATCCCACGATCATCCCCATGTTCACTTCGACGAGACCTCAAGTACACACCATTGGACACAAGGTTTACTCGCTCCTCTCTAAACCTTCACTTTCCACATGTGAGACATGGCTACTACCTCAAACATATGTGCTATGCATGACCAGGAACCAAGAGGGAGGCCATGGAACATCTAGGAGCATTGGACAAGACAGCGAGGACACCAAGTACAAGGATCAAGATAAGCTGATGGAAAAGCTACATGTTCCGGACGTCCAGCCTCTACCGAACGACCGGCGACTCCCAGGCGACCGGACGACTGGAGGCCACCGGACGTCCGTGACTTCGACTATAGAACATAAATAGAGGAAATCCGAGAGTTACCGGACGTCCGGTCTCTCCCGTGCCACTGGACATACGGTGTCCCAGCGGACGTCCGCTACATGCTGTCTGCGCACAGTTATTGGGCCAGAGGCCCATGTATCCCTCTACCACTTACCCCTTCATGGCCCTAGACTATATATACTCCTCCACCTCCTCCTAGTTTGGGTTAGCTTAGGTCTAGATCATTTGAGACATAGCTTTGCTCATCCACTAATGGTTCATCTCCTTGTGAGTGACTGCGACCCCTCAACGGAGAAGATCCACACCGGATTCAAGACCTTTGCGGAGAAGATCCTACGGGATACAAGGCCCCTCACGGGAAGATCCTACGGGATATCACCAAGACCTCCTCACGGAGAAGAACCGGTTACCCTTTGTATCGTCCCTTGTTGATCATGGATCTTGTATCTCTTTGTGTTTCGAGGATCTAGCATATGTGTGACTTGTTCTTGTTGGTTTGAGTGAATCTCTCGTGTTTCCCCTCGTGTTCCCTCTTGTGTTCTTCGTGTTCTTCGTGGGATCCCCTCCATTTCATGAAAGATCGACCATCTAGGGTTCCACCCTACATCATATGGTATCAAGAGCAAGGTTTCTCACGAATTTGGAGCCTCCTTCACCGTTTTCTAACCTCCTTTTGTGTGATTTCGTCCTAAAATTCGAAAATCCCTACCAAAAATAGCCCCAAAATTTTGTGTGATTTGTTGGTTCGATGATCTTTTGTAGATTTTGATCAATGGATTTGCTTTGTTTCAAGTGCATCTAGCATTTCCCCAAGTTTCCCCATTTTTCATCCACGAAATATCATCAATTTCGAGCCCAAAATCTCCATTTTCCTCCCAAAATCGCGTCCCGAAACTCAAAGCTCGCGTTGACCCCGACCCACCGGACGACCGGCGTTTTACCGGACGTCCGGACCCTCACGAAGCACCGGACGTCCGTCATCCATCGAATGACCGGAACCACCTATACATAAGAAAATACCGGATTTCCGAGCCCGACCGGACGTCCGACCCATGGACATCCGCCACTTTCCGAACGTCCGGTACCTGTAGATTCCCACTTCGGCTGATGTTTGTTTTGTCCATAACTAATTCATCCGAACTCCGATTTTGACGTGCTTTAGCTCGTTTTGAAGCTAGTGACATCCCCCTTTGCACAAAAATACTACCATAATCATTTGACTCCATCGTATTTTGTGGATTTTGGCATCTTTGCCTAGGGCTTCCACCATATCATCCGCATATCCACCACCGACTTCCGCAACCTAACCGATTTTGTCCCCCATAGCATTTGTGGTTGCTTGAGTAGTGATTTGAGTCTCCTAAGGTGTTTAGCCTACTTAGAGACAATCGCTTCTTCATCAACCACCACCACCACTTCCGCATAGCTTAGTCCACTATACATAGCCAACGAAACTTAACCCGAATTTGTTGAGCTTGTTTGCGTTGTGGCTTGTGTCTCCTAAGGTGTTTCGGCTACTTAGGGACCGTGGCTTTAACACCGACATCGTGTATAGCCCATCATTACACTTCCGCAACCACCACGGCATTGCCGCTACCACCATTTGACATTTGAGATTTTGAGTTCGCGGTTTTTCCGTTTCCTAAGGTGTTTCGGCTACTTAGGGACGAGTCTCCATCATCTTGGTATCTACATCAAGAACAACGCCACTCATCATCGCCACGGACGATAACCTCCATATCATCTTGGCATTGTGGTATCCCTTCTTTGTATATTCCCTTGCAATTGCATTGTTAACCCCTAGACCATTTTTGCGTCACTTACCTATTGAGACTAGGCATTTGAGTATTGCCGGCAACGTGACTTGCGGACATTAGTGATCATACTTCCCATAGCATACATACCATATCACCGTGGTGCATATCTTGGTATCATCTCTTGTGACACAATGTTGTCATCGCATATACTCAATTTCTATCTTGGTTCGTGAAGTTTTGCATAAGAAAAGAGCTCAAAAGAGAAAGAGCCAAACAAGCTTTTAAGCATAAAGAAAAAGATAAGCAAAGAGCTTTTAAGCAAGAAAAATAGCATCATACTACATTAGGATTGTCATACTCGATCATTTTGGATCATACCACCACAATACCATACATATAGTATACTTGGGATAGAAGTCGTTGCATTTTGCTTAGTAGGTTGTGCACAAGTTTGTATCCGCCCATTGTGCAATCGCGCTAGCGTCTCTCTAGTGGTGTGAAACAAGAGCATTTTTGTGGATTCCACATTTTCGCTCACCCCTTGGTTGCACGACCCCACTTATCTATTTGCGTGTGTGTTTCCGTGTACCATATCTTGCTATTGGTCTACTTGTTGCATTTGCAAATTTGTGAATCTTTTTCAACATTATTGACTCTTGCTAACATTTCACATCAATTTTTTGTGCCACTATCCTCACCGAGCTCCACCATAAGCTTTACTTGTGTAGGTGTGAGAAGCCGACAAGAATTGGTACCAATTGTGCTATTTCCTTGTTCCACATTTGAGTAATCATTGATCCATCTTCAATATCGGTCAAGGTACATTTGGTATAGTTCTTCTCTTTCTCCCACTCATACTTGCTAGTGTCTTGTGAAGGATAGCCAAGGCATTTCATCTCCGGTTTTCGACATCGACGGCGCGAACAAGGACATCCATGCGAAAACCATCGGACTACAACGAGCAATGCAAGAGCGCTGGGGCAACATTGCCATCGAACTACGACACTCCGAGACAAGGAGAATGGCTTCCTTCGACGACATGTGTGACTCCTTCAACAAACAAATGGCGGAGCTCAAACACTTGGTGGTCGACTACAAGTCTTCTTCCCCTTCGTCATCTTCTCGGCGGCGATGTTCAAGTCACAAGTCTTGAAAGCGCAAACACGATGAAAGTGCAAGTCGTCCACGTCCACACCGCCATGGCGACCATCAACATCGTCATGAAGGGCAAGTCACCTCCAAGCATCATGTGCACGATGACAACGAACGACATCTTCCACGAGCTCTAGCACGAGAACGACACCATCATCATGAAGATGCTCACCAAGTGCAAACATATAAGCCCGAAGACGCTCTACTTCACGCCAAGCCCAAGCTTCAAGAGCACATAAGAAGACCACGAGACAAGCACACCCAAGACGGAGCTACGGCTACAACCATCACTTCGGCATCTTCGCCAAGCTCTATCAAGGCATCTTCTCCTTTGGACGTAAGGCATCTTTGCCTACTTCCCATGAGTTTGCCTACATCGACATCTTCATCATCAAGGCGATCATCTACGAGCAACGGCGACAAGACGGTCGAGCATGGGCCATCCCCTTCGACCAAGACGATGAGCATGAACCTCTTCGACACCATGAAGACGGCGGCCATATTGGACTATTACTCCGGGTCAAGCTACGTGAGCAAGCATGAGACCTTCTCTTTGACCTCAGAGGAGCGTGAAGATTTGCCACATCCCACAACATTCATCTTTGGAGGCATTACGGATGAGGAAGTTGAGCATGGAGACTATTGCACCTACACCTCTTCGACATCCACATATGACGAGATGCCCCAATTCCCATGTGAGGAGAGCCATCACCACATGAGTGATACGAGTGACTCCACCATATATGACAATGAGAGCATTTCCTTTGAGAGTATGAGTGTAACCACCACTATACCCACACATGAGAGTATGCCACTTCTCCTATGTGAGGTTGAGAGCCATTTGAGTGACTCCACCAACCATACGAGTGAGAGCATTCAAGAGGGAGTGAGTGAGCCACCACACTTAATTAGTGAGGTAGTTGATAGGCCATGTGAGGCCACTATGATTTCTAACGACTTAACCTCTACTCCGAGTGTGTTTTTTTGGTGCTAGGTCTCCTACAAGAGGACATGCCTACCCTCGACAAGTCCATCCCTCCAATGGACAAAGCGATGGCCATGGTGGAAGAAGATGCACCACCCACATGGTTCCATCAAGATGAAGATAACAACGTTTGGATCTTGAACACCTCACCTACAATACACGAGCGATGCTCCAAAGGTAACATAGGTGATGGTGCTTCTTTCATCCCACTTGTGGACTATATCACCAATGATTGCTTGCATGATGTTGACACACCTATTGACATGCTTCATGCCAGTGCGACTTCCTCATGCCTTGGCTTGCCTATTTATGATGAATATGATGATGAGCATGTTGAGTTTCCTAGTTGTGATGCTATGCTCCATAGGATATTATGTGAAAATTCTATTGGTCACATCATGTTTGATAATCCTTTAAACTTGTCATATGCTATGAGTGAGGTCTCCCATATTGCATCATTTTAATCTCAACATAGTAACTATGCATGCCCCATTAAAGTAAATCCCATTTGCACTTGTGGCATAGATGACAAGATGATGGTCATTGGCTTTTGTTTTTCTTGTGATGATATTGCTAAGCTTCCTTTACATGATTTGCGCAATTCATCTAATATACCATGCCATGAACACATTGTCCCAAATATGCATTGTTTTGGATGTTGTTAATATTCTCCATGTGATGTTTCCACTAATGCCCATGAAGAGACCCCCATAGTTTCCTCATACATACTAGGAGATCTTGATGCATTCCATACCTTTCATGATTACCATGATTGTGTGCACCATATGCATTACATGGATAACAATGCTCTACCTACTTGTCATGATGCATCACACCATTTGAGTCTCCATTATGCCATACATAACAACAAACCTCTCATGATGGATGACATGTTTCTATATCACGCATCTCATTTATTTGAGCATTGGATATTATGTGCTAACCAACACATACACGTGCGCATCATGATGGATGATGTGTACATATACCACGCACACACAATTTTTCCTTTGTCTTTGTTTTGTGTAGATACTCATGAACATTTGTCAACCTCACAATCCCATGAGTTGACAAAACGAGCTCTTGAGAGAAATGACGATTTGGGATCCCATGGATTGTCCCTACCACCGTTCTCTTCGCGCAACCACTACGCGCATCTCTTTTACTTGGCTCTCACACGACTATGGGCTATTTACTATTTGTCATCTTATGCCCATTTTATCGTGTTCACTTTGCATGCTATACCTCTTGATATGACTTTGCCATGCAATTGTGACCCTTGCTTGCCTTTACACATGATTCAACATTATGCTACTTATATGTGTATTTGCATGCTTGGTGTAGATACTTGTAGCTATTGCCAAGATTTCTTTGTGCCCCATGCTATTATTGATTCTTGTGTTGGGAGAGTCATGATGTTTCATTGCTATTTACATAGGACTTCTTGCCACCACAATGATGAGACTTTGCTCATATCTTGTTTTCATGCTTGTCCTATACCATGTGCATTATTCATGCCTACAATTTGCACACATGACATGCTTGCCATGATTACCTCTAGTATGTTGCATCTTCGCACTACTAGCTTGTTTGACTTGTTCACCATGATTGCTTGCTATGTTGCATCATCCATGTTCCACTCTTACTTGCTTTCTTGGGTTGATGACATATATGTTCATGCCATTCACATGATTCATATTGATCATTGTCACTTGTCTCCATTAGTTGCATCTCTCATATTCCACTGTATTGAGTGCAAGTATGCTATGCCTATTGATATTGGAGACTTGGACACCTTACTTGTGATGCATGCTTGCTTGTTCGGGCCTATTGCCTTTGGTTGTTATCGCATCATATGCTTACATACCATGCCACATTCCCTTGTACTTTCTTATGATAAGAATGATGCAAGCACTTGTTGGGTATTTTCCCGCACAATGCTAGGTTTTGCATTGTGGCTAACCTCGTTTGTTTTTTCTCGCGTTTGTCATGTTCTTTCATTTTGAAGGATTCACAAGGCGGTACTATCACGAGGAATCTTGGGTATGTGAAGGCATACATGTTGCGCGACACCAACACCTTCGAGAACATACATAAGGTGAATTCCTTCTTTGTGAGCCATCCTCACATATGCATATTGGATGGGCCATACTTTCATTGTTGTTTCCTTCTTGTTGTCTACATGATACATCTACGGGATGGAGGACCGACATTACAGATGGACCCTATGGATACAACACCGGTCTACCACTCTTGCCACGACATTGAGCAATGGTACAACACTACTCATGAAAATTTTGAATCTTATGCATGGATTAACTCACATTATGATTGCCTTGTTGCATCATGAATTCCCATGTCATCCATGATATATGAGCTTGTGCATTTCCTTAGCAAATTTGTTGTGATCTTCCTTGATGGCATATTCATACATATTGATCATATTGCCAAACATCAATTGCATGATCAAATAGTCATATTGAGCACCCATTGCCATGTTCATGCTCTTGATAAACCATCACACTATGACATCATTTTGCACAATGGTAGAAATTGTAGCTTTGTGCACCATGCCAATTACCCTACCTTTGTGTGCACAACAAACGAATTTGCTCACATGAATGCTTTACATGTCATTGTACATCTTTTAGATAAGCATCTTGTGCCTTGCCATGCCCAAACTTGTCACACAGACCCATTCTTACATGATAGACACTTGTGCACTAACCATTGTATTTCCGAGTGTCGTTTGTGTTTGCTCTTCTTGCATGTATACTACTCCGGCGACACCTTGGACAACTTGGATTATGCCAAGTCTTCATCTCGGTCCAACTACAAGTCCGTCCACGACAACCGTTTCCATGGTGACGAGCTTTTCGATCCGAGGTTGGATCTTTACCAGGGGGGGGGGGGATGATGCGGAGCATCCCACGATCATCGGCATGTTCACTTCGATGAGACCTCAAGTACACACCATTGGACACAAGGTTTACTCGCTCCTCTCCAAACCTTCACTTTCCACATGTGAGACATGGCTGCTACCTCAAACATATGTGCTATGCATGACCAGGAACCAAGAGGGAGGCCATGGAACAGCTAGGAGCATTTTACAAGACGGCAAGGACACCAAGTACAAGGATCAAGAGAAGCTACTGGAAAAGCTACAGGATCCGGACGTCTGGCCTCTACTGGACGACCAGCGACTCCCAGGAGACCGGACGACCGGAGGACACCGGACGTCCGTGACTTCGACTACAGAACATAAATAGCAGAAATTCGAGAGTTACCGGACGTCTGGTCTCTCCCGTGCCACAGGACATCTGGTGACCTAACGGACGTCCGCTACATGCTGTTTGCGCATAGTTATCGGGCCAGAGGCCCATGTATCCCTCTCCCACTTACCCCTTCGTGGCCCTTGACGACTATATATACTCCTCCACCTCCTCCTAGTTAGGGTTAGCTTAGGTTTATCTCATTTGAGAGAGAGCTTTGCTCATCCACTAGTGGTTCATCTCCCTGTGAGTGACCGCGACCCCTCCACGGAGAAGATCCACACCGGATTCAAGACCTCTGCGGAGAAGATCCTATGGGATTCAAGGCCCCTCACAGGAAGATCCTACGGGATATCACCAAGACCTCCTCACGGAGAAGAACCGGTTACCCTTTGTATCGTCCCTTGTTGATCATGGATCTTGTCTCTCTTTGTTTTTCGAGGATCTAGCATATGTGTGACTTGTTCTTGTTGGTTTGAGTGAATCTCTCGTGTTTCCGCTCGTGTTCCCTCTTGTGTTCTTCGTGTTCTTCGTGGGATCCCCTCCATTTCGTGAAAGATCGGCCATCTAGGGTTCCACCCTACATCATACCCGCGGGATCTTCTCCGCAAAGGAGGTCTTGAATCCGTGTGGATCTTCTCCGTGGAGGGGCAGCAGTCACTCACAAGGAGATGAACCACTAGTGGATGAGCAAAGCTCTGTCTCAAATGAGATAAACCTAAGCTAACCCTAACTAGGAGGAGGTGGAGGAGTATATATAGTCTAGGACCACGAAGGGGTAAGTGGGAGAGGGATACATGGTCCTCTGGCCCGATAATTGTGCGCAGACAGCATGTAGCGGACGTCCGCTGGGACACCGGATGTCCGGTGGCATGGGAGGGACCAGACGTCTGGTAACTCTCGGATTCCCGCCATTTACATTTTGTAGTCGAAGTCACGGACATCCGGTGGCCTCCGGTCGTCCGGTACTTGTCGTTCATCCGGTGCCTGGGAGTGACCGGTCGTCCGGTAGAGGCCGGACGTCCGGAGCCTGTAGCTTTTCCAGCATCTTCTCCATTTGATCCTCGAACTTGTCCTCGCCATCTTGTTCAATGCTCCTAGTTGTTCCATGGCCTCCCTCTTGGTTCCTGGTCATGCATAGCACATATATTTGAGGTAGTAGCTATGTCTCACATGTAGAAAGTGAAGGTTTGGAGAGGAGCGAGTCAACCTTGTGTCCAATGGCGGGTACTTGGGGTCTCGTCTTATGTCTGGAAGTAGACATCGGGATGGTCGTGGGATGCTCCGCATCAATTTCCCTTCCACTAAAGAATTATCCTCTACCACTCCTAGTGTTGTTGCTGAAACTTTGCAGGGGTATGAAGATGTGTTCCCCGAGGAGATACCACTCGGGCTGCCACCACAAAGAGGCATTGAGCACCAAATTGATTTGGTCCCAGGAGCCCCATTGCCAAACCGACCACCATACCGCACAAACCCGGATGAAACCAAGGAGATTCAGCGACAAGTTGAAGGCCTACTGAACAAAGGTTATGTAAGGGAAAGTATCTCTCCTTGCGCTGTACCCGTTCTTTTAGTACCCAAAAAAGATGGATCTTCCAAAATGTGTTGTAATTGCTGGCCTATTAACAACATCACCATGAGGTATATGCACCCCAAAACTAGGCTTGATGACATGCTTGATGAACTTAGTGGTGCCACCATATTTTCTAAAATTGACTTGCGAAGTGGTCATGTAGGATCGAAAGTATGTCTAGAGGGGGGGGTGATTAGACTACTTGACCAAATAAAAATCTAGCCTTTTCCCAATTTTAAAACTTGGTAGATTTTAGCAACTTAGCACAAGTCAAGCAATCAACCTACACATGCAATTCCAAGAGTATAGCAGCGGAATGTAAAACAATTGCATATGAAGGTAAAGGGAGGAGTTTGGAGGGAGCAAACGCAAGTGTAGACACAGATGGTTTTGTCATGGTTCCAATTGGTGGTGCTATCGTACATCCACGTTGAGGAAGACTTCAACCCACGAAGAGTAACGGCTGCGCGAGTCCACGGAGGGCTCCACCCACTAAGGGTCCACGAAGAAGCAACCTTGTCTATCCCACGATGGCCATCGCCCACGAAGGACTTGCCTCACTTGGGTAGATCTTTACGAAGTAGGCGATCTCCTTGCCCGTACAAACTCCTTGGTTCAACTCCATAGTCTTGTCGGAGGCTCCCAAGTGACACCTAACCAATCTAGGAGACAACACTCTCCAAA
This sequence comes from Secale cereale, assembly GCA_902687465.1. NCBI lineage: Eukaryota > Viridiplantae > Streptophyta > Magnoliopsida > Poales > Poaceae > Secale > Secale cereale. Next base: position 362,955,298 of record LR738710.1, read on the forward strand.
AGGTAATAGACGGTGTGTTGATGATGAACTCCTTGCTCCAATGCTTCAAATGATAGTCTCCCCAACACTCAAACAGCTCCTCAAAGATTTGGATAAGGTGGAAGAATGATTTGAGTGGAAAGGAACTTGGGGAAGGCTAGAGAACAAGATTTATGTGGTAGGAATGGAATATCTTGATCTCAACACTTGAGTAGGTGGTTCTCTCTCAGAACATGTATGATGGAAGTGTAGGTATGTTTCGATGGCTCTCTCCACGAATAAATAGTGGGTTGAGGGGTATATATAGCCTCCACACAAAATCTAACTGTTACACACAATTTACCAAAGTCGGTGGGACCGAATCAAAGAACTCGGTCAGACCGATTTAGTTCATAAAGTGACCGTTAGGCATTTCAGTGGGACTGATATGATCAACTCGGTAGGACCGATTCATTACGGTTAGGGCATAACGTAATCTCGGTGAGACCGATTACACAAACTCGGTGGGACCGATATTGGTAATAAGCACACAGGGGGTTGGTCAGGAAAACTCGGTGGGACCGATTCGCTCGTTTCGGTGGGACCAAAACGTTACGAAGGGGAAACAGAAAGTTTGCATTGCGAACTCGGTGGGACCGATCTCTCATCTTAGTGAGACCAAAATATTACGAAGGGAAACAGAGAGTTTGCAATCCCATCTCGGTGAGACCGAGATTCCTTTCGGTGAGACCGAAATGATTAGGGTTTAGTGACAGTGGCTATGTCAAATGAACTCGGTGGCGCCGGATAGAACTTTTCGGTGGGGCCGAGTTTGACTCTTGGTTTGGGACATATGTGGATGTCAGAAAGTGGTTGAGGGTTTTGGAGCATATCACTAAGAATTTTGAGCAAGAAACCCATCAAGCAACACCTCATCCCCTTTTAATAGTATTGGCTTTCCTATGGACTCAATGTGATCTTGGATCACTAAAATAGAAAATGTAGAGTCTTGAGCTTGAGCCAATATCTGTCCTTAGCATTTTGAGGGGTGCACATAACTAGTCCATGCCATGCCAATCATTGAACTTTCTGAAATGACTATCTTGAAAGAGCATTAGTTCAATGAGCTATATGTTGTTAGTAATTACCAAAACCACCCAGGGATAGTTACACTTTCAATCTCCCCCTTTTTGGTAATTGATGAAAACATATAGATCAAAGCTTCGACAAATAATAATAATATTTAAGTACATTGTCGCTTTGAGAAGTATGTGATAAGCAAGAGCTCCCCCTAAATTTGTGCATTAATTAAAGTTTGTGTTTGAATGCAAATGCACAATGGATTAGGATCATGGGTTACTCTTCCATGTCACATACATCTTGGTGGAGCGCTCAAAATGACATAGACTAAAAACATGCAATCATCACCAAGAAAAGTGAACGATCATATAGGGATATGAAAGATAATATCATCGAAGCAAGCATTAAGGTAGCATATGATCAATCACATGATCAAACAAGTATCTCACACACGGAACATAGAGTATAAAGCAAACACACAAATGAAGTTCAACCAAACGCAAGAGAGACCAAGAAGCGAAACACTCTCTCTCGAAGCTTATGATCTATACATATTTCTCCCCCTTTGGCAACAAGTTACCAAAAAGTTTGAAAATGCATAGTGCTATGCGTCTCTCAGGCTTAGTGTTCAGGAGGCGGTGTAGAGAGAACTCCAAGGACGAAGGCTTCAGACGACGTAGTTGGAGCTGGTGGAGTGGCTGCTGGAGGTGGCACTGAAACTGTGGCTGCTGGTGCTGATGTAGTAGCTCTCGTATCAGGAACTGGCACTGCAGTAGACCTCTATCCTCTAGGCACTCGCTGAAATGCATCTGTGGTAACATGTCCTCTCCTCTGCTCTTATTCATCCTTGAGCTTCTCAACTGTAGACTGTATCTCTGTCACTTTTAGATCAAGATCATAGAACTTAGTTTCAACGATCCTCTCCAAGCTCTCCTAATTCCAAGTCAGGGTGGCCAAGCCCTTCTCAATCCTCATAGTTGCTTGAATCATATATGCCATTTGATCTTGTTTGGACTTGAGGGACATTTGAGATGCTTCTGTAGCACTTGGCATCTTGACAGCTGTAACATCCCAAATTTTCAATTTGGATGTTTATAAATAGATCATTCATATGCATCCATGATTTATACATTTTTGCCCCATTTGTATTATTTGATTCTGATCCAAGGAACTTTGAGCAACTCAAGGACCAAAAGAGAGAGTTGGAAGTTTCCCTAAAACCCACTTTTGAAATTTCAAAATTTGGAAATTGGATCAAACTTGGTTCCATAAAAAAAAAGATCATTTCCATTATTCCAAAAATAAAGAGAGAAGATAAAATGACTTCTTCAAAATCAGAAGGAAAATATTGGAATTTGAATTTGGAACCAAAATATATTTGTTGGGTTTTATTTGCAATTTATTTTACTAGTTTAACAAAAATGTTTTTTTTATTTGCATTATAGGCAGGATAAATGTTCACAAGGTCATATATAAGACCATATGGACTTGATTTGTACTGGTCCCCCTCGTGTCGCCCCCGCAGGCGACCCAGGGGGAATCCTAGCCGCCGCCCCCCTCGTCCCTCCTCAGCCTCCACCTCTCCTCGCCGCCGTCCGCACCGCCGCCGGGCAAAGCTTGGCCAGCTGGGCGGCGGCGGGGCATCTCTTCCCCTTGGAGCATCTTGGGCGGCGCGGGACGACCAGATCGCGAAGAGGCGCCGGGCTAGCGCGGGGTCTGGCGGTGCGGTGGGCGAGCATCTTGGCGGCGGCCCGATGCGGCGCTGGTGACGCGGCACGGCAGCTGCGGCTTGGATGCGACTCCACGACGAGGTGGTGGCTGCGTGTTCATCAGATCGGGTGGTCGCGGGCGCCGCCATGTTCAGGCCGAATCCATCTGGATCTGGCGCTTGGATGTTGTCGGCCGGCGCAGGGTGGTGGTCTACGTCGCTGGCCTCGTCGGATCGTCGGATCCGGCGCCTGGAGATCTACGGCGGCTGTTCTTCTTGATCCTCCTTCCTGGTGGGTTGAGCCCCATGGCACTTGCATCTCTGCTGGTCTCGGTTCGTCTCGCTGTCGGATCCGGAGCAGTCGGAGGTTTGGTGGTATAGGTTGGGGACCGGAGGAAACTTTGGCCGTCTGGTCCGGCCCGGCATCGGCGGCGTCCCACGACGTCGTTACCCTCCTTGGAGGCGAAGCCGAGGTCCCTCCTATCCACATCCGAACCCCTCCCGGACGAAAGTCTAAAATTCAGTCTGGATTGGGCGGCGGCGGCGCCCTGCGCGTCGTAACCTCCATGGAGGCGCCGTCTTGGGAGGCTCAGGTCGGGCAAGAGATGCTATGGGTGTTGGGCGTTGCGTAGCTCCAGCAGCGGCGACGGCGTGAGCTCCAGGGGAAACCCTTGATCTGGGTCTACCGGATCTGACGATGATGACACCTTCGATGTCGTGTCCCTCCTGGGGGCATCGTTTTGGAGCACGCGCTGGCTGGAGGGGACAAGAGGAGGAGCGGTGTTACATCTACCGTGAGGCCGACGGCGGATCCTGGCGGCATGGTGTCGCGGAGGTTCGGCGATGGGCGCGTCTGGAGATGAACTCGCGTAGGAGGAGGAAGTTGTCTAGCGTCATGGTGGCGTTGATGGCAGAGAGGCCTGCCAAGGTTGGTGCAACAATTTTGCTCTGAGGATGGACCGAGGGATGATGGAGGTGTCGGCCCTTGCAGCGTGCGGTGCTCACTGGGAGTGTGCCTGAACCGGTGTGGGACCCAATCCAGGTAGTGGCTTGGAGGGGACACCCGGCTTTAGATGTTAGGCTTTAGTGCGATGTCTGTTTGGTATTAGGCCCGGACATTCGACACGCCTTCATCAAAGGGATAGGAGTAGCAACGGTGTTGCCAAGATGGTGGCTTCAGGCTTGTTGATGTATCATCTTGTATGGTCTTTGTGAATAATTAATAATATGGCTGCATGCATCGTCTAGATGCAGAGGCCGGGGGTACATCCTCCTTTTCTAAAAAATATATATATATATATATATATATAAGACCATATTATTATGTGAACATTTTTCTTCAGATCTAAATAATAATTCTGAGAGGAGCGAACATGACACTCCAAAAAGTCAGAAGAAAACAATGCCGAAAGTTTTGAATTCAAATTTGACTTTCTTTTGAATTTTTTTAGAAAAATGTTTTTTTATAAAGTTTTTATTTAGCCTCTGAAAAATAGTTCATCATGTAGGATTTATTTTTCTGAATTTTTTGATATATATATGTCCTATATAAAAATATTTTCTATTTTCTATCTTTATATTTTTTTTCTGTCTTTCTTTTTCTTGGGTCTCTTTTTTTTTCCACTAAGGCCCATATCTTCCAGCCCAACCGATGGCCATCTTCCTCCTCTCGTCGTTACAGGAACATGAACGTAGAGCAACAGCCGTGAACACCTCCACCTCTCTCTCCCCTCAACTCCCTTCCCCCGCACTTACTAACCCCCGGAATCGGTTCCCCTCGCCTTCCTCTACCCCTTCCCCTTCCTAGTGCGCCTTGGAGTCGCCTGTAATGGCCATTACGAGGCAGAGAAACAGCCACCATTAACACATCTCGCCCCACCCAACTCTAGACCTCCCCAAGCCCTATAAAAGGCACCCCGCGAGCCCCTCTCACCCCTCGTCCGAAGCCCTCTCCTTCTGGAGCTTTTCCCCCTCCCTAACCTCGCCAATTGCTCGCCGGAGTTCGTGAAGTCCGGCGACCTCTCACCGTGTGTACATGAAGCTATCTACAACCACACCTTGATCAAGTGGTTCACCACATCATCCTCTACACCGTCCCGTACGCGTCCTTCGCCGAAACACACCGGAGCCACCTTCTTCCTCGTCTTCGGCGACAAGTCCGGTGAACACCATGTCCAATTTTTTTTCTATTATCAGTATATTTTCCAATTCAGATTCTTTACCGAATCTTGTTTCTAGTATATCTTTTAGTATATAGATCCGATTTAGTTGATTCTTTTTCCTGCGGTTTCATAAAAATATCCTCTATCCAGAGAATCAAACGAAATATATTTTTGAAAATTTTAAAATTTGAATTCAAACAGATCTGAATTCAAACTTCGTTAGGCCATAACTTGAGTTTCGTAACACCGTTTTGGGTGATTCTTTTTGCAAATCGAAGCTTGTGACATGTACTTTCTGTTAAAACCAAAACAATTTATTTTTGTTGCTGTGAAAATTATATTCTGTACAAAAACTTTATTTTGGTGTTTTTGGAGTTTTCCGAAGTCTTTTATTCGTTTTCTTTTGATTCTTTGCTTGTATGCTTATGTATGTTATTGCTTGCTTACGCTAGATCATCCGGAGTGCGAAGCTTGCTACTACGAATCTTTAGAGTTCAACGAACGTCAGCAAGGCAAGTTCACACTTTGATCATAATTTTCAATACCCAGTTTTTACTATGCATTAGTTTCACCCTCAAAGATTGCATGAGTAGGATTGGGAACTTGTGGATATGCTTTGTAGTTTATGTGGTAGGAACCTATGACCTTTTATCACCCCGGGATATATTCGTTATGTCATATATTGCTTAGCCATGCTCGTAGACTGGGATTGGTATGTGTGATACATGCAAGTTGCGAGAGATAATAATTTTGGGACAACATAAGGTGGCAACTTTAATACACATCTAGGTGGATTGTTTGGGGCACCTGGAGAAACCAGTGCTTGCCCAAGGGGAATCCCGGAGTACCCGTGTGATTACCCTAGGTCCGCCACCCAGGCTCAAAGGGATCATAAGATATTTCATGCCTAGAAACTTCCGTGTGCAGCCACAAGCCATTATGGGCTCTGGCATAGTTGAGTAAGTTGTGTGACCTCTTTCCGTGGTAGACTAGCTGATGTAGGGGAAAGTAGGTGTACCGGTCTACCCAGGGTTTGGAGGAAATACTTCAGAAAGACTATGTCTCGATCTTCCGATCATGGAGGTGGTCGAGTCTTGTGGGGAAAAGTGCGCAAACCTCTGCAGAGTGTACAAACTAATCATGATTAGCCGTGTCCCCGGTTATGGACAACTTGAGTATCTAGAAGTGAATTATTGGTTGATCTCATCACTCTTTTTAATGAAATCATTGGGTTACTAATAACTTGGGAATTTTGGGATTGAGTTGGAGGAACCTTCTCAATAATGGCATTTTAATTTTGTAGTAAATAAAAATTTATTCCTTTGTTGTAGGGTAAAATTGGCTTTATGCAAAAAATTAAACTTAGAGCCTCCACCAGCTAAATTTGCATATAGAGATAGTCTTTTTCATTATTATTATTTCTATGGTGTGACATTGCCGGCATATTCCATGTGCTGACCTACACGGCTGCAACGTCTCATGTTGCAGAGTTTTCCGACGAGGAGTAAAGGTGCGATAGGTCGTTGTTCTGCACTCAGTTTGCCGTGGAGTTGATGGACTCATTTTACTTTTGATGCTTCCGCAGTTATTTTATCCAGATGGCCTTTGGCCATATTATTGTAATAATACTATTTTGAGGACCTCGATGTAATAAAGTGTGTGATTGAACTCTGTTATAATTCATCGAGTACTGTGTGTGTCAGCATACCGATCCAGGGATGACACTTAAGCACAGAGACTTCGATCCATTTGGATCGGGTCGCTACAAGATGGTATCAGAGCACACGCTGACTGTAGGACGCGACCACTAGGAAATGGAAAACCATAGGAAGAAACTCTATTTTACCACCTCCTTATATATCCGTTGGTCTATACTCTTCTTTATTCATTTCTATCTCTTCTCTACTTCAATTCGATAGTTGTTGAACCCCATCACCAAGTTGCTCAGCTGATGAGACCAAGACCAATGAAGACATCATTGACGAAGAAGAAGAAGTAGAGTTGACTTTGATTTGAGAAGATTTAGTTCAGACCACCACAACCAAATGTAGTCCAACGAATGATTGCGGTAGTATGAAGAGATCATATCTCTTGTGGATATGACCTTACCTGTAGGTTTTGCTTGTGTGGTGTGATTTGTGTGAATTGCTTGATTTGAAGTTTTATTGCTATCATAAGCATATGGGTAGTGATTTCTCTCATTAGGCCCTTGTTCTATTCTAATTTCTCATCCACTCTAAACCTAACAGATGCCTCCGAGACGTGACCCGGAATTTCCGCCGGATCTTACCCAGTTGATCCAGAACCAGAATGCCCTCATGCAGCTACTCATCCAGAATCAGAACCAGAACAACAACAACAACCCACCGCCGCCACCCCCGGTCGACAACCTTACCCGTTTCCTGAGGTTGAACCCACCCGTGTTCTCCAGCAGTACGGAGCCGATTGTCGCAGATGACTGGCTTCGCAAGATCGGAAGGGAGCTGACCACCGCAGGATGTACTGACGCTGAGAAGGTGCGCTTTGACGCACATCAATTGGATGGACCAGCAGCTTCGTGGTGGGAGAATTACACCACCACATTTCCCATAGCAAATGTGACTTGGGATCAGTTCCAGCAGGCGTTCCGTACCGCACATGTTTCAGCCGGAGCTATGAGTCTGAAGAAGCGTGAGTTCCGCAACTTACGCCAGGGTAATCGTTCCGTTGGTGATTATGTGGAGGAATTCAGCAAGTTATCCAGGTATGCTCCCAGAGACGTGGCTGATGATGCCGCTAAGCAGGAGAAATTTCTGGAGGGACTAAACGATGATCTGGGACTTCAGTTGACCGTGGCTACCTTTAACAATTATCAAGAGTTGGTTGACAAGGCTCTCATTCTGGAAGGCAAGCAGCAGCAGGTGGAAAACCGCAAGAGGAAGTACGGACAGGGAAAGTACAACTCTGGAGTTCAGCAGAAGCCCCGCTATACCCCGTACTCGGGAAATAATGGACCAGGATCTGGCAAGTATGGTGGACACACTCACCATAACCATGGAGGACATTCACATCATGGAGGGAATGGACACAACCATAATGGCCATAGGAATGGCAATGGAAACGGAGGAAACAACAATCAGCATCACTCCAACCCCGCTACACCGGCAAAGAAGGATCTGAGCCACATTACCTGTTTCAAGTGCGGCAAGACCGGACACTACGCCACTGAATGTCCCGAGGCGAAGAACGGGAATGACAATGGAAGCTCTGGAAAGAAGCCAAATCCTTTTACCAGAGGTCAGGTGAACCATGTCAATGTGGAGGAAGTTTATGACCAGCCTGACGCCGTTGTTGGTAAGTTCTTGATTAATTCATTTACAGCCCTTGTTCTTTTTGACACTGGTGCATCGCATTCATTCATATCAAGGGGGTTTGTGGATAAGTTTAAGTTGCCGACCGTAGCCCTTAAAACACCAATGTTAGTGAGTTCCCCAGGAGCAGAGAATATGACTAGTCGGGGATGTTTTCAGTTGCCATTGACCATAGGGAGACACGTTTTCCCCACAGACCTCATCATCCTAGAATCACAAGGATTGGACGTAATTCTAGGCATGGACTGGTTATCCAAGTATGAAGGGAATATTGATTGTGCTAGTAAGTCGATTCTTCTCACCACCCCAGAGGGGAGACGGATTAAGTATGTGTCGAGGCATACGCCAAGGAGGACTCAAGTGAATTCTCTTTCGGGAGTTGTTCAAGAAGAAGTACCAGTTGTGAAGGATTATCCCGATGTTTTTCCGGAGGAACTACCAGGCATGCCACCGGATCGGGACATAGAGTTTTTGATTGAATTGTTACCAGGCACTGGACCAATATCCTAGAGACCGTACCGGATGCCCGCAAATGACCTGGAGGAAATTAAGAAGCAGATTAAGGAATTATTGGAGAAAGGTTATATTCGACCGAGTTCATCACCTTGGGGAGCCCCAGTGCTTCTAGTTGAGAAGAAGGATGGATCCTTGAGAATGGTTGTGGATTATCGTGCGTTGAATGAGGTGACGATCAAGAACAAGTACCCTCTGCCGATGATCAATGATTTGTTTGACCAGCTACAAGGAGCAAAAGTTTTCTCAAAGATCGATCTTCGATCTGGATATCACCAGCTGAAGATTCGAGAACAGGATATACCCAAGAAAGCCTTTACCACGAGATATGGGCTTTATGAGTATACAGTCATGTCTTTTGGTTTGACTAATGCCCCTGCCTATTTTATGAATATGATGAATAAGGTATTCATGGAGTTCTTGGATAAGTTTGTTGTGGTATTCATTGATGACATATTGATTTACTCGAAGAATGAAGAAGAACACAAGGAACATTTGCGCTTGGTTCTTGAGAAGCTCAGGGAACATCAGTTATATGCAAAGTTCAGCAAGTGTGAATTCTGGTTGAAGGAAGTTGGATTTCTCGGACATGTTATATCAGGGGAAGGAATAGTAGTGGACCCTTTGAAAGTTGAAGCCGTCACCGAATGGAAGGCACCCACCTCAGTCGGAGAGATTCGCAGTTTCCTTGGACTTGCAGGATATTACCGAAGATTTATTGAGAATTTCTCCAAGATCGCAAAGCCCATGACAGAGTTATTGAAGAAAGACACCAAGTTTAATTGGACCGAGGAATGTGAGGCCAGTTTTCAGGAGTTGAAGAAACGTTTGGTCATAGCCCCAATGCTAATTCTTCCGAATATACGCAAAGATTTTTAGGTATATTGCGACGCTTCTCGTCAGGGACTTGGAGGTGTTCTTATGCAAGAAGGAAGAGTTGTTTCATATGCCTCACGTCAGCTTCGACCTCATGAGCGGAATTATGCCACACATGATTTAGAGTTAGCAGCCGTAGTGCATGCGCTCAAGACCTGGAGGCATTTTCTTATCCGAAATCATTGTGATGTTTACACGGATCACAAGAGTTTGAAATACATCTTCACGCAAAAGGAGTTGAACCTCAGGCAGAGAAGATGGTTGGAGCTCATAAAAGATTATGACATGAAATTGCACTATCACCCAGGAAAGGCAAATGTTGTGGCAGATGCATTGAGCCGCAAGAGTTATGTCAATACCCTCACAGCAGGAGGATTACCTCAAGAGTTAATTGATGATCTCAGAGATCTCCGATTGGAGATAGTACCACGAGGTTTTGTGATGTAGGGTGGAACCCTAATCAGCGGACCTTTCACGATTTGGAGGGTGGCACACGATGAACACGGGGAAACACAAGAGAAGGATGGGGAAAACACAAGAGAGAACACTCAAATCAACACGAAAGCAATCACACAAGCGCTAGATTCGCGATACAAAGTCGGGATCCATGATCCAAAGTCAACAACGGTGATACTGATAGTCTTCTCCCGGAGGAGGTCTTGATATCCCGGGGGATCTTCTCCGTTGAAGGAGGTCCTGAATCCGTAGTGGATCTTCTCCGTAGAGGCGCACCGTCTCGTGGGAGAAATCCACACAAGTATCAAATGAGCTAAACCACAGCTAACCCTAAACGGAAAGAGGAGAGGAGTATATATAGTCTACGGGCGAAGGGGATACACGGGCCTCGGCCCAAGTGATGCGCGCAGGCATATCAGGGGCCGGACGTCCGGGCGTCGAGCCAGATGTCCGGGGCTTCGCGGGGCGCCGGATGTCCGGGGCCATGGGCCGGATGTCCGGGCTGGAGTGGGCGCGCCTCGGGTGCTCTCTGGACAGAGGCGCCGGATTTCCGGGCCCGAGGCCGGATGTCCGGGCCCTGGCCGGATGTCCGGGCCCTGTAGCTTCGGCTGCTGCTGGCCTTCTGTAGCTGATCGTCCAGGGGCCGGATGTCCAAGCCAGGGGGCCGGATGTCCGGGGCCTGGAGCTGTCTTCTGGTCCTCTTGTTGCATCAGCTCGTCCATGACCTTGGGGACTTGTCCATCTTCAAGCTCTTCTCCGATGTGGTCTCCTTCACACCTGAGCACACAAAGCACACCCGTTTGAGGTAGCAACCATGTCTCGCAAGATTCATAAGGAAGTAGGGCTAGGAGTGACGTCACCTCGGTCTCGAAAGCTCTAGCACGAGCACGTGTCATCGGTCCTTGAGGCACTTGAGGGGGTGAAGGAGGGTCCATGGGGATGCCCTTGGGATGCTCCGCATCATCTCCCCTCCCTTGGGAAAGATCCGACCCCGGATCGAAATCTTCATCACCATGGAAAGGAGAGAGGTCCTTGATGTTGAAAGTATCGCTCACGGAGTACTTGTCTCGTGGGATGTCGATCTTGTAGGCGTTGTTGTTGTAGCGTGCTAGCACCTTGAAGGGTCCGTCGGTGCGAGGTAGAAGCTTGGACTTGCGCTCGTGTGGGAAACGGTCCTTGCGAAGGTGGAGCCAAACAAGATCTCCCGGGTTGAACACCATCGGTGCCTTGTTGACGTTGAGCTTGGTGGCGAGACGTTGGACTTGGCGCTCGATCATCGCCCTTGTATCTTCGTGTACCTTCTTGAGATAACTTGCTCGTGCACTTGCGTCCATGTTCGTGCGCTCTTGGAGAGGAAGAGGTAGGATGTCCAAAGGCGACAACGGGTTGAAGCCGTAGACGATCTCGAAGGGGGACTTGCCGGTTGCGGAGTGTCTTGCGCGGTTGTAGGCGAACTCGGCGATTGGCAAGCAATGCTCCCATTCCCGGATGTTCCTCTTGATCAACACACGAAGGAGAGTGGAAAGCGTGCGGTTCGTCACTTTCGTCTGGCCGTCCGTCTGTGGGTGGTACGCCGAAGAAAAGAGGAGCTTGATTCCCATCTTGGCACATAGTGTTTTCCAAAAGTAACTCAGGAACTTGACGTCCCGGTCCGACACGATCGTTTTAGGCACGCCATGAAGACGAAGTATCTCCCTGCAAAAGAGAGTGGCAACATGTGAAGCATCGTCGATCTTGTTGCAAGGAATGAAATGAGCCATTTTGGAGAATCTATCTACCACCACAAGCACAGAGTCTTTGCCCCTTTGAGTCCTAGGCAAGCCAAGTATGAAATCCATGCTTATGTCTTCCCATGGATGATATGGAATAGGGAGAGGCATATAAAGACCGTGAGATTGAGCTTTGGACTTAGCTTTGCGGCATGTCGAACATCGGTTGGTGAGGCGTGAGACGTCACGAAGCATCTTGGGCCAAAAATAGTTCTTAGAGAGAGTAGCAAACGTCTTGTCGCGTCCAAAGTGTCCCATGAGTCCTCCTCCATGCAATTCCTGCAAAAGGAGCAAACGAAGCGAAGACTCGGGAATACAAAGTTTGTTAGCTCTCATAAGATATCCATCCTTGATGTAGTAATGTTCCCAAGAAGTGCGAGTCAAGCATTTAGCATAAGCATTTGCAAAGAAAGGATCATGCTCATATAAATCTTTAATATGCTCAAAGCCAATCACATTCAACTCAAGTTGTGTTACAAGCATGCATTTGCGGGAAAGTGCGTCCGCCACAACATTTTCTTTGCCCTTGATGTATTTGATGACATAGGGAAAAGACTCAATGAACTCACTCCATTTAGCATGACGCTTGTTCAACTTAGTTTGACCTTTGAGATACTTGAGTGTCTCATGGTCCGTATGAAGAATGAATTCATGAGGTCTAAGATAGTGTTCCCAAACACGTAGAACTCTCACCAAGGCATAAAGCTCTTTATCATATATGGGGTAGTTAAGTTGCGCTCCCGATAGCTTCTCACTAAAGTACGCAATTGGGCGCTTTTCTTGCATTAGCACGCCACCTATGCCGGTACCACTAGCATCACAATGAATCTCAAACGGTTTGTCAAAGTTTGGTAGGGCTAGAAGTGGTGCGTGCGTGAGTAAGCTCTTAAGTTCATTGAACGCGGTGTCTTGCGAAGGACCCCAAATGAAGGGTGCGTTCTTCTTGCTCAAAGCGTGAAGAGGCATAGCAATGGTGCTAAAGTCCTTCACAAAACGTCGATAGAAACCGGCTAGCCCAAGGAAACTACGCACTTGCATGAGATTCTTTGGTTGAGGCCAAGTTTTAATTGCTTCAATTTTAGTTTCATCAACGTGAACACCTTGAGAAGACACGACAAATCCTAGAAAGACAACCTTGTCAACGCCAAAAGTGCATTTTTCCATATTAGCATACAATTGTTGTTTGCGAAGTGCTTGCAAAACTAGTTGGACATGGTCAACATGTTCTTCAAGCGACTTGCTAAACACAAGAATGTCATCAAAGTAAACCACGACAAAGACACCTATGTATGGTCTAAGAACAAAGTGCATAAGACGCACAAAAGTGCCGGGTGCTTCCGATAAGCCCATTGGCATAACAAGCCACTCATATAACCCGAACTTGGTTTTGAAAGCAGTTTTCCACTCATCACCCTCTTGAATGCGAATTTGGTAGTAGCCACTTTTAAGATCAATTTTTGAAAAGATGGTGGCACCACATAGTTCATCAAGCATATCGTCTAAGCGAGGAATAGGGTGACGGTATCTAACGGTGATAGCATTTATCGGACGACAATCGGAACACATGCGAAAAGTTCCGTCTTTCTTAGGCACGAGAATAACGGGAACGGCACAAGGGCTTAGACTTTCACGTACATGACCCTTGTCGATGAGTTTTTGCACTTGCCGTTGTATTTCCTTTGTTTCCTCGGGGTTGACGCGGTAAGGAGCCTTGTTTGGAAGTGGAGCACCGGGTACAAGGTCGATGCGGTGTTCTATCCCTCGAAGTGGAGGTAGACCCGGTGGTAGCTCATCCGGAAAGACGTCCGAGAATTCCTGCAACAATTGAGACAACACAAAAGGTGGAGGTGGTGAAGTGTTGGTAGGTTTGGCTTCCCCTTTGCATAAAAGCACAAGGTGGAAGACGCTCGATGGGTTCTCACACACTTCTCTCATCTCACGTTTGGTAGCAAATAGCACTAGTTGCTTCTTGTCGCTCATCGTGGAGTCGCTCATATTTGGCTTGTGGCTCTCGCTCTCCTTTTGGTGGCTCGCTCTCTCACCATTCTCTCCACGATGGGTGGTAGGTACAAGCTTGTCGGCGGCAACTTGACTTGGAGACATTGGCCGAAGTACGAATTCCTTGCCCTTCATCTTGAAATGATAATGATTCGTCCGTCCATTGTGTGTGACTCCACGATCATATTGCCATGGGCGTCCAAGAATAAGGTGGCACACGGACATGGGTATCACATCACACTCAAGGGTGTCCTCGTAGGCGCCAATCTTGAAAGAGACTTGCACGGTGTGCTCGACTCGAAGAATTCCGGCGTCGTTGAGCCACTGGACCTTGTAGGGGTGAGGATGCTTCGTCTTGACCAAATGAAGCTTGTCGCATAGCTCTTCGCTTGCCAAGTTGTGGCAACTTCCTCCATCGATGATAACCTTGACGGCTCGTCCATTGATGCCGGCCTTCGTGTGGAAAATGTGACAACGTTGGTCGTCATCTTGTTGATGTTGGAGTGTCAAAACTTTGGAGACAACAAGGTTGGGGCTTGAGTCGTTGTCGCAAAACACTTGATTGTCTTCTTCTTCATTGACTTGGCGATGCATAGCGACATGCTCAAGTGCTTCCATCTCATCATCGCTCATGGAGTCATAAGATCCGTCGTCATTGATGATCATGGTGCGAACGGTCTTGCACTCAAATGACTTGTGGCCTCGTCCTTGGCACTTGAAGCATTTGATGGAGCTCGTCTTGTTATTGTCTTCGGAAGGAGTTGTAGTTGAGGAAGCTCTTGGCTTGAAGTTGTTGGTAGAAGGTTGACGACTTGATGTAGTCGCATTCTTGTAGCTTGGCTTGTCTCCGAAGTGTGTAGAAGGCTTGGTAGAGGTAGTAGGAGTAGCCGAAGTCGTTGAAGCTTGGTTGTAGGATCCGAAGTTCTTGGAGTTGAACTTGGAGTACTTGTAGTCCTCTTGAACTTGTCGCTCCGCTTTGGTTGCTTGGTGTACTAGCTCGAGGAGATTGTTGTATGGTTGGAAGTCCGCAATCTTCTTGATGGGATAATTGAGTCCATTCAAGAATCTCGCCATAGTTTGCTCTTCATCTTCCGTGATGTTTGCGCGTATCATGGCAATCTCCATCTCCTTGTAGTACTCTTCAACAGACTTGGTTCCTTGCTTGAGGAGTTGTAGCTTCTTGAACAAGTCACGATTGTAGTGTGTAGGCACGAAGCGTGCTCTCATCACTTCCTTCATTTGAGCCCAAGTGGTGATAGGAGGTTCTCCTTTGGCTTCTCTTCTCTCCATGATTTGCTCCCACCAAATGAGAACATAGTCTTGGAACTCAAGGGATGCCATTGCGATCTTCTTCGCTTCATCGAAGTTGTGAAGGCGAAAGATCTTGTCAACTTTCAATGCCCATGAGAGATAGTCTTCGGGATCAATGCTTCCGGAAAACTTTGGCATGGTGAACTTGAGCTTGCCATAGCGATGCTCGTCATTGTTTCCTTGCCTATTGGGAGGATGATCTCGATTTTGGCGGTTTGCCATATCTTGTTGCTCTTGAGGATGTAGACGTTCTTGTTGGAGTTGATGTTCTTGTTGGGGTTGTTGCTCTTGCCGCGCTTGAGGAGGAGCTTCTTCTTGCATTCTTGCTTGATGTCGCCTTTCTTGCATCTCATCTCGAAGGAAATCCTCTTCTTGACGAGTGTGTCGATTGCGGGCGGCCGCATTGCGATGTGCATCTTGTAAAGCACGTTGCGCCTCCATAGCTTGAGCTTCTCGACGTTGTTGTGCTTGACGGTTAGCCTCGGCATCTTGTTCTTCTTGATATTGTCGAGCTCGCTCTTGTTGTTGTTGGCGTAGTCGTTGCCGTTCTTGTGCTTGCTCAAGTGTAGCTTGGTTTTGACGACGTCGATTTTCTTGTTCGTCGAATAGCTCTTGGGAACTCTTGTCATGTAGAGGATGCCGATGGTCATGTCGAGCTTGACGTGCGGCTTGACGAAGAGTGTTTGACGTAGGTGTACTTGAGTCTTGCGTTGAGTCGGTGTGTCGACTTGAGCGGCTTCGTCGTTGAGATGATGTTGAGGAAGAACGTCGGTTGATGATCAATGTCCGGAGCTCATTGTATTGAGTAGACATGTTGGTGTTGATGAGGTCGATTTGCTCCTTGGTACTTTGTTGGAATTGGCGCGCGTCCTCGGCGACTTGGCCAATGTACTCTCGCATAGCTTCACTCTCTTGATGTAGAGCTCGTTGGACACCGAATAGATGTAGTTTGGTGACGTAGTTGTTCGCTTCTTGAGGATCGTCGAAGATCGGGTTGGTAGATGAACTTGGCCTATCCATCATCACAAGCAAGTATGTGAGTGGGAGAAAGGAGAAGACAATATCAATGTACCTTAACCGAGGTTGAAAATAGATCAATGATCACTCAACAATGTAACCCGGAAATAACACTATTGGTATCACTTCGTGTCGATTCTCACACCTACACAAGTAAAGCTTTGAGAGGAGCTCGGTTAGGATGTGGCACAAATTCAATGCAATCGTCAAAATGACTCAAAGATGTTGAAAATGGTTCACAATTTGCTCATGCAACAAGTAGATCACTAGCAAAGAGTAGTACACGGAACACACGCACGGATAGATAAATGTGGCTGTGCAACCAAGGGTGAGCGAAAAATGTGGTAAACCACGGAAAATGCTCGTGTTGCACAACGCTAGAGAGACGCTAGCCGGTTGCTTAATAGGCGGATACGCACTTGTGCACGACCTATAAGAGGCAAAACGTAACGACTATCTATCACAAGTATGCTATGAGTGTATGATGTGCCGATGCTTGAGCACAAGATGATGTTGCTATGTATGATCTCTTTGGATGCAAGGCGTATGATGCTATTGTTTCTTTGCTTGGATTGGCTCTTTTGCTTAAAAGCTTTTGAGCTCTTTCTTTGGGCACATATGCATTCTTCTCGGATCGAGGTAGCTATTGTGTATGCGGAGCACTCTTGTGGCACACGGGGATATGCAAGATACCAAGATGATGTGATATTACTCACAATGATGTAGTATGCAATATCTATGACTATCACTAATGTGCACAAGTGTCGTGGCCCGGCAATACTCAAATGGCTAGTCTCAATGGGAAAGCTACGCAAAGATGGTTCATAGGGTGACAATGCAATTGCAAGATATAGTGAGCGAAGTGTCGTCGATGTTACCGTCCTTGCCGAAGTTGAGCAGTGGTGTTGTCGAAGTCTTGCCGTCCCAAGGTAGCCTAAACATCCAAGGAGACGGTGCAACCACAACTCAAGTATCCACGGCAAATGGAGACAAATATTCCAAACTCGAAGCGGTGAAGCGATGGTGGTTGTTGCGGAAGATTGGTGGTGGTTTGCGGAAGGATGGGTGGATCACCGAACGAAAATGCGGTGGAGGTTTGCTAGGTGGGGTGTGGTGGTGGTTTTGTGGCTGCGGGAGGCCGGATGTCCGGGCCAAAGGCCGGATGTCCGGGCTGGGCCGGATGTTCGGGGCACGAGCCGGATGTCCGGGGTGCCCGAGCCAGGAAAAACACGTTGCAAACGGTGGTTTCGGGGCAAAAATTCGGCGGATTTTGCGGATGAAATTTGGGGAAAAGTGGGGGAAAAGCTAGATCCACAGGTGACACAGCAAATCCATGGAACAAATTCAACAAAATCTTGCCAAATCAACAGATCACAGAAAATTTTTGGGGCTCTTTTTGTGGGGAATTTTTCGAAATTGGGAAGAACACGACAAAAACAAGCTAGAAGACGGGGTGTGGGGCTCCAAAATCGTGATCAACCTTGCTCTTGATACCAAGATGATGTAGGGTGGAACCCTAATCAGCGGACCTTTCACGATTTGGAGGGTGGCACACGATGAACACGGGGAAACACAAGAGAAGGATGGGGAAAACACAAGAGAGAACACTCAAATCAACACGAAAGCAATCACACAAGCGCTAGATTCGCGATACAAAGTCGGGATCCATGATCCAAAGTCAACAACGGTGATACTGATAGTCTTCTCCCGGAGGAGGTCTTGATATCCCGGGGGATCTTCTCCGTTGAAGGAGGTCCTGAATCCGTAGTGGATCTTCTCCGTAGAGGCGCACCGTCTCGTGGGAGAAATCCACACAAGTATCAAATGAGCTAAACCACAGCTAACCCTAAACGGAAAGAGGAGAGGAGTATATATAGTCTACGGGCGAAGGGGATACACGGGCCTCGGCCCAAGTGATGCGCGCAGGCATATCAGGGGCCGGACGTCCGGGCGTCGAGCCGGATGTCCGGGGCTTCGCGGGGCGCCGGATGTCCGGGGCCATGGGCCGGATGTCCGGGCTGGAGTGGGCGCGCCTCGGGTGCTCTCTGGACAGAGGCGCCGGATTTCCGGGCCCGAGGCCGGATGTCCGGGCCCTGGCCGAATGTCCGGGCCCTGTAGCTTCGGCTGCTGCTGGCCTTCTGTAGCTGATCGTCCAGGGGCCGGATGTCCGAGCCAGGGGGCCGGATGTCCGGGGCCTGGAGCTGTCTTCTGGTCCTCTTGTTGCATCAGCTCGTCCATGACCTTGGGGACTTGTCCATCTTCAAGCTCTTCTCCGATGTGGTCTCCTTCACACCTGAGCACACAAAGCACACCCGTTTGAGGTAGCAACCATGTCTCGCAAGATTCATAAGGAAGTAGGGCTAGGAGTGACGTCACCTCGGTCTCGAAAGCTCTAGCACGAGCACGTGTCATCGGTCCTTGAGGCACTTGAGGGGGTGAAGGAGGGTCCATGGGGATGCCCTTGGGATGCTCCGCATCATTTTGTTACCGCAATGGAAATTCAATCCACCTTGTTGGGAAAGATTCGAGAAGCCCAGAAGTTAGACAAAGGTATTGCAGAAATAAAGGAAAGGATGAACCAAGGAAAGGCAGAAGGATTTCGTGAGGATGAACACGGAACCTTATGGTTTGAGCAGCGTATTTATGTGCCAAATGACACAGAGATCAGGAAGTTGATTCTTCAGGAGGCTCATGATTCTCCTTATTCGATACACCCAGGAAACACCAAGATGTATTTGGACTTGAAGGAAAGTTTCTGGTGGACAGGTATGAAAAAGGATATTGCTGAGTATGTCGCAGTATGTGATGTATGTCAAAGGATTAAGGCAGAGCACCAGAAACCAGCATGATTACTTCAGCCTTTGCCGATACCGGATTGGAAGTGGGACAAGCTTGGCATGGACTTCATTACAGGATTACCCAGGACCCGATCAGGCTATGATTCTATTTGGGTAGTAGTTGATCGCTTGACCAAGGTAGCTCACTTCATCCCCGTGAAAACCACATATACAAGTGCTAAGTTGGCCAAGATATATATGACCAGGATCGTATGTCTGCATGGAGTTCCGAGGACCATCGTATCAGATAGAGGAACACAATTTACCTCAAAGTTTTGGCATCAGTTACACGAAACTTTGGGTACCAGGCTAGAGTTCAGTACAGCCTTTCATCCGTAGACAGATGGGCAGACCGAGAGAGTCAATCAGATACTGGAGGACATGTTGAGAGCTTGTGCGCTAGATTATGGATCTAGTTGGGATGATAATTTGCCATACGCAGAATTCTCATATAACAATAGCTATCAAGCTAGTTTGAAGATGGCCCCTTTCGAAGCTTTGTACGGAAGGAGGTGCAGGACACCATTAATGTGGGATGGAGTTGGAGACCGTAAATTATTTGGTCCCGACCTTATCAGAGATTCAGAGGAGAAAGTCAAGTTGATCCGTGACAGACTTAAGATAGCCCAATCCAGACAGAAGAGTTATGCCGATACTAAACGCAAGGAAGTAACTTATGAAGTCGGAGATAGAGCATATCTTGGTGTGTCTCCACTTCGGGGTGTTAAACGGTTTGGAGTTAAAGGCAAACTAGCACCATGATTTGTGGGGCCATACAGAATTTTGGAACGCATGGGTGAAGTTGCCTACAAGTTGGAATTACCCGAAGCCTTGTCAGGAGTTCATGATGTGTTTCACGTTTCCCAGTTGAAGAAGTGCCATGCGGAGATGGCCGATATTCCTTTGAGAGATACAGTGCCACTGGAGGCCATACAGTTGGATAGTGATCTGACCTATGAGGAGAAGCCTGTCAAGATTCTCGAAACAGCAAGCAGGGTTACCCGCAGCAAGGTCATCAAGTTTTGCAAGGTTCAGTGGAGTCATCATACTGAGGAAGAAGCCACCTGGGAACGCGAAGAAGATCTTCGACAAGATCACCCACACCTTTTTGCTAGCCAACCCGAATCTCGAGGGCGAGATTCATCTTAAGGGGGGTAGGTTTGTAACATCCCAAATTTTCAATTTGGATGTTTATAAATAGATCATTCATATGCATCCATGATTTATGCATTTTTGCCCCATTTGTATTATTTGATTCTGATCCAAGGAACTTTGAGCAACTCAAGGACCAAAAGAGAGAGTTGGAAGTTTCCCTAAAACCCACTTTTGAAATTTCAAAATTTGGAAATTGGATCAAACTTGGTTCCATAAAAAAAAGATCATTTCCATTATTCCAAAAATAAAGAGAGAAGATAAAATGACTTCTTCAAAATCAGAAGGAAAATATTGGAATTTGAATTTGGAACCAAAATATATTTGTTGGGTTTTTTTTGCAATTTATTTTACTAGTTTAACAAAAATGTTTTTTTTAATTTGCATTATAGGCAGGATAAATGTTCACAAGGTCATATATAAGACCATATTATTATGTGAACATTTTTCTTCAGATCTAAATAATAATTCTGAGAGGAGCGAACATGACACTCCAAAAAGTCAGAAGAAAACAATGCCGAAAGTTTTGAATTCAAATTTGACTTTCTTTTGAATTTTTTTAGAAAAATGTTTTTTTATAAAGTTTTTATTTAGCCTCTGAAAAATAGTTCATCATGTAGGATTTATTTTTCTGAATTTTTTGATATATATATGTCCTATATAAAAATATTTTCTATTTTCTATCTTTATATTTTTTTTCTGTCTTTCTTTTTCTTGGGTCTCTTTTTTTTCCACTAAGGCCCATATCTTCCAGCCCAACCGATGGCCATCTTCCTCCTCTCGTCGTTACAGGAACATGAACGTAGAGCAACAGCCATGAACACCTCCACCTCTCTCTCCCCTCATCTCCCTTCCCACGCACTTACTAACCCCCGGAATCGGTTCCCCTCGCCTTCCTCTACCCCTTCCCCTTCCTAGTGCGCCTTGGAGTCGCCTGTAATGGCCATTACGAGGCAGAGAAACAGCCACCATTAACACATCTCGCCCCACCCAACTCTAGACCTCCCCAAGCCCTATAAAAGGCACCCCGCGAGCCCCTCTCACCCCTCGTCCGAAGCCCTCTCCTTCTGGAGCTTTTCCCCCTCCCTAACCTCGCCAATTGCTCGCCGGAGTTCGTGAAGTTCGGCGACCTCTCACCGTGTGTACATGAAGCTATCTACAACCACACCTTGATCAAGTGGTTCACCACATCATCCTCTACACCGTCGCGTACGCGTCCTTCGCCGAAACACACCGGAGCCACCTTCTTCCTCGTCTCCGGCGACAAGTCCGGTGAACACCATGTCCAATTTTTTTTCTTTTATCAGTATATTTTCCAATTCAGATTCTTTACCGAATCTTGTTTCTAGTATATCTTTTAGTATATAGATCCGATTTAGTTGATTCTTTTTCCTACGGTTTCATAAAAATATCCTCTATCCAGAGAACCAAACGAAATATATTTTTGAAAATTTTAAAATTTGAATTCAAACAGATCTGAATTCAAACTTCGTTAGGCCATAACTTGAGTTTCGTAACACCGTTTTGGGTGATTCTTTTTGCAAATCGAAGCTTGTGACATGTACTTTCTGTTAAAACCAAAACCATTTATTTTTGTTGCTGTGAAAATTATATTCTGTACAAAAACTTTATTTTGGTGTTTTTGGAGTTTTCCGAAGTCTTTTATTCGTTTTCTTTTGATTCTTTGCTTGTATGCTTATGTATGTTATTGCTTGCTTACGCTAGATCATCCGGAGTGCGAAGCTTGCTACTACGAATCTTTAGAGTTCAACGAACGTCAGCAAGGCAAGTTCACACTTTGATCATAATTTTCAATACCCAGTTTTTACTATGCATTAGTTTCACCCTCAAAGATTGCATGAGTAGGATTGGGAACTTGTGGATATGCTTTGTAGTTTATGTGGTAGGAACCTATGACCTTTTATCACCCCGGGATATATTCGTTATGTCATATATTGCTTAGCCATGCTCGTAGACGGGGATTGGTATGTGTGATACATGCAAGTTGCGAGAGATAATAATTTTGGGACAACATAAGGTGGCAACTTTAATACACATCTGGGTGGATTGTTTGGGGCACCTGGAGAAACCAGTGCTTGCCCAAGGGGAATCCCGGAGTACCCGTGTGATTACCCTAGGTCCGCCACCCAGGCTCAAAGGGATCATAAGATATTTCATGCCTAGAAACTTCCGTGTGCAGCCACAAGCCATTATGGGCTCTGGCATAGTTGAGTAAGTTGTGTGACCTCTTTCCGTGGTAGACTAGCTGATGTAGGGGAAAGTAGGTGTACCGGTCTACCCAGGGTTTGGAGGAAATACTTCAGAAAGACTATGTCTCGATCTTCCGATCATGGAGGTGGTCGAGTCTTGTGGGGAAAAGTGCGCAAACCTCTGCAGATTGTACAAACTAATCATGATTAGTCGTGTCCCCGGTTATGGACAACTTGAGTATCTAGAAGTGAATTATTGGTTGATCTCATCACTCTTTTTAATGAAATCATTGGGTTACTAATAACTTGGGAATTTTGGGATTGAGTTGGAGGAACCTTCTCAATAATGGCATTTTAATTTTGTAGTAAATAAAAATTTATTCCTTTGTTGTAGGGTAAAATTGGCTTTATGCAAAAAATTAAACTTAGAGCCTCCACCAGCTAAATTTGCATATAGAGATAGTCTTTTTCATTATTATTATTTCTATGGTGTGACATTGCCGGCATATTCCATGTGCTGACCTACACGGCTGCAACGTCTCATGTTGCAGAGTTTTCCGACGAGGAGTAAAGGTGCGATAGGTCGTTGTTCTGCACTCAGTTTGCCGTGGAGTTGATGGACTCATTTTACTTTTGATGCTTCCGCAGTTATTTTATCCAGATGGCCTTTGGCCATATTATTGTAATAATACTCTTTTGAGGACCTCGATGTAATAAAGTGTGTGATTGAACTCTGTTATAATTCATCGAGTACTGTGTGTGTCAGCATACCGATCCAGGGATGACACTTAAGCACAGAGACTTCGATCCATTTGGATCGGGTCGCTACAACAGCTTTCTCAGCTCTGGCTTTCTCTCTCTTCTCATGTGCTTGCACTAAAGATGGCTCATTCTCATCCATGACAAAAGTGTTGTCCTCAAAGTCTGCATATAAGGGCAGATGTTTCTTGTCCAACAAGTATATGCATGTGCCCATCTTGGAGTTGATGAGCTCCTGAATGTGTGGAGCATACCCACATGATCTCTTCTGATCTGAAGCAATCCTCTTGATTGTTTCAACAATCAGACTCATGACTTTGAATTTCTGAGGCACATCAAAAATATGCAACAAGTTGATTGAATGTCCTCTTATCATCTTGTGATCTCCAGATTTGGGCAACAATCTATGCCTCAAGATTGTGTTGATAGTGGCTAGACCAGACAACAAGAAATGCACAGATCCAAACTGATGTGTTTCCAATGCATCATCAGGGATCTCCTTGCACATGTTGGCCATAGAGTTGTGGTTTTGCTTCTTGGCATACACATCCAAATCATCCTCATGCTCTTCAGGGGCTTTGATCAACTTGGCCCACTCATCAACGGTTGATTGGTACCTTGTACCTTCAGACATCCATACAATTCTACCATCAGGATAAAAGTGAGCTGTGGAGTAGAATTGCATGATGAGTTCATCATTCCATTTGGTCAACTCCTGGCCTACAAACTTGTCAACACCAGATGCTTTGAAGCTTTCAATCACATTTGAAAAGTGATATTCATTGTCCTTGATGCAGTCCCAGTCAACCCATCTCATATCACACACTATGGGCTTCTTGTCAAGCAGAACTGTCTCATAGAAGTCATGTTGTTCTTTGGTATGAAACCTATAGTCCACATCAGTCCTTCTCCTCACAGTATATGGGTCAGTCTGTCTCCATCTTCTGAGACCAGCATCTTTCCTCAACTTCATGTCCTCAACAACAATATGAGTATTGTCATGGTCAGGGATCTTGGGCTTGAGCTTCCTAAGCACTTGGACCTCAGCATCTTCATCAACCTCATGCACTGGGGCCTTGTTCTTCTCTAAAGCTAGAATGTTTCTTGTCCTCCTCTTGGGTGCAGACTTTGTGGCTTGAACAGCTTTGGGAGCAGTCTTGGGCTTTGAAGGAGCAGCCCCAAACTTTATATCATCTCCCATGAGCTTCTGAGCTTTAGGTGCTGGTGCAACAACCTCTTCTTCTTCTGCTTCAGCCTTGTCATCACCCCTCATGGATGGCTTGCCAATCACTCTAGCTATTGTCTTTCTAGCTCTCTTCTTTGTACTTGCTGGCTCATCATCTATGGATTCAAGTGTGAACACCATAGTCTCATTGGTAGATGATCTGGCCTTTGACATAGGAACCCTTTTGGCAGGTGCCTTCTTTTTCAGACCTGGCTTTGTTGCAGTAGCTATGCCATACTCCTTCCTGAGCACCTTCTTCTTTGAGGTGACCTCATCAGCAACAAAATCCTGATCGTCACTGTTAGAGGCTTTCTTCTTCCCGGTGTTGGTAGCTGTCTTGGGCAAGTTGCTAGGTGTGATCCTGCTACCTTCATCAGAGCTGCTAGAGGGACAAGTGCCCTCACTCAAGTTGACTTGCTCCTCAGACAAGTTCTGACTGTCACTCTGATCAGACATCTTGGCACTGCAAACTGAAAGCTGACCCTGTGAATAGATGTAGATGAGATAGAGTAGATGAGAATCAAAAAAGTGCAGAATTTTTGCAAAACAAATGACTTGGAAAACTTAGTTTTAGTTCTATACAGAAAGCATTTCGGAGGTGCCGATTTGTTAAACTCGGTGATATCGAAGCAATTCTGGAGCCTGAACTAGTGAACTCGGTCAGACCGAGTCACAGTTCGGTGGCATCGATATTGCTAGGGTTTCACAGACAGTTGAACTCGGTCGCACCGATTTCCAATTTTTGGTCAGACCAAAAATCACATGCGCAATGGTCTAAGCCAAATCGGCGAGACCGATTTCTACAACTCGGTCGGTCCGAGATGAGTTCGGCGGAGACCTAACCCTAAATTTTTTGAATCAAAACAACTTTCTACGCAGTTTCTGCTGGATAGGATGATTTCAATCGTGGAAAGAATCATGGCAAAGCTATGTGCTACGAATCAGAGTTAAAGAATAGCACAAAGGATCAATTTCATACCCTAACTCGGCGGTGAACGTGCTACGTCGGCAATGGCAGCGGAGATTGCCGTTGACGGTGATGGAGACTAGCGGCGGGAGGTCGCTGGCGGCGAGGAGATGATCCGGTGACCCAAGGAGGCAGAGCAGGTCACGCGCGGGCGAAGGGTTTGAGAAAGTTTTCCAAGATTCAACTCGTCGGTATATATAACCTGACCCTGTCGGTGTGACCGAGTGGAACAACTCGGTGGCACCGAGATGCAAAACTGCTAGCAGTTACTGCAACTCGGTGTGACTAAAAAGTTCAAATCAGTTGCACCGAGATTGAAAACCTAGATCAACTTAGTGAACTCAGTGTGACCGAAGTGGATGACTCGGTCATACTGAAATGCACAAAGATGTTTTGGAAGTTTAAGTCTATGACGAATCGGGGACTCCGAGTGCCCCTCACACAGAGTGGTTCGAATCTGACTTGATCAAACTTTGTGATGTAGCATGAATAGAGTTTGAGACAGGAAAAGCATAGATAGTTAGAGGGGGTTCTTAGACATTCTTGCCCATCCATTTGTCAAAAGAAAAGGAGCCAAACAATCAAAGAAACAAATGGATGTCCTCGAATGAGAAACATATGCATTCAACTTGCTCACACAATAAGATAGCAAATGAAACATGTGGCAAAGCATTCACAACCATTCTGGCATCTATGAAGCAATTGGCGATGACTAGGTCATATATATATGAGTATATTGACTTAGGAGTCAAATGGGAACATTTGATCATAGGTCCTACTCATCGTTTAAGTACAAGTGGGGTTACCACTTTTACATAAAGCATTGTTGTGTTCACATCATTAGAGTTGCTTTAGCTCAATTGATTAGAGTAAAGCTCTCCCTAGATGTGATATCCCCCCTAAGAGGGATGGACTAACCTTGGTTTTGTCAACGATGACTTCATGTAGGTGTTGAAGATGTAGATGCTCAATGTTGATGTAGATCATTTGGAGCAATCCATTGGAGTGAGTTGTATTTTCAATACCTACACGGGTTAGTCCCACAAGGAACAAACAAGGATATCCATAGACATAGAGTGAATTGCACACAGGATGATGTCCGTGAAAGCATTAGGTTACCTTGTCCCTTGTCTTACCAACAAGAGGGTTTGTGACTCCTTGAACTAGTGCAAGATATGGAAGTTGTTTGCACGTGTCCTCGCTAAAATGATATGAGCGAAGTATGTTGGCGGAGTCACCCTCAAGAACTCTCTAGTTCTTCTTCTTCGGGATCCACACCATCTTGATGGGAATCCTTGGAGTTGTAGTCGTACTTGATGAAGTAGAACTTGAAGTAGTCTTGGGAACCCACTAGACCAAGGCCTTAGGAGCATCTTCAAATGCATCAATCTCTTCTTGAAGCTTGTCGTTGCTATTTAGCTTGTGGTCTTGTGGTGGAAGATCATCTTGTGCTTGTGTCCCTTGAAAAGAAGTAGGATCATACTTCTCTTGTTGAGGAATAAACTTCGTCTTAGGGTATTGATATTCTTCCCACTCAACTCCATTGGCATTGAACATTCGTTCAAAACCAACACCTTGATTCTTCCGGTGTCTTCCTTGCTTGCGTACAATTTCCTCAATTTGCTTACTCCCGGCAAGGCTCTTGTAAACACCTTTTTCTATAATTCCCTTCAATAAGCTATTTTCTTGCTCAAGTGTAACTTGGCTAAGAGAATCATTAGTGGAATCAAGAGAACTAGTAGAAGCAACAATATTGGATTTAGTATGATTGTTGTTACTACTAGAGGAAGAATCTTTCTTGTTCTTGTTACTAGGTTTTACTTGTGGCATGTAAGTAGACAAGAGTAAGCGTTTGGCAATGTAAGAAGAAATTTTCTTGCGAAGATCATCGTTGATTGCTTCTAAGAACTCATGCTCTTGCTCAAGGTTGAGCTTTTCAAAGCGTAACTTCTCATGAGTCTTTAAAAGTTCTCGATGATCTTCCAAGGTAGTTTCATGAGCTAACTTAAGAGTGTTTAATTCTTTAGTTAGACACTCAATCTTCTCCTTATCATTGTCATTCGTTTTATCTTGATTAGCATGATTAACAACAATTTCATCATAGTTTTCATCATAGGTTTCATCACTATTGCTACCAACAAGTAAATCATCATCTCCTAGCAAGTCATCTTCATCACTATTGAAATCAAGATACTCGGGGTGTGATACCTTAGGGCCTTTAGCCATGAAGCATCTTCCAATTCCGTCATGTGGTGAGTCAAATATGTCGTAGGAGTTGGGTGACACAAGAGCAATTCCGGCAACACCTTCATCTTGAGTATCTTTGGAGTCGGAGCAGTAGCTTCTCTCAGAGAGGTCATCGGAGTCGGAACCGGATGCCCATTCACCAACATGAGCTTGATGTCTTCGCCTTGTATAGATCCTTGATGATTTTTCCTTCCTTTTCGAATCTTTGCTACTCCGAGAAGGTCTTCATTCATACCGATCATCTCTACTCCTTCTCTCTCTCTCTCTTTGTGGTGAATCTTTTCTTCCACTTCTCCTTTTAGGTGAGTCTTCTCTTCTCTTGTGGGGAGCCGTACACTCATTGGAGTAGTGTCCGGGTCTTCCACAATTGTAGCAATTCCGATCACGACTTGAAGATCTCTTGTCATTGTAGGACCTTGACTTGGAACTTCTTTATTTGCTTCTATTCTTGTAGAACTTGTTGAAGTTCTTCACCATTAAGCTCAATTCTTCATTGAGAACTTGTTTCTCACTTGATGATGTAGGAGCGTCACATGAGGCTTTGTAAGCACCACTAGACTTGTTGTGAAGCTCTTCTTTATCTTTGAGTGCCATCTCATGAGCAACAATTTTTCCAATGACTTCCGTTGGCTTGAGATCTTTGTAATTGGGCATCATTTGGATCAATGTGCACACGGTATCATATTTTCCATCCAAGGCTCTTAGGATCTTCTTGATGATGATTCTGTCGGTCATCTCTTCACTTCCTAAGTGGGCAATCTCATTTGTGATGAGAGCAAGCATAGAGTACATTTCAGCGACACCTTCACCATCCTTCATCTTGAACTTGTCAAGTTGACATTGAAGCACATCCAATTTATATTCCTTGACGGAGTCGGTACCTTCGTGCATATCAATCAACGTATCCAAAATTTCCTATTCAGTCTCAAGACGGCTGATTTTGTTGAATTCTTCGGGGCACAATCCATTGAAGAGGATATCGCAAACTTGAGCATTGTATTGCAGCATCTTCAACTCTTCCGCGGGTGCTTCACGATTCGGTTCCTTCCCATAGAAGAATTCACCTTGGAAACCAATACACAGAATAGCCCAAATGGCGGGGTTATGTCCAAGAATATGCATTTTCATCTTATGCTTCCAACTAGCAAAAATTGTAGCATCAAAGTAAGGACCTCTATGGTGGTAACTTCCCTCGCTAGACGCCATACTCTCCTAGGTTGTGAAACCATGGCTTTGATCACCAAAGCTATGGAAATCATGGCAAATGTAGACCAAAGCTCTGATACCACTTGTAGGATTGAAAGTATGTCTAGAGGGGAGGTGATTAGACTACTTTACCAAAGAAAAATCTAGCCTTTTCCCAATTTTAATTCTTGGCAGATTTAAGCAACATAGCACAAGTCAAGCAATCAACCTACACATGCAATTCTAAGAGTATAGCAGCAGAATGTAAAACAATTGCATATGAAGGTAAAGGGAGGAGTTAGGATGGAGCAAACGCAAGTGTAGACATGAATGTTTTCGTCGTGGTTCTGATAGGTGGTGCTATCGTACATCCACATTGATGGAGACTTCAACCCACGAAGGGTAACGGCTGCGCGAGTCCACGGAGGGCTCCACCCACGAAGGGTCTACAAAGAAGCAACCTTGTCTATCCCACCATGGCCAGTGCCCACGAAGGCCTTGCCTCACTAGGGTAGATCTTCATGAAGTAGGCGATCTCCTTGCTCGTACAAACTCCTTAGTTCAACTCCACAATCTTGTCGGAGGCTCCCAAGTGAGACCTAACCAATCTAGGAGACACCACTCTTCAAAAGGTAATAGACCGTGTGTTGATGATGAACTCCTTGCTCAAATGCTTCAAATGATAGTCTCCCCAACACTCAAACAACTCCTCACAGATTTGGATATGGTGGAAGAATGATTTGAGTGGAAAGCAACTTGGGGAAGGCTAGAGAACAAGATTTAAGTGGTAGGAATAGAATATCTTGATCTCAACACTTGAGTAGGTGGTTCTCTCTCAGAGCATGTATGATGGAAGTGTAGGTATGTTCTGATGGATCTCTCCATGAATGAAGAGTGGGTGGAGGGGTATATATAGCCTCCACACAAAATCTAAACATTACACACAATTTACCAAACTCGGTGGGACCGAATGAGAGAACTTGGTCAGACCGATTTAGTTCATAATGAGAGAAGTTTTAAAGAAAATTTGAAGATGTGGGAAGAGTGTCTCCCCCACATGGAGTTTGCATACAATAGGGCGGTACATTCGACCACTAAATTTTGTCCTTTTTGAAATTGTTTATGGTTTCAAACCTGCTGCTCCCATAGATCTTTCACCTTTACCATTACAGGAGCAAACAAATCTTGATGCAAGTAAGCGTGCTGACTTCATGAAGAAAATTCATGAGAAGACCAAGGAAAATATTGAGAAGATGACTTAACAATATGCAAAACGAGCAAACAAGGCAAGAAAGAAGGTGTTGTTTGAAGAAGGTGATCTTGTGTGGGTACACCTGCGGAAGGATCGTTTCCCGGATCAATGCAAATGCAAGTTGCAGCCACGTGGAGATGGTCCATTCAAAGTGCTTGCGAAGATCAATGACAATGCCTACAAGATTGACCTTCCGATGGATTATGGTGTTAGTCCAACCCTCAATGTGTCCGACCTACCTCCATAATTTGGTCCATCAGAGTCGAGGATGACTCCTTTTCAAGAGGGGAGGATGATGAGGACACCACAACCATCGACAAGTCTCCAACAATTATAGGTCCAATCACAAGAAGTCGCGCCAAACTAATAAGTGACCAGGTGAACACTAACATAAGTTACCTTGTAACCTTGATGAAACCACTATGAGTTCATCCCCATTGTTGTTGGTTGAACTTAGGTATCACATGGAATAAATCCAACAACCATGAGCTCTTGAAGCAACCGGTTTGGAGGAACAAGTTTGGAGAAAATAAGTTTCAAGTGAAGCTGATGCTATCAGAGTGGTCAAGAGACGGGGCCATAGGGGTACATCAACAGAAGCTAAATCAAATTATCTTTCCAATGCAAAAAACCTCACATCATTTGGAGTTGTGAGTGAAAAGTACTAGTCATTCTCGTGGAAGGTGTCCACGCTGTCAGGACTTCACGAATTTCCGAGGAGCTCTCCAACAACTCCCAAAGTTGACTTCTTATTCACCCAAGTAAGCCATACAAACCTGCCTACTTTTGAAACCATTTTTACACCTAGCTAAGGGGGGGTTGTCCCTGCTATAAAACCCCATCTCCCCCATCCTGTAGAAAACCTTTTGTCAAACAATTCAGCTACAAGCTTATGCAACAAGACTGCTAAAGAGATCCGAGAGATCTTGCTACCTTTGCTCTTGTGAGTTCATTCGGGTTTGCAAGAAGGAGCCTCTAGTTCCCCCTACTTCGTGCTCTACGGTCCCGGCCGTTTTGTGTGGATTAGTCCCGGTTTGTGGTTCTACGATTGTTCTGACAGCGGGTTGGAGTTCTTGTAGCTTTGGTCAGCCATCCCCAACGTACGGGTTGCATCTAACCTTGGCAGGTATAAAGCTAGTTATCCCGGCTGCTTGCAGCTAGTTATCCCTCCCGATTCGATCCTACGACGTGAAGATCGGGCCACCCTCGGGCGTGAACTCGTTCATTAGGTTTCTGCCTGTCACCGAACCTCGTGGTTAAACGGATGTTTGCAGACATGTGTGTGGTCATGTTGTTCATGACGTTTGTGACCCGTCGTGGCACACGACATGGCACATGTACCGCACTAGATGCATAGATGTATGTGGCAAGAGGGAACGTTCCTGTGGCCCGACGAGGACGTCAGTTCCTCTAAGTGGGGGTGTATGTGATAGCATGGCTTAATGGGGATGATAGACTACTTATATCAATAAGGAATTCCTTCATTTCCGGAAACCCATTCGGACAGAACTCCAAAGTTAAGCGTGCTCAGCTTGGATTAATTCCAGGATGGTGACCGACCGGGAAGTTACTCCCGGGTGCGCGCGAGTGAGGTCAAAGTACGCAGAAAAGACTAGTATTGATTTGTGGGGCCAGTCTAGATCCCGCCAGGAGTAACGACTTTCGACGAGTGTGTTTGGGGCGTTACACACCGCTCCACTGCATCGCAAGGCAAATCAGCTATCAGTGTGGTGTCGAGCCCTCAGGTGATTAACTAGCTTCCACCAAACACGTGGCAGCCATTTGGAAGACATATTACCATCAAATGACACCCGTCTAGAGGCGTGTCAAGCAGATAAGCAGGAGATGATTCAGAGGCGCAACAGGCTTGCCGGGCTGCGTCCTCAGCATGACACCTAGCAGTGCATTAAATACACTTTGTACTAACTACCATAGTAGGGTATGATATCACTGTTGGTTGTCTAATCAATGTATAATGACTATTTTGCCATCGTGGATACCCCTTAAGCTATAAATGGAGGCCCAAGGCTAACTAGAAAATGATTCGGACCCTCGCATACTTGTACGCGCATAGCTGCTCTCCCCGAGGCCACCTTGCCGGGCACGAGCGCTACGCGTTCTATGGGTTCCTCCATCAAATCCACTAAGGCAGGAGTAGGGTTTTACGCCTCACGGTGGCCCGAACCTGGGTAAAACCCACAAGTGTCACCATCGTCATGTTGTTCCATGGCCTCCACTCTTTGTGCAACGCGACTTCCCCCATGTCGAACCACAAAGGGGATGATGGCCCCATAGGTGATCGTGTTTCCCCACGACACCCCCGATCCCAGAACACCGACAAACTTGACCATCCTATCAAGAAGATTGCCCACTTACAACCTTACACAAACCTCATCGAGCTAGTGCACCAAGCTACAAAGGCGGAGCGACAAGTGCAAGAAGACTACAAGTACTCCAAGTATTCTTCCAAGACTTACAACTTATATAATCAAACTTTAATGACCACGATGCGTTCTACCTTGACAAAACCTTCTCCAAGAAATGGCGACACGTCAAGTTACAAGAAAACTTCGACATCTTTGACGCCTTCGAGTTGTCTTCCTACTAGAAGCACCTTCAAGCCAAGGGCTTCATCATCAAGTACTCCAACCGATGAGGCCGGCAAGATGGGTTCCATCAAGTGTTTCACTTGCCAAGGTCGAGGTCACAAGACATACCAATGCTTAACACGGCATACCATGATCACTAATGAAGATGTTACCAATGACTCTAAGAGCGAAGAGGAAATGGAAGCGTTTGATCATGTGGCCATGCACCGTCAAGTGAATGAAGGAGAATCCGCTCAAGTCTTTTGTGACAATGATTCGAGCCCTACTCTGCTTGTCTCCTAGGTCTTGACACTAAAACATGAACAAGACAAAGATTAACGATGCCATATCTTCTATACCAAGCGGGCATCAATGGACGTTCTGTGAAGGTCATCATCGATCGAGGAAGTTTCACAACTTGGAAAGCGACGAGCTATGTGACCAGCTACACTTGGTGAAGAGGAAGCACCCTTTCCCCTGCAAGGTCCAATGGCTTAGCGACTCTCGCACCATTAAAGTGAAGCATCCATTCAAGTCTCCTTCAAGATTGGTGCATACGAAGACAACTTGGAGTGCCATGTCGTTCCCATGTCTATTTTCCACCTTCTACCTGAGCGTCCTTGGCATTTCGATTGTAGCGTTATCCACAACGGGAGAACCAATCTGATGTAGGGTGGAACCCTACGCGGCCGATCTTTCATGAAAAGGAGGGATCCCGAGGAAGAACACGAGGGGCACAAGGAAAAACACAAGAGAGACAAGGAGAAAACACTCAAACCAACAAGCTTAGGACACACAAATGCTAGATCCGGGTACACAAAGTGCGATACACGATACACGATCAACTAAGGACGATACAAGTAGCGGTAGTCATCTCCGTGAGGAGGTCTTGATGTTCTTCTCCGTATAGGAGGTCTTGAATCTGGTGGATCTTCTCCGAAGAGGCCACGGTCTCGTAGGAGAGGAACCACTAAGGTTTTGGATGAGCTAACACAAAGCTAACCCTAGATAGTTTAGGTAGAGTGATATATATAGGCTAGGAGGGGCGAAGGGGTACATGCGCCTCGGCCCAACATCATGCATGTAGGCATTGTCCGGATGATCCGGGCATTTGTCTGGATGATCCGGGCTTCGGGGGTCCAGATGATCCGGGGCGGCGTCCGGCTGATCCAGACGTGTCTGATCTGCTGCGGGTGGTCCGGATGTCCGGGTTCGTCCGGATGATCCGGGCTGGGGTCCGGATGATCCGGCTCCTACTGGGGCTCTTAGGTGTCCTCAGGCACATTTGCCGGATCGTTCGGACGTTTGTCCGGATCATCCGGGCTCGGATCATCCGGGACTTCGTCCGGATCGTCCGGGCTGGCTGAGTCTCGGCTATTTTCCTCCTCCTTCTTCCTCCTTCGATCCTTCTTGTTCCTTGACTTCTGCATGGTTGCTCCCGAGGTGCCTGAGTATGCAAAGAGTCTCTGATGAGGGTAGCAGCCATATCTCATGTGAATCAAAGTGACGTAGAGAGAGGAGTGAAGTCACCTCGGTCTCGAGAGCTCGTGCTCGAGCACGTGTCATGGGTCCACTTGGCACTTGGTGAGACGAAGGTAGGTCAATGGGGATGACCTTGGGATGCTCCGCATCATCTCCCCTCCCTTGGGAAAGATCCAACCTCAGATCGAAATCTTCATCACCATGGAAAGTGGAGAGATCCTTGACGTTGAATACATCGCTCACGTTGTACTTGTCGCGTGGAAGGTCGAGCTTGTATGCATTTTTGTTGTAGCGTGCTAGCACCTTGAAGGGTCCGTCGGCCCGAGGTAGAAGTTTGGACTTGCGCTCGTTGGGGAAATGGTCTTTGCGAAGATGTAGCCATACGAGATCTCCCGGTTGAAACACCATAGGCTTCTTGTTGGCGTTGAGCTTGGACGCTAGGCGATGTACTTTCCGCTCGATCGTTGCCCTTGTATCTTCATGCGCCTTCTTGAGATAGCTTGCTCGAGCACTTGCGTCCAAGTTGATTCATTCTTGTAGAGGTAGAGGTAGGATGTCCAATGGAGACAACGGGTTGAAGCCGTAGACGACCTCGAAAGGGGACTTGCCAGTAGTCGAATGTCTTGCGCGGTTGTAGGCGTACTCATAGATGGGCAAGCATTGCTCCCATTCCTTGATGTTCTTCTTGAGCAACACGCGAAGAAGCATCGAAAGCGTGCGGGTTGTCACCTCTGTTTGGCCGTCGGTTTGTGGATAATATGCCGAGTAGAAGAGTAGTTTGATGCCGAGTTTGGCGCATAGAGTCTTCCAAAAGTAGCTCAAAAACTTGACGTCTCGGTCCGACACGATCGTCTTGGGCACTCCATGTAGACGGATGATTTCCCTACAAAAGAGATTGGCCACATGTGAAGCATCGTCGATCTTGTTACAAGGAATGAAATGAGCCATTTCAGAGAATCTATCCACGACAACAAACACGGAATCTTTTCCATTTTGAGTGCTAGACAATCCAAGTATAAAGTCCATGCTTATGTCTGCCCATGGATGATAAGGAATAGGAAGTGGCATGTAAAGACCATGAGATTGAGCTTTTGACTTAGCTTTGTGACATGTAGAGCATCGGTTGGTGAGACGTGAGACGTCACGTAGCATCTTGGGCCAAAAGTAGTTCTTGGAGAGCGTAGCAAATGTCTTGTCGCGACCAAAGTGTCCATTAGTCCTCCTCCATGAGATTCCTACAAAAGGAGCAAACGAAGCGAAGACTTGGGAATACAAAGTTTGTTAGCTATCATGAGGTATCCGTCCTTGAGGTAGTAGTGTTCCTAAGAAGTGTGAGTCAAACATTTAGCATAAGGATTTGCAAAGAAAGGGTCATGCTCATATAAGTCTTTTATGTGCTCAAAGCCAATAACATTCAACTCAAGTTTTCTGACAAGCATGCTTGCGGGAAAGCGCATCCGCCACAACATTTTGTTTGCCTTTGATGTACTTGATGACGTATGGGAAAGACTCAATGAACTCACTCCACTTAGCATGACGCTTGTTCAACTTAGTTTGACCCTTGAGATACTTGAGAGTCTCATGGTCCGTATGAAGAATGAATTCATGAGGTCTAAGGTAATGTTCCCAAACACGCAAAACTCTTACCAAGGCATATAGCTATTTATCATAGATGGGGTAGTTAAGTTGCGCCCCGGATAGCTTTTCGCTAAAGTACGCAATTGGGCGCTTTTCTTGCATGAGCACGCAACATATGTCGTTACCACTAGCGTCACAATGAATCTCAAAAGGTTTATCAAAGTTGGGTAGGGCAAGAAGTGGTGCGTGTGTGAGCAAGTCTTTGAGCTTAATGAACGCGGTGTCCTGCGAAGGACCCCAAACAAAGGGTGCGTTCTTCTTGCTCAAGGCATGTAGAGGCATAGCAATTGTGCTAAAGTCCTTCACGAAACATCGATAGAAACCGGCTAAACCAAGGAAGCTACGCACGTGTTGGAGATTCGTTGGTTGTGGCCAAGTTTTAATTGCTTCAATTTTAGTTTCATCAACGTGAACACCTTGTGAAGAAACAACAAATCCTAGGAAGATGACCGTGTCAACACCAAAAGTGTATTTTTCCATGTTAGCATATAAGTGCTCTTTCCGAAGGGTTTGCAAAACCATACGGATGTGTGTCACATGGTCCTCAAGCGACTTGCTAAAAACGAGGATGTCATCAAAGTAAACCACTACAAAGACGCCTATGTAGGGTCGTAGAACAAAATGCATGAGACACATAAATGAACCGGGCGCTTCCGATAAACCCATTGGCATGACAAGCCACTCATATAACCCAAACATGGTTTTGAAAGCTATTTTCCACTCATCACCCTCTTGAATGCGAATTTGTTAGTAGCCATTTTTAAGATCAATTTTCGAAAAGATGGTGGCACCACATAATTCATCAAGCATGTCATCTAAACGTGGGATAGGGTGACGGTATCTAACGGTGATAGAATTTATTGGGCGACAATCGGAGCACATGCGAAAACTGCCATCTTTCTTAGGCACGAGAATAACCGGAACGGCACAAGGGCTCAAGCTTTCACGTACATGACCTTTGTCGATGAGTTGTTGTACTTGCCATTGTATCTCCTTGGTTTCCTCGGGGTTGACGCGGTAAGGAGCCTTGTTTGGAAGTGGTGCGCCGGGTATGAGGTCGATGCGGTGTTCGATTCCGCGAAGTGGAGGTAGACCCGGAGGTAGCTCATTGGGGAAGATGTCCGAGAATTCCTGCAACAATTGAGACAACACTAAAGGTGGAGGTGGGGAAGTGTTAGTAGGTCTGGCTTCCCCTTTGCATAAAAGCACAAGGTGAAAGACACTCGAAGGGTTCTCACACACTTCTCTCATCTCACTTTTGGTGGCGAATAGCACTAGTTGTTTCTTGTCACTCATCGCGGAGTCGCTCATATTTGGCTTGTGGCTCTCACTCTCCTTTTGGTGGCTCACTCTCTCACCACCCTCTCCATGATGGTTGGTAGGTAAGTTTTTGTCGGCGGCTACTTGACTTGGTGACATTGGGCGGAGCACGAACTCCTTTCCTTTCATCTTGAAGCTATAGTGGTTGGTCCGTCCATTGTGTGTGACTCCACGATCATATTGCCATGGTTGTCCAAGAAGAAGGTGGCACACGGACATAGTGACCACATCACACTCAAGTGTGTCCTCGTAGGCGCCTATCTTGAAAGAGACTTGCACGGTATGCTCGACTCGAAGAGTTCCGGCGTCGCTAAGCCATTGGACATTGTAGGGATGAGGGTGCTTCGACTTCACCAAGTTTAGGTTGTCGCATAGCTCTTCGCTTGCCAAGTTGTGACAACTTCCTCCATCGATGATAACCTTGATGGAGTGTCCATTGATGCCGGCCTTGGTATGGAAGATGTGACATCATTGGTCGTCATCTTGTTGATGTTGGAGTGTCAAGACCTTGGAGACAATGAGATTGGGACTCGAGTCATTGTCGCAAAACACTTGATGGTCTTCATCTTCATTCACTTGGCGATGCATAGCGACATGTTCAAGGGCTTCTATCTCATCATCGCTCATTGAGTCATAAGATCCGTCATCATTGATGATCATGGTACGAACGGTCTTGCACTCAAATGACTTGTGGCCTCGCCCTTGGAACTTGAAGCATTTGATGGAACTCGTCTTGGAGTTGTCCTCGGTTGGAGTTGTAGATGATGAAGCTCTTGGCTTGAAGTTGTTTGTAGAAGGTGGCCGACTTGATGTAATCGCATTCTTGTAGTTGGACTTGTCACCGAAGTTTGTAGATGGCTTGGTAGAGGTAGGAGTAGCCGAGGACATTGAAGCTTGGTTGTAGGAGCCGAAGTTCTTGGATGTGAACTTGGAGTACTTGTAGTCCTCTTGAACTTGTCGCTCCGCTTTGGTGGCTTGATGTACTAGCTCAAGGAGATTGGTGTATGGTTGAAAGTCCGCAATCTGCTTGATAGGATAGTTGAGTCCATTCAAGAATCTCGGCATTGTTTGCTCTTCATCTTCCGTGATGTTTGCTCGTATCATGGCAATCTCCATCTCCTTGTAGTACTCTTCAACGGACTTGGTACCTTGCTTGAGGAGTTGTAGCTTCTTGAACAAGTCACGGTTGTAGTGTGTTGGCACAAAGCATGCTCTCATGACTTCCTTCATTTGAGCCCAAGTAGTGATGGGAGGTTCGCCTTTTGCTTCTCTTCTCTCAATGATTTGCTCCCACCAAATGAGAACATAGTCTTGGAACTCAAGGGAGGCCATAGCAATTTTCTTCTGTTCATCAAAGTTGTGAAGGCGAAAGGTTTTATCAACTTTCAATGCCCATGAGAAGTAGTCTTGGGGATCAATGCTTCCGAAAACTTTTGCATTGTGAACTTAAGCTTGCCATAGCAATGCTCGTCATTGTTTGCTTGCCTATTGGGTGGGCATTCTTGATTTGGACCGTTGTCAACCTCATGTTGCTCTTGGCGGAGTAGATGTTCATTGTCATGGTGTACTTGCCGAGCTTGCGGTTGTTGTTGAGGTTGTTGCTCTTGTCGTGCTTGAGGAGGAACTTCTTGTTGCATTCGTGCTTGGTGGCACCTCTCGTGCATCTCATCGCGAAGGAAATCCTCTTCTTGACGAGTGTGTCGATTGCGAGTTGCCACATTGCGATGTGAATCACGTAATGCTCGTTGTGCCTCAAGAGCTTGAGCTTCTCGGCGGTGTTGTGCTTGATGATGAGCTTTGGCATCTTCTTCTTCTTGGTGTTGACGTGCTCGTTCTTGTTGTTGTTGGCGTAGTCTTTGCCGTTCTTGTGCTTGCTCAAGTTTAGCTTGGTTTTGACGATGTTGACTTTCTTGTGCGTCAAGTAGTTCTTGAGAACTCTTGTCATGAAGTGGATTCCGGTTGTCATGTCGATCTTGACATGCGGCTTGACGAGGAGTATTTGATGTAGGTGTATTTGAGCCGTCCGTGGAGTCTGCGTGTCGACTTGAGCGGCTTCGTCTTTGAGAAGATTTGGAAGAAGAGCGTCTGTTGACTATCAAAGTTCGAAGCACATCGAATTGAGTAGCCATGTTGGTGTTAATGATGTCCATTTGCTCTCTTGTTCTTGCTTAGAATTGTCGCGCGTCGGCGGCGACTTGCTCAATGTGCTCTCGCATAGCTTCACTTTCTTGATGTAGAGCTCGTTGGACACTGAAGAGATGTAGTTTGGTGACGTAGTTGTTCGATTCTTGAGGATCATCAAAGAGCGGGTTCGTAGATGTACTTGGCCTATCCATCATCACAAGCAAGTATGTGAGTGGGAGAAAGGAGAAGACAATACCAAATGCACCTTGACCGAAGTTGACAATGGATCAATGATCACTCAATAATGTAACCCGGAAATAGCACTATTGGTACCAAGTCTTGTCGATTCTCACACCTACACAAGTAAAGCTTTTAGAGGAGCTTGGTTAGGATGGTGGCAAAATTCAATGCAAAAAGTGAGTAAGATTCAATGATGTTGAAAATGATTCACAATTGGCTCATGCAACAAGTAGATCACAAGCAATAGGTAGCACACGGAACACACGCACGGATAGATAAATGTGGTTGTGCAACCAAAAGTGAGCGAAAATGTGGAATCCACGAAAAATGCTCGCGTTGCACAACGCTAGAGAGACGCTAACCGATTTCTTAATAGGCGAATACGCACTTATGCACGACCTATAAGAGCAATGTAACGACTTCCTATCACAAGTATGCTATGAGTGTATGATGTGCCGATGCTTTAGCACAAGATGAAGTATTGCTATCTCATATGATCTCTTTTGATGCAAGATGTTTGATGCTATTGTGCTATTGCTTATAATCTTTGTATGGCTCTTTTTCTTAAAAGCTTGTGAGCTCTTTCTTTGGCCACTTATGTATGCTTCTCGGATCAAGGTAGCTATTGTGTATGCGGAACACTCTTGTGTCACACGGAGATATGACGATGTAGTATGCAATGTCTATGACTATCACTAATGTGCATAAGTGTCGTGACCCGACAATACTCAAATGGCTAGTCTCAGTAGGAAAGCTACGCAAAATGGTCGATGAGGTTCTATCAATGCAATTGCAAGTTAGTAAGCGAAGTGTCGTCGATGTTACCGTCCTTGTCGAGGTTGAGAAGTGGTCTTCTCGATGTCGTTCCGCTCCGAGATAGCCAAAACACAAACGGAAACGGATAAAACCACAACTCAAATTATCCAAGACACAAAGAGGTAAGACCGTAGGGTTTTGGGTAGGCAATGATGGTGGTGTTGGTTGATATGTCGAGGTTGTAGCGGAAGGTTTTTTTTTGCGGTGGCGGAAACGAGGTGCGGAAAACTGCAAAATGCAGTTTCGTCAGAGGTAGCCGGATAATCCGGGTGTCTAGCCAGATGATCCGGGTGGAGCCGGATGATCCGGGTGGGCAGCCGGATGATCCGGGTGGGTCAATCCGCTCGGGATATGCTCGGGGAAGAGGAGAAAAATGGTGGAAAAGAATTTTTTTCTCGGATTTTCGTTTGTTTTTTAGGGTGGGGGAGGTGGGGAGAAGGGTAAACCACTTGTCACATAGCTCAACCACGGATCACAATCAACAAAATATCATCAAAACACACAAATCACAAAAAATTTGTGGGGCTATTTTTGTGGGGATTTTCGAATTTGGACGAAAAAAAACAAAAACAAGCTAGAAAACAAGGTGGGGGCTCCAAATTCGTGATCAACCAAGGCTCACGATACCATAGATGATGTAGGGTGGAACCCTACATAGCCTATCTTTCACGAAAAGGAGGGATCCCGAGGAAGAACATGAGGGGCACGAGGAAAAACACAAGAGAGGCAATGAGAAAACACTCAAATCAACAAGCTTAGGTCACACAAATCCTAGATCCGGGTACACAAAGTGTGATACACGATACACGATCAACTAAGGACGATACAAGTAGCGGTAGTCATCTCCGTGAGGAGGTCTTGATGTTCTTCTCCGTATAGGAGGTCTTGAATCCGGCGGATATTCTTCGAAGAGGCCGCGGTCTCGTAGGAGAGGAACCACTAAGGTTTTGGATGAGCTAACACAAAGCTAACCCTAGATAGTTTAGGTAGAGTGATAGATATAGGCTAGGAGGGGCGAATGGGTACATGGGCATCGGCCTAACATCATGCACGCAGGCATTGTCCAGATGATTCGGACGTTTGTCCGGATGATCCGGGCTTCGGGGGTCCGGATGATCCGGGCTTCGGGGGTCCGGATGATCCAGACGTGTCTGATCTGCTGCGGGTGGTCCGGATATCCGTGACTTGGTCCGGACGCCCGGGTTCATCCGGATGATCCGGCTCCAGCTGGGGCTCTCGGGTGTCCTCCGACACATTTGCCGAATCGTTCGGACATTTGTCCAGATCATCCGGGCTTCGGCTGGATCGTCCGGGACTTCGTCCGGATCGTCCGAGCTGGCTGAGTCTCGGTTGTTTTCCTCCTCCTTCTTCCTCCTTCGATCCTTCTTGTTCCTTGACTTCTCCATGGTTGCTCCCGAGGTGCCTGAGTATGCAAAGAGTCTCTGATGAGGGTAGCAGCCATATCTCCTGTGAATCAAAGTGACGTAGAGAGAGGAGTGAAGTCACCTCGATCTTGAGAGCTCGTGCTCGAGCACGTTTCATCGGTCCACTTGGCACTTGGTGAGACGAAGGTAGGTCTATGGGGATGACCTTGAGATGCTCCACATCACAATCACCATTGTTTCAAGATGAAAGGCAAGGAGTTTGTGTTACGACCTATGTTGCCAAGTCAAGTGATCGCCGACAAGCAAGCATCCACCCATCATGGAGAGAATTGCGAGAGAGTGAGAAACCAAAAAGAGAGTGAGAAACCAAAAAGAGATTGAGTGCCACAAACCAAAATCGAGTGCCCCCATGATGAGCTACAAGAAAAATCTTGTACTTTTAGCCACCAAAAGAGACAAGAGAGAATTGTGTGAGAGCCCATCTAGTGCTATACACTTTGTTTTAGTGTGCAAAGATGAAGCGGCAAGAACAAACGCCTCTCTCCATCCACCTTTAGAGTTATATTGTTTGTTACAGGAATTCAAAGATGTATTTCCGACGAGCTACCTATGAGTCTACCTCCACTTCGTGGCATCGAACACCGCATCGACCTTATCCCTGGGGCACCTCTATCGACCAAGACATCATACCGCATCAACCCCGAAGTAACTAAGGAAACACAAAGGCAAGTACAACACCTCATTGACAATATGGGCATGTACGTGAGAGCCTAAGCCCTTGTGTCGTTCCAGTTATTCTTGTGCCTAAGCGAGATGGTAGTTTTCGCATGAGTTCCTATTGTCGTCCCATAAATGCTATCAATGTTAGATATCAACGTAACATTGCCAAGCATTTATTCTTGTCTACCTACATGACACAAGTAAAATCTAGCAACAAGAACAATAAAGATTCTTCCTCTAGTAGTAACAAAAATCATGCTAAATCGAATGATGTTGTTTCTAGTACTTCTCTTGATTCCACTAATGATTCTCTTAGCCAAGTTACACTTGAGCAAAAAATAGCTTATTGAAGGGAATTATAGAGAAAGGTGTTTACAAAAGCCTTGCCAGGAGTAA
Source organism: Secale cereale (assembly GCA_902687465.1). Lineage (NCBI taxonomy): Eukaryota > Viridiplantae > Streptophyta > Magnoliopsida > Poales > Poaceae > Secale > Secale cereale. The sequence continues at coordinate 362,998,039 of LR738710.1, forward strand.
GCAATTTGAGGAGATTGTACGCAAGCAAGGAAGGCACCAGAAGAATCAAGGTGTTGGTTTTGAATGAAAGTTCAATGTCAATGGAGTTGAGTGGGAAGAATATCAATACCCCAAGACGAAGTTTGTTCCTCAACAAGAGAAGTATGATCCTACTTCTTTTCAAGGGACACAAGCACAAGATGATCTTCCACCATAAGACCACAAGCTAAAGGGCAAGGACAAGCTTCAAGAAGAGATTGATGCATTTGAATAAGTTCCTATGGCCATGGTCAAGTGGGTTCCCAAGACTACTTCAAGGTCCACTTCATCAAGTACGACTACAACTCCAAGGATTCCCATCAAGATGGTGTGGATCCCGAAGAAGAAGAACTAGAAAGTTCTTGAGGGTGACATCGCCAACATACTTCACTCATATCATTTTGGCGAGGACAAGTGAAAACAATTTCCATATATTGCACTAGTTCAAGGAGTCACAAACCCTCTTGTTGGTAAGACAAGGGACAAGGTAACCTAATGCTGCCATGGACATCATCATGTGTGCTATTCACTCTATGTCTATGGATATCCTTGTTTGTTCCTTGTGGGACTAATCCGTGTAGGTATTGAAAGTGCGACTCACTCCAATGGATTGCTCCAAATGACCTACATCAACATTGAGCATCTACATCTTCAACACCTACATGAAGTTATCATCAACAAAACCCAAGGTTAGTTCATTCCTCTTAGGGGGGATATCACATCTAGGGGGAGCTTTACTCTAATCAATTGAACTAAAACAACTCTAATGATGTGAACACAACAATGCTTTATGTAAAAGTGGCAACCCCATTTGAGCTTAAACGATGAGTATGACCTATGATCAAATGTTCTCATTTGACTCCTATGTCAATATACTCATATATAGATGACCTAGTAATGGCCAATTGCATGATAGATGCTAGAATGGTTGTGCATGCTTTGCCACATGTTTCATTTGCTATTTTATTGTGTGAGCATGTTAACTACATATTTCTCTCATTCGAGGACATGCATTTGTTGCTTTTATTGTTTGGCTCTTTTTCTTTTGCCAAATGGATGGAAAATAATGCCTAAGAACACCCTCTAGCTATCTATGCTTTTCTCGTCTCAAACTCTATTCATGTTTGATGAGGACATCACTAACAAGGTTACACCCACAGCCCCAACTGATACATATACATGACCAATTACTAGAGCTCGTGCATGCCAATTAAATTACCAGGTACTTTCGTTTCTTGGTAATGATTCTAATGTTCATGAGAATATGATGCTGCCTCAATTGGATACATTTGTATTGCTTACAAATGAAGGGCCTAGCTTGGACAAGAAGGATGAACATTGGAGCAAGATCAAGCATGGAGATGATGGCATGCACAAGGGGAACAAGAACGGAGTTACAAGTGATGATTTCAGGACTTTGAAGCCACCATGATGAGTGCGTGAAGCCTTGGACGAAATATACAAGATGCCACTTCATAAATTTTGTCCCGAGGCTATTATAGGTGCTGCATCACCTTATTATTGGGCCAGGCCCATGTAATTTTGAAATAGTAAAGTATACACTGTTTTTAGAGTCCGTATGTGTGGGGAAACAAGAGTTAGGGTTGGTTTCGGACCCCTCCTCCAAGGGCCATGAAATTCCCCCTTCTTCCCCCATATATACAACCCTTAGGGCGTCATTTAGACTTTGGGTTTTGTTTAGATTAAAGTTCGCCATAGCTGCAACTTCGCGTACTTCGTTTGTGTTCAACGACCAGACAAAGACGTCACAGAACCCCACTTGATCGATAAAGATTTCCTCTTGAATTCGCAATATCCAGATTGCAATCTCAGTTTCTTGCTTGTTCTTCGTTTGCCTGCAGGAAACAGACCTTCGTAGTCAGGTTGATCGTGCTCCAGCGTGGTCAATAACCTCTCGGAGTTGGTTTAGCGATTGCTAAGGCGCGACGTCCTCGCACGTTCGTAGTCGGATCGTCAAAGTCGACTTCCTCCAAAACGATAGCCACCATCTCATCGAAAGACGGGACACCTTTGCCTCTATCAAGTGGTATCAGATTTCTACATTGCTCGTTGAGATTTTACAGTTTTTCGTAGATTAGATCGAGTCTGTTCTTCATACCTACAGTCCACGAAAAAGCCAAAAAAAATTAGGGTTAGTTCATCATATCCGAACCAGTATGAGCCATTGCATAATCTTTTCCGTATTTGCTTAGTTGAATTTGTGGTTGCATCGTCGTGTCAAGTTCCTGGTCTTAGCGTCTAGTCTTTTAGAGTTTTGAGTTCTGGTCATAAGTTGTCACGCCGCCGCCGCAACATCTTCATCGCTACTGCCACATACTACCATCGATCCGTATCCATATACCACCACCAATCCGTATCCATATACCACCACCACTGCCACATACTACCACCGATCCGTATCCATATACCACCACCAATCCGTATCCATATACCACCACCGCTGCCATATACCACCACCGCTGCCATATTCTACCACCACATATACACCACCAATCCGAGTTCTTTTCGTTTTAGTTTGGCTTTCGAGATCCATCTAGTTTCGGTTTCGTGTTTCCTTGCCGGAGTAGGTCTCGAAAAAAAAAAGTCCGGAGACCCCCGGGCAGTTTTTAGGCCAAAATTTCGGCAGGTGAAAATATTTTTTCCCTATCCTATTTTTAGGCTTTTCTGAGTCTTTTGAGACACATGCCATCATACAATTTTTTTAACGCACTTTTTCGTCGTCGCTGCCCTGATTCCGAAAAAAATTTCGTGAATTTTTTTTTGCCTGTCATCTTAGTTTGACTTGGGAAGAGTTTTGAGACACTCGCCATTATAGTGATTTTTGGCAAAAAAAGGAGCGCAAAAAAAAAAGAGAGCGCAAAAAGAAGAAAAAAAAGAGGCGAAAAAAATTCAGAGTGTGCTTTTCCCTTGTTTTACGTGCAGCACCGTGATTTTGTTAGTGTTCTAGGCTTGCGTCTCTAGTACGGTTAGCCTAGGACCACCACAGTACCGTCGTTGAGCGTTTATTCAACTTTGCATCTGTGAATTGATTATTGCTGACCCTTTTTGCTACCATCTTATAAGCCTTCCCAGCTCCACATACATCTACATCGTGCGTTTGACTCTCCCTGGTAATCGCTTTATCCAAGCTTTGAGAGTTTTGACTACCACAGTTGCCGATCACCACCTGCTGCTGGGTAAGAACTGGTAAGAATTTGGGATTTGCTTGACGGATTTGTGACGCCCCACCACCACCATTTTCTAGTAGTCTGTAGGATCATATTTTTGTGTGTTTCTATTGTTGCTAACCATGCCAGGATCACAAGTCGACGAGGCTGACTGGGAGAACATGACGAACAAGGAGTTGCATGATAAATTTCAGCAAATGATGGGTCAACAAGTAGAAGATGTGATGACCAGTTTTGACAACGCACTAGCGATGATGGACGGCATTGAGAAGTCAATTGACACCAAGTTGGATACCAAATTCGCTGAAGTGCTTGCGCGTCTACCTCCACCTGCTGCACCATTCCAACAACAACAACAACAACCACCTTCACGTCGCGAAACCGCCCTCCGCAAAGCGAGCCGTGTCGCTCTTCAGCCTGGCCAAACTATTGGTGCTGCTGTTGATACTTCTGTGGCTCCTGCTGCTGCTGAGGAGGAGGGCGATTATGCGGGGGATTACAAGGAAGAGGTTGGTCAAAATCAGAACTACGTGCAACAACCAGCACCACAACTACCAGGTCATCCACATGCATATAATCGCAATGGTAGGGCTGCAACACACCCTCAGGTACGCGATCATGACCATCTCCCTAAACTAAAATTTAATATTCCACCATTTGAGGGTAGATATGTTCCTGATATATATCTTACTTGGGAGTTAGAAACCGTACAACATTTTACATGTTTAAAATATCCCGAGGAGAGACGTGTTGCTGCTGCTCTTTGTGCTTTCACTAGTTTTGCTTGTGTGTGGTGGTCTGAATATTGTAGATTACATCCGGATAATATTCCAACTACTTGGGCTGCTTTGAAAACTACTATGCGTACTCGTTGGATTCCACCATATTATCAAAGCAAATTACTTCAGAAATTGCAGCGTTTATGACAAGGAAAAAACTCTTTAGAGGAATATTATCACGAATTACAAACTGGCCTGATTAGATGTGGTATTGTTGAGGATAATGAGGCTATGCTTGCACGTTTTATGGGTGGCGTAAATAGAGAGATTTTCACAAAATTCTAGAGTATAAGGAGTATAATAATATCACTCGTTTATTCCATCTTGCTTCCAAAGCTGAACGTGAAGTGCAGGATCGATAGGCCTTGGCACGAACTAATTTTTCTGCAGGTCGACCTTCATCATGGACACCGCGTGCATCATCTACTTCGACACGTCCGGCTGCAGCACCGCCTACTTCATCCGTCACTTCTAGTCGTGATAAATGCAAACAGGCACCACCACCATAAACCAGGAGTACACCTTCCGGTCCTGCGCAGAGCTCTTCTTCATCCATGGCATCCAATGGGCCAACACATGATGTTATATGTCATCGTTGCACTGCTCGTGGTCACTATGCGAGCAAATGCCCATCACAGCGTGTCATGATTGCTACTGAGGATGGTGGTTATGAGTCCGCTAGTGACTATGATGAGGAGATTTTGGCTCTTTTACACGTGAAGAACATGGTGGAGATGATTCCGAAAATGAGACGCAATACAAGGCTCCTGAAGACGCTGACAGGTATGGATGTTTAGTTGCTCAACGTGTTTTGAGTGTGCAGGACACACAAGCGGAGCAAAATCAGAGGCATAATTTGTTCCATACAAAGGGAGTTGTGAAGGAACGTTCTGTTCGCATCATCATAGATGGAGGGAGCTGCAACAACTTGTCTAGCATGAAGATGGTGGAGAAGTTATCTCTCACCACAAGACCACATCCACATCCTTACTACATCCAATGGTTCAACAACATCGGCAAGGTTAAGGTAACACATACTGTTCGTGTGCATTTTAGTATCTCCACATATGCTGATTATGTTGATTGTAATGTGGTACCCATGCAAGCACGTTCCTTATTACTTGGTAGACCATGGCAATTTGATAAAAATTATGTACACCATGGTAGAAACAATCAGTATACTCTTGTTCATAAGGATAAACGTATTACTTTGCTTCCTATGTCTCCTGATTCCATTTTGAAAGATGATATTAATAGAGCTAATAAAGCAAAACAGGAGCAAAATAAGAGTGAAAATCAGATTGTGGCAAAAGAATTTGAGCAACATATGAAGCCTAATAACACACCATCATCTCATGTTGCATCTGAAATTAAATTAAAAAGTGGATGTTTACTTGCCACGAAATATGATATTGATGATCTAGATTTAAGAAAATCTGTTTGCTATGCTTTTGTGTGCAAAGAGGCATTATTTTCATTCGAGGACGTGCCTTCCTCTTTGCTTCCTGCTGTCACTAACATTTTGCAGGAGTTTGCCGATGTCTTTCCACAAGACGTGCCACCGGGATTACCACCTATTCTAGGGATTGAGCATCAGATTGACTTAATTCCCGGTGCATTTCTACCCAACCGCGCACCATACCGTACCAATCCAGAGGAGACGAAGGAGATTATGCGTCAAGTACAGGAGCTACTCGACAAAGGTTATATACACGAATCTCTTAGTCCTTGTGTTGTTCCTATTATTCTAGTGCCGAAAAAGGATGGTACATCGCGTATGTGTGTTGATTGTAGAGGCATTAATAATATTACTATTCGTTATCATCATCCTATTCCTAGGCTAGATGATATGCTTGATGAATTGAGTGGCTCTACAATATTCTCCACAGTTGATTTGCGTAGTGGATACCATCAAATTCGTATGAAATTGGGAGATGAATGGAAAACAGCATTTAATACTAAGTTTGGATTATATGAGTGGTTAGTCATGCCTTTTGGGTCAACTAATGGACCTAGTACTTTCATGAGATTAATGAATGAAGTTTTACGTGTTTTCATTGGACGATTTGTGGTAGTTTACTTTGATGATATATTGATTTATAGCAGATCTTTGGAGGAACATTTGGAACATTTACGTGATATTTTTATTGCTCTACGTGATGCACGTTTGTTTGGTAACCTTGGAAAGTGCACCTTTTGCACCGACCGAGTATCTTTTCTTGGCTATGTTGTTACTCCACAGGGAATAAGGTTGATAAATCCAAGATTGAAGCTATAGAGAGTTGGCCGCAGCCCAAAACGGTCACACACGTGAGGAGTTTCCTTGGCCTAGCTGGATTCTATAGGCGTTTTGTGAGAGATTTCAGTACAATTGCTGCACCTCTCAATGAGCTTACAAAGAAGGATGTGCCTTTTGTTTGGGGTACTGCACAGGAAGAAGCATTCATGGTATTGAAAGATAAGTTAACACATGCTCCTTTACTCCAACTTCCTGATTTTAATAAAACTTTTGAGCTTGAATGTGATGCTAGTGGAATTGGGTTTGGAGGTGTGTTATTACAAGATGGTAAACATATTGCATACTTTTCTGAAAAATTGAGTGGGCCTAGTCTGAATTATTCTACTTATGATAAGGAATTATATGCTCTTGTTCGGACTTTGGAAACATGGCAACATTATTTATGGCCCAAAGAATTTTTTATACATTCTGATCATGAATCTTTGAAGCACATTAAAAGACAAGCAAAACTGAACCGTAGACATGCTAAATGGGTTGAATTCATAGAGACTTTCCCTTATGTTATTAAACACAAGAAGGGAAAATAAAATGTTATTGCTGATGCATTGTCTCGTCGTTATACTATGCTTTCACAACTTGACTTTAAAATATTTGGTTTGGAGACCATCAAAGATCAATATGTGCATGATGCTGAATTTAAAGATGTATTGAAGAATTGCAAAGAAGGGAGAACATGGAACAAGTTCATCGTTAATGATGGATTTGTGTTTCGTGCTAACAAGCTATGCATTCCAGCTAGCTCTGTTCATCTTTTGTTGTTGCAGGAGGCGCATGGAGGAGGATTAATGGGACACTTTGGCATGAAGAAGACGGAGGACGTACTTGCTACACATTTCTTTTGGCCAAAGATGAGACGGGATGTTGAGTGTTTTGTTGCTCGCTGCACTACATGTCAAAAAGCTAAGTCATGACTCAATCCTCATGGTTTATATGTGCCTTTGCCTGTCCCTAGTGTTCCTTGGGAAGATATATCTATGGACTTTGTTCTGGGTTTACCTCGAACAAAGAAGGGGAGGGATAGCATTTTTGTTGTCGTGGATAGGTTCTCTAAGATGGCACACTTTATACCATGTCATCAAAGCGATGATGCTGCTAATGTTGCTGATTTGTTCTTTCGTGAAATTATTCGCTTGCATGGTGTGCCAAATACTATTGTTTTAGATCGTGATACTAAATTTCTTAGCCACTTTTGGAGATGTTTATGGGCTAAGTTGGGAACTAAACTGCTTTTTAGTACTACTTGTCACCCCCAAACTGATGGACAAACTGAAGTAGTCAATAGAACTTTGTCTACTGTGCTTAGGGCTATTTTGAAGAATAACAAGAAAATGTGGGAATAATGCTTGCCTCATATTGAATTTGCTTATAATCGTTCGTTGCATTCTACTACTAAGATGTGCCCTTTTGAAATTGTCTATGGTTTCCTACCTCGTGCACCTATTGATTTGTTGCCTCTTCCATCTTCGGAGAAGGTTAATTTTGATTCTAAACAACGTGCTGAATTGATCTTAAAAATGCATGAGTTAACTAAGGAAAATATTGAGTGCATGAATGCTAAATATAAACTTATTGGAGATAAGGGTAGAAAACGTGTTTTCTTTGCACCTGGAGATCTTGTTTGGTTACATTTGCGTAAGGATAGGTTTCCTAATTTGCGCAAGTCAAAGCTAATGCCACGTGCTGATGGTCCTTTTAAGGTGTTAGAGAAAATAAATAATAATGCATATAAACTTGAGTTGCCTGGAGATTTTGGGGTTAGTCCCACATTTAAAATTGCATATTTGAAGCCTTACTTGGGTGAGGAAGATGAGCTTCCGTCGAGGACGACTTCAATTCAAGAAGGGGAGGATGATGAGGACATCACTAACAAGGTTACACCCACAACCCCAACTGATACATATACATGACCAATTACTAGAGCTCGCGCACGCAAATTAAATTACCAGGTACTTTCGTTTCTTGGTAATGATTCTAATGTTCATGAGAATATGATGCTGCCTAAAATGGATACATTTGTCTTGCTTACAAACGAAGGGCCTAGCTTGGACAAGAAGGATTAACATTGGAGCAAGATCAAGCATGGAGATGATGGCATGCGCAAGGGCAACAAGAACGGAGTTACAAGTGATGATTTCAGGACTTTGAAGCCACCATAATGAGTGCGTGAAGCCTTGGACGAAATATACAAGATGCCACTTCATAAATTTCGTCCCGGGGCTATTATAGGTGCCGCGTCACCTTATTATTGGGCCAGGCCCATGTAATTTCGAAATAGTAAAGTATACGCTGTTTTTAGAGTCCGTATGTGTGGGGAAACAAGAGTTAGGGTTGGTTTCACACCCCTCCTCCAAGGGCCACGAAATTCCCCCCTCTTCCCCCATATATACAGCCCTTAGGGCGCCGTTTAGACTTTGGGTTTTGTTTAGAATAAAGTTCGCCATAGCTGCAACTTCGCGTACTTCGTTTGTGTTCAACGACCAGACCAAGACGTCAGAGAACTCCACTTGATCAATAAAGGTTTCCTCTTGAATTCGCAATATCCAGATCACAATCTCAGTTTCTTGCTTGTTCTTCGTTTGCCTGCAGGAAACAGACCTTCGTGGTCAGGTTGATCATGCTCCCGCGTGGTCAATAACCTCTCGGAGTTGGTTTAGCGATTGCTAAGGCGCGACGTCCTCGCACGTTCGTAGTCGGATCGTCAAAGTCGACTTCCTCCAAAATGATAGCCACCATCTTGTCGAAAGATGGGACACCTTTGCCTCTATTAATGCTACATCACAAAGTTTGATCAAGTTAGATTCGAACCACTCTGTGTGAGGAGCACTCGGAGTCCCCGATTCGTCATAGAATTAAACTTCCAAAACCTCTTTGTGCATTTTGGTATGACCGAGTCATCCATTTCGGTTACACCGAGTTCACTAGGTTGATCTAGGTTTTCAATCTCAGTGGAACCGATTTGAACTTTTCGGTCACACCGAGTTGCAGTAACTGCTAGCAGTTTTGCATCTGAGTGCCACCAAGTTGTTCCACTCGGTCACACCGACAAGGTCAGGTTATATATACCGATGGGTTGAATTTTGCAAAACTTTCCGAAACTCTTCGTCCGCGCATAACCTGCTCTGCCTCATCGGGTCCTCGGATCGTCTCCTCGTCGCCAATGACCTCATGCCGATGATCTCCATCACCGTCAACGGCAATCTCCGCCGCCGTTGCCACTGTAGCAAGTTCACCGCCGAGTTAGGGTATGAACTTGACACTTTGTGCTATTCTTTAACTCGATTCGTAGCACATTGCTTTGCCATGATTCTTGGCATATTTGAAATCTTCCTATCAAGCGAAAACTCCGTAGAAAGTAGTTTTGATTTGAAAAATTTAGGGTTAGGTCTCCGCCGAACTCATCTCGGACCGACCGAGTTGTAGAAATCGGTCTCACCGATTTGGCTTAGGCCATTGCATATGTGATTTTTGGTCTGACTGAAAATTGCAAATCGGTGCGACCGAGTTCAACTCTCTGTGAAACCCTAGCAATATTGGTGCCACCGAACTGTGACTTGGTCTGACCTAGTTCACTAGTTCAGGCTCCAGAATTGCTTCGGTATCACCGAGTTTAACAAATCGGTAGCTCCAAAATACTTTCTGTGGAGAACTAAAACTAAGTTTTTTGAGTCATCTGTTTTGCAAAATTCTGCACTTTGTGATGCTCATCCATTCTACCTCATCTACATCTATTCATAGGGTCAGTTTTTTCGTTTGCACTTCAAAGATGTATGACCAGAGTGATAGCCAGAATTTTTCTGAGGAGCAAGTCAACTTGAGTGAGGGCACCAGTCCCTCTAGTAGCTCTGATGAGGGTAGCAGGTGCACACCTAGCAACTTGCCCAAGGCAGCTACCAAGACCAGGAAGAAGAAAGCCTCTAACAGTGATGATGAGGACTTTGTGGCTGATGAGGCCACTTCAAAGAAGAAGGTGCTCAAGAAGGAGTAAGGCACAGCTGAGGCAACTAAGCCAGGTCAGAAAAAGAAGGTCCTTGCCAAGAGAGTTCCTATGTCAAAGGCCAGATCATCTACTCAAGAGACTATGGTGTTAACACTTGAATCCAGAGATGATGAGCCAACAGGTACAAAGAATAGAGCTAGAAAGACAACAACCAGAGTGATTGGCAAGCCATCCATGAGGGATGATGAGCAAGCTGCAGAAGAAGATGAAGAGGTTGCTACACCAGCTCCTAAAGCTTAGAAGCTTATGGGAGATGCTATCAAGTCTGGGGCTACCCCTTCAAAGCCCAAGACTGCTCCCAAAGCTGCTCAAGCCACCAAGTCTGCACCGAAGAGAAGCACTAGAAACATTCCAGCTTCAGAGAAGAACAAGGCCCTAGTGCCTGAGGTTGCTGAAGAAGCTAAGGCCCAAGTGCTCAGAAAGTTGAAGCCCATGATCCCTGATCACAATGATGCTCATCTAGTAGCAGAAAACATGAAATTGAGGGAGGATGCAGGTCTCGGAAAATGGAGACAAGCTAATCCATATGATGTAAGGAGAAGTCCTGCTGTGGACTACAGTTTTCACACCAAGGAACAACAAGACTTCTATGAGACAGTTCTGCTCGACAAGAAGCCCATAGTGTGTGATATGATGAGGGTGGACTGGGACTTCATTGATGAGAATGCAAATTATTTTCCCAATGTGCATGAAATCTTCAAAGAATGTGGTGTTGACAAGTTTGTGGCTCAGAAGTTGACAAAGTGGGAGAAATATGTATAGATCATAGGCTTCGAGAGAGAGTGTTTTGCCTCTTTGGTCTCTCTTGCTTTTGGTTGAACTTTATTGTGCGTTTGCTTTATACTCTATGTCCGTGTGTGAGATACATGTTTGATCATGTGATTTATCATATGCTACCTTAATGCTTGCTTGGATGATACTATCTTTTATACCCTTATTATATCCTTATATGATCATTTACTTTGCTTGGTGATGAGTGCATGTTTTTAGTTTATATCTTTTTGAGCGCTCCACCAAGATGTATGTGACATAGAAGAGTAACCCATGATCCTAAACGATTGTGCATTTGCATTCAAACGCAAATTTTAAATAATGCACAAATTTAGGGGGAGCTTTTGTTTATCACATACTTCTCCAAGCGACGATGTATTTAAATCTTCTTATCATTTGTCGAAGCTTTGATCTATATGTTGTCATCAATTACCAAAAAGGGGGAGATTGAAAGTGCAACTATCCCTGGGTGGTTTTTGTAATTCCTAACAACATATAGCTCATTGAACTAATGCTATTACAAGATAAATACTTCAGGAAAGTTCAATGATTGGCATCGCATCGACTAGGAATGTGGACTCCTCAAAATGCTAAGGACAAAGGATTGGCTCAAGCTCAAGACTCTACGTTTTCCATTTTAGTGATCCACGATCACATTGAGTCCATAGGAAAGCCAATACTATTAAAGGGGACGAGGTGTTTCTTAATGGGTTTCTTGCTCAAAATGCTTAGTGAGTTGCTCCAAAACCCTCAACCACTTTCTCACATCCACATATGTCCCAAACCAAAAGTCAAACTCGGCCCCATCGAAAAGTTCTATCAGGCGCCACCGAGTTCATTTGACATAGCCACTGCCACTAAACCCTAATCATTTCGGTCTCACCGAAAGGGATCTCGGTCTCACCGAGATGGGATTGCAAACTTTCTATTTCCCTCCGTAACATTTCGGTCTCACCAAGATGAGCGATTGGTCTCACCGAGTTCGCAATGCAAACTCTCTGTTTCCTCTTCGTAACGTTTCGGTCCACCGAGTTTGCCTGACCAACTCTCTGGTGTGCTTATTACCAAAATCGGTCCCACCAAGTTAGTGTAATCGGTCTCACCAAGATTACGTTATGCCCTAACCCTAATGAAATCGGTCCCACCGAGTTGATCATATCGGTCCCACCGAAATGCCTAACGGTCACATTATGAACTTAAACAGTCTGACCGAGTTCTCTGAATCGGTCCCACCGAGTTTGCTAAATTGTGTGTAACGGTTAGATTTTGCCATCTAAACAGATTAAGACCTATATTACTGATGAGGACATGAATACCATTGTTACACCCACTGCCCCTGCTATTATACATACTGGACCAATTACTAGAGCTCGCGCACGCCAATTGAATTACCAGGTACTTTTGTTTCTTGGTAACGATTCTAATGTTCATGAGAATATAATGCTACCTAAATTGGATACATTTGTTTTGATTACTAATGAAGGGCCTAGCATGGACAAGAGAGATGAACACCGGAGTAGGATCAAACAGGGAGATGAAGGCGCGCGTGAAGGGATCCAGAATGACGTTTCTAGTGCCTATTTGAGTACTTTGAAGCCTCCGTGATGACTTATAAGGACATGGACGAAATATAGAAGATGCCCCTTCATAAATTTCGTCCATATCTTATTTTAGGTGCTGCTTCACCTTATTTTTAGGCCAGGCCCATGTAATTTCGAAATACTAAAGTATACGCCATTTTTAGAGTCCGTATGTGTGGAGAAAACAGAGTTACGGTTGGGTTCAGACCCCTTTTCCAAGGGGCGACGAAATTCCCCCCCCCCCTCTCTCTCTCCATATATACAACCCTTAGGGCATCGTTTATACTTTGGGTTTTGTTTAGATTAAGGTTCACCATAGCTACAACTTCGCGTACTTTGTTTGTGTTCAATGACCAGACAAAGATGTCACAGAACCCCACTTGATCAATAAAGATTTCCTCTTAAATTCGCAATATCCAGATTGCAATCTTTGTTTCTTGCTTCTTCTTCGTTTGCCGATAGTAAACAGACCTTCATGGTCAAGTTGATCGTGCTCCGGCGTGGTCAATAACCTCTTGGAGTTGGTTTTAGCGATTACTAAGGCGCGACGTCCTCGCACGTTCATAGTCGGGTCGTCAAAGTCGACTTCCTCCAAAACTATAGCCACCATCTCATTGAAAGATGGGACACCTTTGCCTCTATCAATTACAAATTAAAAGTACGCTCCTGTTTAATTATTTATCACTATGGCAAGTATATCATTGACTCCAAATGATTGCTTTGTGCTGGAAAACTACTTCATGTCTACACTGTAGATGAAGGTGTAACCAAGGCTACAACTAGCATTATATCTGTCTGATACAATCATTACCCAGTTATAAAAGCTTCCTTATTTGATTAGTAAACTTCATTGTTCATTCTGGACTTTATTTGCAAGGTAACGATATCCTCCACCTACTAACACAAGAATAGGTCATCATTACCTATTTGACTTTATTTGGCAACATCGAAAAGTTACATAAATATGTTGACTCCTCGGATGTTATTCAATGTATTGGCACCTACCTGCTATCATGACAGATGTATGAAACCGATAGGGTATCTCTTTGGCGACACTAATATGTTTTCTTTTGAGGCAATATTATTGTACTTTCATAGGACTATTGATCAGCCTTGCAATGCTGGAACTTCCTTTGGCTTGCATGAAGAAGAGGCATCTTAATATGGGGAGAGATGAAGATTGTTAAAGGAGAGACCAATAAACTATTTTCCATGGAAATTGCCATTCTGGGCGTGCTTCATTTGGAAACTACATTGTTGATGGAATCCGGAGGACTGGAAAGTCATTTAATTTGCTAGATAGATATATTTAATGGTAGTGTATTCTTTCCTTTGAACTCATAAATTATTTCCATGTGACCAAAAGAATACGTTAATCATCAAAATTGTCATTTTACAGCCCTAAACCGCGTTAATTTTTAACCATATATTCCTGCAACAACGCACGGGGAATTGTCTAGTGTATCCAATTTAGGCCGCATCATATTCTCATTAACATTAGAATCATTACCAAGAAACAAAAGTGCCTGGTAAATTAATTGGCGTGCACAAGCTCTAGTAATTGGTCAAGTATGTATAGCAGCAGGGGTTGTGGGTGTAAAATGGTATTGATGTCCCCATCATGGCGAGCGTCTGAAAACTCTTCCCAAATCAAGATAGCAGGATATGCATGATCTTTTTGACTATATTTTGTTTTTTCAAAATCAGGGTAGCGACGACCAAAAAGTGTGACAAAAAACCACTATGATGGCGAGTGTCTCAAAACGCTCACAGGGACCTAAGAACAGGATAGGGAAAAATATTTCACCTGCCAAAATTTTGGCCTAATATGATGAGGACATGACTACCTTGGATACGACAAAAAATATTGCATACATGTATATTTGTGAGGTGATTTCTAATGCAAACTATGCAACAATTTATTTATGTCATCCAGGACAAAAATACTTCACAGACTTTTGTGCCATGTCTAATTCCAGGTGTATGGGACATTTGTACAATCCACATATGAAGCTAATGGAAAAAGAGAAGTTTAGGTGCTGTTCAAAAAGTTCTCTCACGTCACTTTTGGGCCAAGAGAAGATAGAGTCCAAGGCTCTCACGTTCTACATCCAGATTCTGACTGCACAGACATACCTGACTCAAAACAGCAAGAACTCCTTCATACGGACTCCGAATTCGGTGCTTCTATTTTTGTTGGAAACTAGATTTCATACACTTTCCAACCCAATTGGATTCACCTTCAAATTCGTCCGGAGCGTTGAGAAATCGACGAAACAATCTGACGCAGCAGCAGAATCTGAGTCAAACTACAAGTCCAAAGGTGTTGCATCACCTCCACTTGGGCCCATGAGCCTTGTACGACCTAGGGTTAGTTTTAGGCTGCCTTGGGACGTCCTTCCACCTCCTTGGTCGCCACCCCTTGCTCCTATATAAGTAGATCCATCTAGTAGCTTTTTCCTTGGGATTTGTTTAGTCAAAAGTTAGGCATTGCAACTTCGTGTACTTCGTTTGTGTCCAACGACCAGACCAAGACCGCTTACGGATCCCCACCTTTATCAATACATCATTTATATTTGCAATATTCAGATTGCTTTATCATATTCTTGCTCGTTCTTCGATTGCATGCAGGAATAGACCTTCGTGGTCAGGCTGATCGTGCTTCTGGCATTGTCAGTAACCCCTGAAGATTGGTTTAACGATTGCTAAGGCGCAACGTCGTGCATGTTTCTAGTCGGATCGTCAAAGTCGTCTCCACCAAATCGATAGTTATCATCTCATCGAAAGATTGGGCCCCTCGCTTCTATCAAGTGGTATCAGTTTTCAGGTTGCTCGGTGAGAATTTCCAGTTATTCCTAGATTAGATTTATTTTCTTACCTATTGTCCAAGAAAAAGCCACAAAAAAAGTTAGATCTATTCATCCTTTGTCCTAGCCAGTCTGAGCCTTTGCAATTTTCTTTTCATTGTTTGCATTATTGAATTATCGGTTGCATCGTCGTGTCGAGTTGCTGGTCTTAGTGTCTAGTTCGTTAGAGTTTCGAGTTCTGTTCACATTAGTCATGTCGTCGCTGCATCGTTATCCCTTCCGATGTCCACCACATCATCCATCAATTTTCACCTCGTGGTACCCATCGTTCATTGTCACAATCATACTTGAAGTCGTTCGCATCTTTGCTTGATCCAATATGTATCTTATCTAGTTTGTCTTGGAAAGAGGGAGAAAGAAAAAAAGACAGAGAAAAAAGTAAAAAAAAAAGAGGAGAGAAAGAAAAATAAAAAAGTGTGAGAAAAAAGAACAAGAAAAAGAAAAAAGAAAAAAGTGTGCGGAGAAAAAAGAGAGGAAAAAAGACAAAATTCGGATCTATTAGAGTCAATCTCGTAGTTGAATTCGGATTGGAATCTGTTTTCTTTACTGTTCAATAAAACAGGCATTTCTTCCTCATACGAAGTCCATTTTGGCTCCCCAAGTACTCAAATTAAAGCTAGCGACGAGCCGCGTCTGAATAGTTGCAGGAGCTAGTTCAATATTTCGCACCTCAAAATTGGCTTCTAAATAGGTCTTTTTGCCCTCTGAAGTTCGCGAACACAGCTTGTTCCAGTTTTTCAGGCCAGTTTTAATTTTTTTTGACACCTCATATCAACTCGGAATTGAGTGATTCTTTTTGCGTTTGAAAGTTTGAGTCAGTAGCATTCTGTAGAAAAAATGATCATAAAATTGGCTCGAACTTTTCAAGAGGAAAGTTGGAGAGAGAGTTGTTGTATATTCTGCTTGGCAGTTGTTTTCATTATTATCTTTACTGCCGTTGTGATCTTCACTTATATCTTGCTGTCCAGAGCTACTTCGTATCCTTTATTGATGCTAGTTGTGCTACACCGTGACCTCATTAGTGTTCTAGGCTCGCGTCTCTAGTCCGGTCTACCCTATTACCAGCAGAGTACCGTCGTTGAGCGTTTATTCAACATTGCATCTATGAATTGATTATTGCTAATCTTTTGCTACCATATATAGCCAACCCAGCTCCACATATTTCAACACCGTGCATATTTACGTTCACCTGGCAATCGCTTTATTCAATCTTCGGAGTTATTTGACACCGTCGATTGCCTATCACCACCTGATGCATGGTCAGAACTTGTAAGATATTGATATTTGCTTTACCGTGAGCGCTTTACCACCACATCCTAGTAGTTCATAGGAACATTATTCTCAAATTTTGTTTCTTATTTCTACTAATCATGACAGGTACCGGAGACAGAAGTTCTTGGGCGACGGATACATCTTCACCGTCACGAGACGTGGGACAACACAAACAAGCACATGGTCAGGTTATTTCTTTACCGTCATTTGAGGGTAGATTTAATCCTGGTATTTATCTAGCTTGGGAGCTTGAAGTAGAAAAAGTATTTAGTCACCATCATTTTTATGAACTTGAGAGAGTACGAGCTGCCAGTAGAGTATTTACTGGTTTTGCTTCTGTTTGGTGGAGTGTGCATTGTAAGAAAAATATTGATAACCAACCCACAACTTGGAAAGATTTGTAGGTTGTAATGAGAAAACATTTTTTTCCACCTTACTATCGTCGTGAATTTCTTCGCAAATTGGAACAATTAAAACAAGGCAGTAACAATGTTCATGCTTACTACCAAGAGTTCAAATCTTATATGCATCATTGTGACATAGAAGAATCTAAGGATGATACAATGAATAGATTTTTGTAGCGACCAGACCTCAAACAGTCTGATCTCTGTGCATCAGTGTCATCCCTGGATCAGTAATGCTGACATGCACAGTACTTGAAGGATTTATAACAGAGTAGCAATCACACACTTATTACATCGATAGTCCAACGATGAATTTATTACAAATAATATGGCTGAAGGCCATCTAACACGATAACAGCGGAAGGCTTGGAAGATAAGTGAGTCCATCAACTCCAGCGGCATCACTGAGTATAGAACCACGACCTAAAAGGGGCGTCTTACTCGTCGTCTGAAAAGTCTGCAACATGAAACGTTGCAGCCTGAAAACGGGTCAGCACATGGAATATGCTGGCAAGGTAACACAAGAGATGCAATGAAAGTAAAGCTATACTATATGCAATATGGCTGGTGGAAAGCTCTATGGTTAAGTTTTTGCGTAAAGCCAATTTTCCCTACTTCAAAGGAATGCATTTTTAATTAACTATCATGGTAGTTGAAACATCGTTGAGAAGATAGACATCCTCTGAACCCCTGTTAAAATAATCATTAAACCAAACAATATTAAATTAGAGTAACATGATGAGATGCACATGAAAATCCAAGTACTAGATACTCAAGACGTCCATAACCGGGGACACGGCTAATCATGATCAGTTTGTACACTCTGCAGAGGTTTGTGCACTTTTCCCACAAGACTCGATCGCCTCCGTTTGGTTTCTCGCACTGCATGGTGTTTGAGAAACGGATGACCGAGACATAGTCTTTCAGAAGCGCTAGCACCTTACGATCGGGCGGACCGTACCAACCTACATCCCCTACATCTGCTAGTCCACCACTGTAAGAGTTCACACGACTTACTCATACTATGCTAGAGCCCATAATAGCATTGTGGCTGCACATGGAAGTTTCTAGTATGAATAATCTCATGATCCCTTTGAGCCTGGGTGGCGGTCCAAAAGAAAAACAGGCAATCACTGGAATACCCAGATGCCTCAATCCACCCAGATGTGTATTAATGTTGCCACCTTAAGTTGAACCATTAATTAGCAAACTCACATCTGTCATGGATTTCACTCACCCAATCCACGTCTACGAGCATAGCATGTCCTAACAGCAAACGTAGAAGTAACCCACAAAGGTTTGAATGTAATGCAGGTAATATGTACTACCTCAATCTACTTCCCAATCCCACAAGTTAATTGATCCTACTCATGCACTGTGTGAGGGTTTGACTAATGCAATGAAAACTGGGTAATTGGAAAGGTATGATCAAAGTGTTACTTGCCTTGCTGATGATCCGCAAAACCTAGAGACTCAAAGTAGCAAGCGACGCACTCCGGGTACTCTATCGCAATCAAACAAGCATACAATAAGTACTTAACTAATGCACGGGTAAAACTCAAATAAGAGATCTAACCAGAAAGTTCAACTTAAGAACTCCGGTTTGCAAAAAGAATCAACTCGAAAGAAGCAACGAAACTCAAACTGCAAAAGAAACGAGCTCCGGTTTACTAGTTGTCCTAAAGTCAAATTTTACAGTAGCCAAAACTTTGTTCCAGATAATTAAACGTAAAGAGGGTATTGAGACGAAGATCTGGGATTTTGAATCACCTGATTCCGACTCTCGAGCGAAAAGAAAAACGCGAAACAAGATCAGGGCAGAAATCACGATCGGAATAACTGTGGATAAATACCCCGAAAAAGAAAAACGACGAACAGGCTAACGAACGAACGTTCGCTGTCTGTGGTTAACTAACGAAAACCGTTCGTTAAACGAACGTACGGACGAACGTCCGCTAAATAGCTAAACCGAAAAAAACGAACCGGTCTAATAAAAAAACGAATCTATGGTTTTATTACTAAACCGATCGGTTTCTAAAAAAAACCGATACCTCGACGACGAACTCCGGCGACGGCGGCGCTCCGGCGAGGCGAGGCGGCGGCGCGGCGGCGATGCGAGGCGGCGGGGCTGCGGCGGCGCCGGGCGGCGGCGGGCGGCGGCGCGAGCGGCGGCGTAGGTGGGCTCGGGCGGCGGCGTGCTAGGGTTAGGGCAGGCGATGCGCGGTGGGCTGGGGCGGTCGGGCCGGGGCGCTGCGCTTATAAAGTCCTGGAGTCCTGGGCCTTCACGACTCCAAGTCAGTTTCCTATTTTTTTTCTTAAAAGAGTCCCGGTGAAGCAAAACTAACGAAATAAATAACAAATGGACTCCAAAATTCCCGAAATAAATTTTCACCGTCCTCTAATAATATTTAGGACAAAGTGAACATTTTTCCCGGACCTAAATGCAATTTTGAAAACGCGTATTTTTCCTATGCAAATAAATCCGCAAATAAAACCAGAAAAAATACCAAAAGTGATTTTAACGTTTTTCCTCCAATATTTCTATTATTTTGGAGAAGTCATATTATCTCCGCTCATATTTTGTATTTAGAAATATTTTTAGGAGAGAAAAATTATTAGAATCACACTATCCTCGTACCGGTATTCGAGCGAACTCAAATACGAAAACGGTAAAATTCCCAACTCTCTCCGTAGATCCTTGAGTTGCTTAGAATTTCGATGAACTCCACGAACAAAATGCAAAAACATGAAATGCAAATATGATCTATGTATAACATTCCAAATTGAAAATTTGGGATGTTACAAACCTACCCCCCTTAGAATGAATCTCGCCCTCGAGATTCGACTTGGCTAGAGAACAGGTGTGGGTGGTCCTTGCGTAGATCATCTTCTCGTTCCCAGGTGGCTTCTTCCTCGGTGTGGTGACTTCACTGAACTTTGCAAAACTTGATAACCTTACCGCGGGTAACTCTGCTCGAAAATTCGAGAATCTTAACAGGCTTCTCCTCGTAGGTCAGATCACTATCCAACTGGATTGCTTCCAGGGGTACCGTGTCTCTAAGCGGTACATCGGCCATCTCTGCGTGGCACTTCTTAAGCTATGAAACGTGAAACACGTCGTGCACTCCTGACAATCCTTCGGGCAACTCCAACTTATAGGCAACCTCTCCCATGCGTTCCAAAACACGGTAAGGTCCCACAAATCTCGGGGCTAACTTCCCTTTAACTCCGAAACGTTTGACTCCCCGCAGAGGCGATACTCTCAAGTACGCTCTATCTCCGATCTCATAGGTTATCTCCTTGCGCTTTGAGTCTGCATAACTCTTCTGCCTGGACTGAGCTACTTTCAGTCTATCTCGGATCAACTTAACCTTCTCCTCAGACTCTTTAATTAAGTTTGGTCCAAACAATTGTCGGTCTCCAACTTCGTCCCATAACAACGGTGTTCGGCATCTCCTTCCATACAATGCCTCGAACGGTGTCATCTTCAAACTGGCCTGGTAACTGTTGTTGTATGAGAACTCCGCGTAGGGCAAGTTGTCATCCCAACTAGATCCATAATCTAATGCACAGGCTCTCAGCATATCCTCCAAAATCTGATTGACTCTTTCAGTCTGTCCATCTGTCTGTGGATGAAACGCTGTGCTAAACTCTAGCCTGGTACCCAAAGTTTCATGTAACTGATTCCAGAACTTTGAGGTAAACTGGGTTCCTCTATCTGATACGATGCTCTTCAGAACTCCATGCAGACATACAATTCTGGTCATGTATATCTTAGCCAACTTTGCACTGGTATATGTGGTTTTCACAGGGATAAAGTGGGCTACCTTCGTCAATCGGTCTACTAGTACCCAGATTGAATCATATCCTGCTTTGGTCCTGGGCAATCCGGCGATAAAATCCATGCCAAGCTTCTCCCACTTCAATTCGGGTATTGGCATAGGTAGTAATAATCCTGCTGGCTTCTGATGTTCTGCCTTTACTCTCTGACACACATCACAAACTGCTACATATTCCGCAATATCCTTCTTCATACCGGTCCACCAGAAAATATCCTTCAAATCCAAATACATCTTAGTATTTCCCGGGTGAATCGAGTATGGTGAATCATGGGCCTCCTGTAAAATCAACTTCCTGATCTCCGGGTCATTGGGCACATAGATTCGATCCTCAAACCATAGGGTGTCGTGTTCATCCTCACGAAAACCTTTAGCTTTTCCTTCGCTCATCCTCTCCTTTATAGATGCAATCTCATTGTCAGCTTTCTGAGCTTCTCTTATTTTATCCATCAGGGTAGACTGGATTTCTAATGTTGCTACATAGCCTCTCGGAACTATCTCCAAACGTAGTTCTCGTAGGTCCTCGGCTAACTCCTTTGGAAACTCCTCCATCATCAGGGTATTGACATGACTCTTACGGCTTAGCGCATCGGCTACTATGTTAGCCTTTCCGGGATGATAATGCAATCTCATGTCATAATCCTTAAATTGTTCCAGCCATCTCCTTTGCCTAAGATTCAACTCCTTCTGAGTGAATATATACTTCAAACTCTTATGATCCGTATATACTTCACAATGGTTTCCAATAAGAAAATGTCTCCACGTCTTCAATGCATGCACTACGGCTGCTAACTCCAAATCGTGGGTGGCATAGTTCATCTCATGAGGTTTCAGTTGTCGTGAAGCATACGAAACAACTCTTCCTTCCTGCATAAGAACAGCTCCAAGTCCTCGACGTGAAGCGTCGCAGTACACCTCATAATCCTTATGTTGATCTGGCAAAATCAACACAGGGGATGATACCAACCTTTTCTTCAATTCCTAGAAACTGGCCTCACATTCTTCGGTCCAACTGAACTTGGTGTCCTTCTTCAACAACTCCGTCATTGGCTTTTCAATCTTCGAGAAATTCTCGATGAATCTCCAGTAGTATCCTGCGAGTCCAAGAAAACTCCGGATCTCTCCAACTGTCGTCGGTGCTTCCCAACTGGTCACAGTGTCCACCTTAGAGGGATCTACTGCTATTCCTTCTCCGGATATAACATGTCCGAGGAATCCGACTTCCTTCAACCAAAACTCACATTTGCTAAACTTGGCATATAACTGATGTTCTCTCAGCTTCTCCAATACCAATCACAAATACTCTGCATGCTCCTCTTCATCCTTCGAGAAGATCAAAATATCATCTATGAACACTACGACGAACTTATCCAAATATTCCATAAACACTTTGTTCATCAGGTTCATAAAGTATGCCGGGGCGTTCGTCAGACCAAAATACATAACGGTATACTCGTACAACCCATACCTAGTGTTAAAGGCCGTCTTAGGTATATCCTGCTCTCGGATCTTCAGTTGATGGTACCCTGATCGCTGATCGATCTTGGAAAATACCTTAGCTCTTGCAATCTATTGAACAGATCATTAATCATTGGCAGTGGGTACTTGTTCTTGATCGTTACTTCATTCAATCCTCGGTAATCGACAACCATCCTTAACGATCCATCCTTCTTCTCCACTAGAAGTACTGGCGAACCCCAAGGCGAAGAACTTGGGCGTATGAATCCTTTATCCAGTAACTCCTTTATCTGCTTCTTAATTTCCTCCAAATCCTTTGCGGGCATCCTATATGGTCTCTTAGGAATTGTAATGCCCAAGATGGGACTATATCTCCTACGTGTCGAGGCACGACTTAAAGATATAAGCCCATTCTGGAATGATCGCAAGTTTGGTATCTTTGCACGACTCATGTAAAGAGGGATTAAATTGCAAAAAAAAGGAGATAGTTGGCTTACACTCGCCACTTCACACAATACATTACATAAGCAAACATCATTCAAAACATCACAACCCGACTACGGGTGAAGATCCAAAAGAAAGATACCAAAACAACATAAAGCCACAGGCCTAGATCGAATCCTAGTAGAAGTCACCACTACTGATCGTCGAAAAAACGTCACAAGCAAACGGCCACGCTCTTCATCGAACTCCCGGAAGTTCTGATCCATCTCCTGCATCAAACTCGGCAGAACCTGCATCTGGTGTGGTGAAGTAACTGTGAGCCACAGAGGACTCAGCAATCCCGTTCTCGGGTAACAAGACTATTTAAGCCTTGGGTGTGGATAAGGCTGAAGAAAGAATAAGAGTCTACAGCAGCACTAGCACTAACTTACGTAAAAGAGAGCGAGAAGAGAAGTGCCTCGGTCGAGAGATGATCACGAAGTGATCCTAACTAAAGCACGTCAAACATAACCCCACCGTGTTCATCTCCCGAAAACCCTTTCGGAAAATGACAGTCACGGTACGCACGCTGGTAGTGTATTGGAACATGGTGTCAAGTTTTCTACAACCGGATATTAACAAGCTCCCATCTGCCACATAACTGCGGGCACGGCTTTCAAAAGTTCATAACCCTGCAGGGGTGTTCAAACTTGGCCCATGACAAGCCCATGATCCGTGGAGTCGCAACTCCAAAGGTGGGAAGACCCGAGTATTCTCGGAATCCCGTGCTCTAGATACTCCGAACTAAGGTAAGGCTAATCCAGCAAATCCTCCCAGCGTGTCGACACCCTGATAGGTAGCCGCGCGTATCTAGTCTCAGGACACGATCGGATGGGCGATTCTACAGGTTTTTACCAAACCTCGAGTTTCCTCGTGGTGGCCCCGCAGACTCCCCGTTTCGGACCAACACTCATGTGGAGCACTGGCCCGGGGTTGTTGATTAAAAATAAAAGGGATAGCTAGTCCCTATGCAAGTTTTATTAGTTATTAGGCGAATAGTACCAATGTTGGGACTTGCTGGAAAATACTTAGCACTTAGCGGTTTATCGAGGGGCCCCCATAAACCCCAACTGTGTGAGGAACGCATAATCAAGGAACATAACACCGGTTTATACGGTTCCTAGCGGCATGAGTGGAACAAATCACCAAGCAAAAGCCTTAGCCTTCCACCCATTGCCAATATACAGATGATTTCATTTAAGCATTTATATAGTGTGATATAACCCAACAAACTTCAACATGAAGCAAGCATCTTCAACTTCACCTGCAGCTAACAATGCTATAAGAGGGGCTGAGCGAAGCCTACATATAGCCAATCAATGGTTTGCATAGGTAGGGTGGTTAGACAGGTTCATGGTTACAATAGGAGGCTGACAGGAAAACATGGGCATCGAGGCAAAACTAAAGAGCGAGACTACTAGCTATAGGCAAAGATAGTAATGGTATCCGGGTTCGGTCATCTTGCCTGGGATTCCACAAGGGAGAAGAATGGGTCCACGAAGTAGACGGAGCAACGTAGTCGAGCGAATCCTCACAACTCCGGAACGAAACCGAAGCTAACAAGAGAAGCAACCGGAAAGAAACAAGCAACACGGTAAACACACAAGCATAAACATGGCATATGATGCACAAACAAGTATGATGCATGTCCGGTTTAAATATGCATGGCATGGCAATGAGCACAAACAAAACTACAAGTTAAGTGGAGCTCAATATGCAACGAGTTGCATATTGACGAAACACCACATGTTAATTATTTAGTTGACTCTCGTTATTTACAAGACAAGATTATATGTTTTTAACATAGCAAGAGGTGAAGCATAATAAAACTACACTATTTAGGCATTTTAAATGAGGCCGGAAAATAACAACAACAATTCCGGAAAATCCCCATGAGCATGTTTAGTAATTATAAACAAACAACAAGTCACACATATTAATGTTGTTAACATGATGCGGATGACATGATCAAGTTTATGCAATTTATTAAAAGTTGACATGAAGAAGATATGAAGTATTGTCACCGTGGTGGAAGAAAAGGGTGCCACGACAACGATCCGAAAATGATGCAAGGGCAACATCTCGGTTCCGGTTACTCGTTGAGAGACCGGTGCAAAAGCAAAGGTGGAGTGAGCGAGTCGAACAAGATGGAAGGTGGGGTGATCCCGTCACCGGGTTCCCACGGGTCGGCGACGAGGCAACCGAGGAGCATGACAAAAGGCGAAACGGGCACGGTGCACACAAGGGCAAACATCTCATACAACCACAACATCCGTTCTCGGGGTTATACCTTCGAAGTGTGCGTTTCGGGGCGGTTCGAGATCGTAGTGGAAGTAGTGGTACACGATCGTAGAGGGAAGTACTCGTTCCGACCGTAGTGGAAGTAGTGGTACACGACGACGGTAGTCGAACTTGACGCTTGCATTACACGGGTTCTCGGCGACGGTAGTGGAAGTAGACGTTCCCGGTCATCGGGGTCGTCGTTGACGTAGGGGTACACGTTCGTAGAGGTACTTGCGGTCTCGGCGACGGTAGTTGACGTAGTGGTACATGTCGTTTCGGAGAGGGACTTGATGAACCCAACATCTTCGGGGTGACGGTAGTGGAACTTGGCAACGGTAGTCGTTCGGGTATCCGTAGATGTACTTGAGGGTCTCGGCGAGTCTTGACTGGATCCACCATACCGAAGACGAACGTACGTATCTTGGCGTTCCTGGGTACTTGAGATAAACAAAAACAACAAAAAAAAAGGAAAAGGCTGCGGGGGTTGTTCGGGGCGACGCCTTGGCGCTCGGGGCGAGCTGGAGGACGGGCAGGGCGACCATGGCGAGGCCGGCGAGGCCGCTGGCGGGAACGAGGCAGAGGCCTGGGCGTACGGGAGGAGCAGCGGTGGCCGCGCTGGACGGCCGCGGAAGAGATGGATGAGGCGAAACTGATGAGGAGGCGGGCCTGGCGGCGTTGCTGCAAGGCCCGAGGCGATGGCCACTGCTCGCACGCATAGGGCGGCGGCCAACTGCCCAGGGTCGAGGGGATCGCGCTGGGGAACTCCTCTGCCTGGCGATGCTGTTCGGAGGGGAACGGAGGAAGGACGGAGGGGTCGGGGTCGCGAGCGCTGAGGGAGATGCAGCGGCGCGGGCCAGTCGTCGCGGCATGGAGGGGCGCTCGGGGGGGCAAGGAAAAGGCCCGGCCTTGGCGAGGAGATGGCCTGGAGGAGGGAGGCCGCGGGCAGATGCGCATGGCCATGACGCGGTGGCCCTGGCCTGGCGATGCGGCGGCTCTGGACGGGGCTGGAGGCGCGCTCGGGGTTGGCGGCGTTCGAGGGAAAAGGGGAGGTGAGGCGCGCGACGGGAGAAAGACCAACGAGGGGATCGGGCGCTGGGGAGTATCAGGCTCGAGGGAAGAGCGTTCGATGCGGCGGCGCTGGGAGGAAAAGGAGAGCGAGCTACTGGCGTCGCTCGGGTTAGGGAATGGGGACTGGGCCGGATGGGCCAGGTGGAGGCTGCAGCGGGATGGGCCGGCTGGGAGCTATAAGGCCCAAGTGGGCTGGAAGGAGGCTGGTGGCCTGATGGACTGGGATGCCGGCTGCTCTTCTTATTTATAAGAGTGAAAAGGAAAAAAACAGAGAATAAAAGAAAAGGAGAGAAGAAAAGAAAGGGGAAGCTAGGCAAAGAATTTGCACAAGAGGGTAATTTTCTCGGGCTCGTAAAAATGAGCGCGGTCCGAGAAAATAGAAAAGGCAAGATCGAAAAAAATATAATTCAAACATATTTGAATTTAATTCAAAAGAGTTTGAACTAAGACTTGATTATTGAAGTGTCCAAAAAATGTTCGAATTTTTGGAGGAACCTCGATAAATGGGAAGAAGAATATAGGGAAGGTTTTTGACGGTGAAACTAGAATTAAGAGGCGTGGAGAATATTTGCAAGTGTGTAGCGGTTAATTCCAAACAAATGGAATATTTAATATAGCTCCATAAATATAAGGAGGATATGTTATAAAGAGAAGACATCCTTCCCTCGATTTAAATGGACCGAATGTCCACACAATTTATTTAGGTTGAGATGCAAAGATTAATGACATGATGGCATGATGACATGATGCAATGCAAAAATAAATAACACAAGCACAAATGAAACACACGGGCAACCCGGAACATCCGGAATCTTCTGGAATCTTCTGGGACGTCGGTCTTCGGGCGTCACAACTCTCCCACACTAATAGAGGATCTCGACCCGAGATCCTAGAGATAGCACCGGGTAAAAGCGGAAGAGGAAGGGGTAAAACAAAGTTGCTTCTTCGACAAACGAGTGAAACCAAAGAACCTTGAGAGGTTGAACAAGTTGAATAAGAGTACAATGGAGATGAACGAAGATGAAAACACTCCGTTGGAAAGAGGAACAAGGAGGATCACGAGAACCTTGCAGGTTGAAAGACATGAAACCCGAGCTTACGAATCAAAAGAATATGAAACCGCAATGGTATAGCCAAGGAATAAGAATGACATGATTCGGACAGCACTCCGACTGAAAAAAACGAAGGAATTAACAAGAACTTGAGAAGATGGAATGATACTTGAGGAAAAGAACAACATATTGCCTCCGTGACAATTGAAAGAATGACACAAGGGGTAGGAAGGATTCAGACAGCACTCCGGTTGAAAAGAGAGGCAAAACTTGATAAGATGAGAGAACTTGAATGAAGAATACAACACTCCGGTTAAATGATAAGCAATGGAAAGAACATGATCTTGATAAAAACGAGATGATGGTCAAAGAGAGCAATATCACAAGCCTCCGGAATGAAAGAATAGCATATAAATCAAGGAAAGAAATGAATGGAGAAAAAAAATGACAACTTCTCCCACAAATGAATTAGGAAGTCCTCCTTGCAAAGAAGGGTTGAATGGGGTTTATGAAAAAATCAACAACGAAAGCGAATAAGCTTGATGTGGGCTTATGGAAAACATCTCAAAATTAAAAGGTGACAACCAGCCACTGACGAAAATAATTGATTGGATTGAGATCAACAAGGAGATGAAAAACTTATCTCGCCGGAATGATAAATGAAGAACTTGGGTCATTTATGAGCACCATAAATAGCAACAAACCTTAGGGAAAGCTTATAGGTGCAATACAACCCAAGATTACTCCAATGAATAATTGAATGGTTGGAAAGATCTCCTGAACAAGGAAAATGATGGGTTTAAATATCTCATTCTTGAAACTCGTGAATCATAAAACATGAAGGAATTGTCAAGAATGACATAACACCATCTTAAAGATAAGGTAGAAAGAATTGCACTTGGAAAGCATGATGAAGAATGCTTGAGCTCCAACAAGAATCTTGATGAAAACTTCGAGGATGAATTAATTGATGTACCACCATGAGAACTCCGGTAATACAAGCATGAGAAGTGAAAGATGAAAAGAATAAGATTTAAGGCATGCGATGAATTAGATGAAGGTTTGAAATGATAATTGAAATAACTTGGAGCTCCGGAAAACAAGATGGACAACTTAGAACCGAGAATATGATATGATGAACAAGCTCCGAAAAAAAAGAATTAAGTCACCTTGAAGGAATAAGAATAAGAATTATGTCATGCATCTCCTTCACCAATTAAATTGATGACAACCCAGGATTTGGCATACTACTTATTCTCGTTGGAAGAATTAAGAGAGATCTCGCACAAGCTTGGGTAAATCTTCAACGAACCACTGGTAGGATTGTGAAAAGAACAAATGAATTAAAACGATAACAATGGAAGAGTAATCTTGAACGAGCCACCGTAAAAATATGGAGACGAACGAAGAGACATCAATGAAGAATATTTGGAGGACGAAGTTGAAAACTGAGAACGAAGAAATATTCTGAAATGATGGCCTTCGGAGGATCACAAAGAAAAGAATTCATGAAATGCTTCGGACGGGTATAAAAAGAATTCCTCTCAATCAGAACAATAATGAGGATGGCATGAAGCTAGAACCACGAATCTTGAGAGAACGACCAAGATTTAAGAGAAACACTTCTCCGGTCTTCAAATGTTGAGAATGAAGACGAGAAATGCCATAAGAATTGCGAGATACTCCGGAAGAATAAAAAGATGGAAGGTTGAGCTAAAGATGGAAATAATTGAAAACCAGCTTGGAGAAGGCATGTGACTGATGGAATTTCATTGTTACGTCACACTTTGAAAATAATTCTCCGGAAAAGAAGATTCACGTAAGATCCTGGGAAAAGACCTGTGGGTTAGGGCCCACTCAAAGAAATCACCATTGAAAAAGATTGCTTAAGAGATATTGCACCGGTTGAATTAAATGGCTTGGATGAGATAACAATCTCAAAATAACTTGAACAATTGAGAATGGAAAAGTGAATCTTCAGCACTCCAGATATGAATAGCAAGAGGAGAATGATTAATTGGTGCACCGGAATAAGAAAGCATTGTGAAATGAGGAAAAAGGATAAAATCAACACCAAAATCTTGAATTACATCCACCGGCAGAATTGAGAACAAAAGAATGATGAACTTGAAGCTCTCGAGCATCTTCATGATAAATCACCGGATAAGAACATTGATGGAAAAGAATGAAGAAACATCACCTGAATAAAAGGACACTTGATTAAGAATTCCAGTTCTATAAGAAAAAGGGGTGGGAGGGTGGGGAAAACAAGACAACTTGAGATGAATGAAACATACAAATCGTCAGATTTCTCAACGGCTTTCGTATGGAATAACTTGAAGAGAAGGCACACCGGTTGAAAAGGATTAACATGAAGATCTCGATGGTCAAGAAGAATTAGCACTCCCATAGGAATATGAGAATACCGATTAGGAAAGGTATGGAATCAACATTTGACATCGAAGCAACTCGAATACCAGAATCAAAACAACGGGTCGATATGTAGCAACATAATCTTCACAATATCATTCGAACAGAGGATTGAACGAATGAATTCCGTAGGTACATCAACTTGACGAGAAGCCACTTGGAGAACAAAAGGTAAATAAAAAGGAACAAGGAACAAATAGAACAAATACTAGATAGAAGCTTCGTTCGACATCTTCGTGCTGAAAGCTCATGGAACGTGTTACAAAAGGGTTTTGCAATCCCCGGATCAGCATAGCCAAGGACCCTTTAAGATGCAACTCCCGATCAGAACAAGTCCATAAAACCACTTCACTCAATGTAGAACCCCGAACTTCATATCATGCATTCGTTGGAAGAATGCCTAGAACTACTAGATGAACCCACCTATTAATTTCCGAAAGTTTCCAGTTATGCAATCAGGTGTTGGGGATACAGGGGAAGCACCGCGCACTCAACACTAATCCTACATCCAGCTGTATCCATCCTTCAACACATAACCAGTCTTTCTCGGAAACTGTTTACCTCGGACCTTCGAAACGCATCCACTATACAAGCTATGGCAATACTCCCGAACTACCTCCCCAGTACTGGGTGATGTCGGGGTTATCTTGCCACTAACCGTATAGGAGAGATTTTCGATGTCGGCCGTCTTAAGTATTCTAGTACTGCCGCGATGGATTTGTGACGACAACACCTCGGAGCTCAACTCCCCGGGACACTGCCACAACCCCTAATGACAGGAGGCATCGAGAACAATGTTCTCGTCACAAAGACATCGAAACAATCCAAACAATACTCGCGAGATCCTAAAAAAAATTGGTGAATTTTTGAGAGTAGAAGAAGCAAGAGTAATCGTCAGGAGTCCTCACCAGAGTGAAAAGGGATGAGGAGCAAAGAAATCCTACTCTCCGATATATATATAAGGCTCAAAACATTTTCATTGTGTGCCTAGACTCAACCGTCAACGATTCGATCAATCAGTGGGGGCTTCTAGGTCGGAGAAGGCTCTGAATACCAACTTGTAATGCCCAGGATGGGACTATATCTCCTACGTGTTGAGGCACGACTTAAAGATATAAGCCCATTCTGGAATGATCGCAAGTTTGGTATCTTTGCACGACTCATGTAAAGAGGGATTAAATTGCAAAAAAAGGAGATAGTTGGCTTACACTCGCCACTTCACACAATACATTACATAAGCAAACATCATTCGAAACATCACAACCCGACTACGGGTGAAGATCCAAAAGAAAGATACCAAAACAACATAAAGCCACAGGCCTAGATCGAATCCTAGTAGAAGTCACCACTACTGATCGTCGAAAAAACATCACAAGCAAACGGCCACGCTCTTCATCGAACTCCCGGAAGTTCTGATCCATCTCCTGCATCAAACTCGGCAGAACCTGCATCTGGTGTGGTGAAGTAACTGTGAGCCACAGAGGACTCAGCAATCCCGTTCTCGAGTAACAAGACTATTTAAGCCTTGGGTGTGGATAAGGCTGAAGAAAGAATAAGAGTCTGCAGCAGCACTAGCACTAACTTACGTAAAAGAGAGCGAGAAGAGAAGTGCCTCGGTCGAGAGATGATCACGAAGTGATCCTAACTAAAGCACGTCAAACATAACCCCACCGTGTTCATCTCCCGAAAACCCTTTCGGAAAATGACAGTCACGGTACGCACGCTGGTAGTGTATTGGAACATGGTGTCAAGTTTTCTACAACCGGATATTAACAAGCTCCCATCTGCCACATAACCGCGGGCACGGCTTTCGAAAGTTCATAACCCTGCAGGGGTGTTCCAACTTGGCCCATGACAAGCCCACGATCCGCGGAGTCGCAACTCCAAAGGTGGGAAGACCCGAGTATTCTCGGAATCCCGTGCTCAAGATACTCCGAACTAAGGTAAGGCTAATCCAGCAAATCCTCCCGGCGTGTCGACACCCTGATAGGTAGCCGCGCGTATCTAGTCTCAGGACACGACCGGATGGGCGATTCTATAGGTTTTTTCCAAACCTCGAGTTTCCTCGTGGTGGCCCCGCAGACTCCCCGTTTCGGACCAACACTCATGTGGAGCACTGGCCCGGGGTTGTTGATTAAAAATAAAAGGGATAGCTAGTCCCTATGCAAGTTTTATTAGTTATTAGGCGAATAGTACCAATGTTGGGACTTGCTGGAAAAGACTTAGCACTTAGCGGTTTATCGAGGGGGCCCCATAAACCCCAACCGTGTGAGGAACGCATAATCAAGGAACATAACACCGGTTTATACGGTTCCTAGCGGCATGAGCGGAACAAATCACCAAGCAAAAGGCTTAGCCTTCCACCCATTGCCAATATATAGATGATTTCATTTAAGCATTTATATAGTGTGATATAACCCAACAAACTTCAACATGAAGCAAGCATCTTCAACTTCAACTGCAGCTAACAATGCTATAAGAGGGGCTGAGCGAAGCCTACGTATAGCCAATCAATGGTTTGCATAGGTAGGGTGGTTACACAGGTTCATGGTTACAATAGGAGGCTGACAGGAAAACATGGGCATCGAGGCAAAACTAAAGAGCGAGACTACTAGCAATAGGCAAAGATGGTAATGGTATCCGGGTTCGGTCATCTTGCCTGGGATTCCACAAGGGAGAAGAACGGGTCCACGAAGTAGACGGAGCAACGTAGTCGAGCGAATCCTCACAACTCCGGAACGAAACCGAAGCTAACAAGAGAAGCAACCGGAAAGAAACAAGCAACACGGTAAACACACAAGCATAAACATGGCGTATGATGCACAAACAAGTATGATGCATGTCCGGTTTAAATATGCATGGCATGGCAATGAGCACAAACAAAACTACAAGTTAAGTGGAGCTCAATATGCAACGAGTTGCATATTGACGAAACACCACATGTTAATTATTTAGTTGACTCTCGTTATTTACAAGACAAGATTAAATGTTTTTAACATAGCAAGAGGTGAAGCATAATAAAACTACACTATTTAGGCATTTTATATGAGGCCGGAAAATAGCAACAACAATTCTGGAAAATCCCCATGAGCATGTTTAGTAATTATAAACAAACAACAAGTCACACATATTAATGTTGTTAACATGATGCGGATGACATGATCAAGTTTATGCAATTTATTAAAAGTTGACATGAAGAAGATATGAAGTATTGTCACCGTGGTGGAAGAAAAGGGTGCCACGGCAACAATCCAAAAATGATGCAACGACAATATCTCGGTTCCGGTTACTCGTTGAGAGACCGGTGCAAAAGCAAAGGTGGAGTGAGCGAGTCGAACAAGATGGAAGGTGGGGTGATCCCGTCACCGGGTTCCCACGGTTCGGCGACAAGGCAACCGAGGAGCATGACAAAAGGCGAAACGGGCACGGTGCACACAAGGGCAAACATCTCATACAACCACAACATCCGTTCTCGGGGTTATACCTTCGAAGCGTGCGTTTCGGGGTGGTTCGAGATCGTAGTGGAAGTAGTGGTACACGATCGTAGAGGGAAGTAGTCATTCCGACGGTAGTGGAAGTAGTGGTACACGGCGACGATAGTCGAACTTGACGCTAGCATTACACGGGTTCTCTGCGATGGTAGTGGAAGTAGACGTTCCCGGTCATCGGGGTCGTCGTTGAGGTAGGGGTACACGTTCGTAGAGGTACTTGCGGTCTCGGCGACGGTAGTTGACGTAGTGGTACATGTCGTTTCGGAGAGGGACTTGATGAACCCAACATCTTCGGGGCGACGGTAGTGGAACTTGGCGACGGTAGTCGTTCGGGTATCCGTAGATGTACTTGAGGGTCTCGGCGAGTCTTGACTGGATCCACCATACCGAAGACGAACGTACGTATCTTGGCGTTCCTGGGTACTTGAGATAAACAAAAACATCAACAAAAAAAGGAAAAGGCTGCAGGGGTTGTTCGGGGCGACGCCTTGGCGCTCGGGGCGAGCTGGAGGACGGGCAGGGCGACCATGGCGAGGCCGGCGAGGCCGCTGGAGGGAACGAGGCAGAGGCCTGGGCGTACGGGAGGAGCAGCGGTGGCCGCGCTGGACGGCCGCGGAGGAGATGGACGAGGCGAAACTGACGAGGAGGCGGGCCTGGCGGCGTTGCTGCAAGGCCCGAGGCGATGGCCACTGCTCGCACGCATAGGGCGGCGGCCAACTGCCCAGGGTCGAGGGGATCGCGCTGGGGAACTCCTCTGCCTGGCGATGCTGTTCAGAGGGGAACAGAGGAAGGACGGAGGGGTCGGGGTCGCGAGCGCTGAGGGAGATGCAGCGGTGCGGGCCGGTCGTCGCGGCGTGGAGGGGCGCTCGGGGGGGCAAGGAAGAGGCCCGACCTTGGCGAGGAGATGGCCTGGAGGAGGGAGGCCGCAGGCAGATGCGCAGGGCCATGACGCGGTGGCCCTGGACTGGCGATGCAGCGGCTCTAGACGGGGCTGGAGGCGCGCTCGGGGCTGGCGGCGTTCGAGGGAAAAGGGGAGGCGAGGCGCGTGACGGGAGAAAGACCGACGAGGGGATCGGGCGCTGGGGAGTATCGGGCTCCAGGGAAGAGCGTTCGATGCGGCGGCGCTGGGAGAAAAAGGAGAGCGAGCTACTGGCGTCGCTAGGGTTAGGGAATGGGGACTGGGCCGGATGGGCCAGGTGGAGGCTGCAGCGGGATGGGCCAGCTGGGAGCTATAAGGCCCAAGTGGGCTGGAAGGAGGCTGGTGGCCTGATGGACTGGGCTGCCGGCTGCTCTTCTTATTTATAAGAGTGAAAAGGAAAAAAAACAGAGAATAAAAGAAAAGGAGAGAAGAAAAGAAAGGGGAAGCTAGGCAAAGAATTTGCACAAGAGGGTAATTTTCTCGGGCTCGTAAAAATGAGCGCGGTCCGAGAAAATAGAAAAGGCAAGATCGAAAAAAATATAATTCAAACATATTTGAATTTAATTCAAAAGAGTTTGAACTAAGACTTGATTATTGAAGTGTCCAAAAAATGTTTGAATTTTTGGAGGAACCTCGATAAATGGGAAAAAGAATATAGGGAAGGTTTTTGACGGTGAAACTAGAATTAAGAGGTGTGGAGAATATTTGCAAGTGTGTAGCGGTTAATTCCAAACAAATGGATTATTTAGTATAGCTCCTTAAATATTAGGAGGATATGTTATAAAGAGAAGACATCCTTCAATCGATTTAAATCGACCGAAGGTCCACACAATTTATTTAGGTTGATATGCAAAGATTAATGACATGATGGCATGATGACATGATGCAATGCAAAAATAAATAACACGAGCACAAATGAAACACACGGGCAACCCGGAACATCTGGAATCTTCTGGAATCTTCTGGGACGTCGGTCTTCGGGCGTCACAGAAATTGGCCCGGTGCCTGGCAAAAGTTCAATCAAAAACTCTATATCTCTATCCGGTGGCATGCAAGGTAACTCCTCTGGAAACACATCCGGATAATCCATCACTACTGGCACTTCCTCCTCAACAACTCCTGACAAGGAATTTAACCTACTCCTCTTTGACTCATGCCGGGATACATACTTGATCCTTCTTCCTTCCGGCGTAGTAAGCAAAATGGTCTTACTGGCACATTCAATATTCCCTTCATACTTAGATAACCAATCCATGCCTAATATCACATCCAGTCCTTGAGATTCCAATACTATTAGGTCCGAAGGGAAAATGTAATTACCAATCCTTAGGGCAACTGATCACACCATGACTTAGCCATATACTCCGCTCCTGGTGAGGTTACTAACATGGGCGATCTAAGGGGTTGGGTCGGCATCTTATACTTATCCACGAATCCCCTTGAAATGTATGAATGCGATGCACCAGTATCAAAAAAACGAGTGCAGTAAAGGATTTAACTAAGAACTTACCTATAACTTCATCTGGTTGCTCCTCTACCTCCTCCACAGTCACGTGGTTCACTTGTCCTTTGTTGAACGGGTTGGGCTTCTTCCCGGCGCTTCCATTGTTGTTCCCATTCTTAACTTCTAGGCATTCATTGGCATAATGTCCATTCTCCCCGCACTTGTAACAAGTGACATGGCTGAAATCCCTCTTGGTGGGTGTGGACGGTGTAGGGCGGTTCTGGTTTCCATTGGCTCCATTCCCATTTCCATTGCCATTCTTGGTGCCATTGTGATTGTGTGAGCTACCTCCTCCATGGGTATGCTGAAACTGTCCTACCGCTTTAGGGGTAAAGCGGGGCTTCTGCTGAGCTCCAGAATTATACTTTCCTTGCCCATACTTCCTCTTGCGACTCTCAATCTGTTGATGCTTCCTTTCAATCATTAGGGCGCGGTCAACCAACTCCTGGTAATTATTGAAAGTTGCCACCATCAACTGTACACTCATCTCATCATTCAACCCTTCCATGAATCTCTCCTGCTTCTTGGCATCTGTGGCCACATTATCTGGGGCATAACGGGATAGGGTACTAAACTCATCCACGTACTGTGCCACAGTTCGATTCCCTTGGCGCAAATTGCGAAACTCCTGCTTCTTCATACTCATGGCTCCAGTTGAGACATGGGCGGTACGGAAAGCTTGTTGAAACTGATCCCAGGTCACATTGGCTACGGGGTAAGTGGTTGTGTAATTCTCCCACCATGCTGCGGCTGGTCCAGACAACTGGTGTGCGGCAAATCGCACCTTCTCAGCATCCGGGCAATTGGCGGTGGTCAAATCCCTTCCAATCTTGCGTAGCCACTCATCAGCCACAATTGGTTCGATGCTGCTAGCAAACACGGGTGGTTGCAACCTTAAGAAACGTGTCAGGTTGTCCAGGTGGTGGTGGTGGAGGGTTGTTGTTGTTGTTGTTCTGGTTGTTTTGAGTGTTCTGGACAAGAAGTTGCATTAGGGTGTTCTGCTGCTGGATCAACTGGGTGAGCTCAGGGGGAAACTCAAATTCACGTCTTGGAGGCATCTGATGGGTGTAGAGGGAAGAGATTAGAATAGAAAAGAGGTCTAAGGGAAAATCACTACCCATATGCACATGAGACAAACACACAATCATATCACACCAATCAATTTCAAACAAGATCTTACAAATCTGATGATCGTTACAAACGTGTTCTAATTTCTAATATATGGAGGTAAACTACTAGTCATAGGGTGGTCATCTAAAAATATTGATCGGCAGAGGATTCCATAATATCTGCTCCAGCTTCATCTTCATAGTCTTCATCCTTGCTATCCTCAGCTTCCGAATCCGTGTCATCTATGATGATATAATCTTCCGGTGGAATCTCCTTGGGTTCTTCTTCCTCGTCTCCTTCTCCCATGAGTATCCCTAACTTCCGGGTCAAATCATCATTCTTCTCCACAAGTATCTTCATCTCCTCCTCATATCCGTCGCGTGTAGACTTGAGTTCTTCTTCTAGCTTCAAATTCCTATTTAGGGCTTTCTTCAATTCTATCATCCCAGCACACATCTAGTGCTCGTGGCGAGGAATGTGGTGGTTCAACTCCTGGATGAATGCTGCAATGGACCTATCCTTCCGGGTGCTGATCATATCCCAATTCTCATCTCGGTGTCCACAAATCTGGTAGATGGTGTCCTTTAGCTCCTGCTTGTAGACTTCTCCAATCCTTCCCATAGCAATGTGGGCTGCCATGCTCCTTCCTAGGCTCCATGTAGGCGCATTAAAGGAAAATGCTATGAGTGAGGTGACGGGTGCGAACGTCCTTCCTGGAACTTGAGCTTGAATCAACCAAGGCTCCTCCTCAGGTAGAGTGGCATTGTAGGTTCCAGTGAAACTTGGTAATCCAATGTTGAGATATCTTGTGACTTCCTTCAGGTGTCGTCCAAAGGGTGTGTCATCATCCGGTTGCATAAACTTGTGCTTTGCTTCCATCATCCTAGAGAGTAGAAAAGATGAGGAGTCAGAAAAGAGAAGAATGAATTGTGCTCTAGGGCTTGTCTTAGTGGTCGTGTCCTACAGTCAGCATGTGCTCTGATA
Organism: Secale cereale; assembly: GCA_902687465.1. NCBI lineage: Eukaryota > Viridiplantae > Streptophyta > Magnoliopsida > Poales > Poaceae > Secale > Secale cereale. Next base: position 363,035,835 of record LR738710.1, read on the forward strand.
CCATCTTGTAGCGACCAGACCTCAAACAGTCTGATCTCTGTGCATCAGTGTCATCCCTGGATCAGTAATACTGACACGCACAGTACTTGAAGGATTTATAACAGAGTAGCAATCACACACTTATTACATCGATAGTCCAACGATGAATTTATTACAAATAATATGGCTGAAGGCCATCTAACACGATACCAACGGAAGGCTTGGAAGATAAGTGAGTCCATCAACTCCAGCGGCATCACTGAGTATAGAACCACGACCTAAAAGGGGCATCTTACTCGTCGTCTGAAAAGTCTGCAACATGAAACGTTGCAGCCCGAAAACGGGTCAGCACATAGAATATGATGGCAAGGTAACACAAGAGATGCAATAAAAGTAAAGCTATACTATATGCAATATGGCTGGTGGAAAGCTCTATGGTTAAGTTTTTGCGTAAAGCCAATTTTTCCCTACTTCAAAGGAATGCATTTTTAATTAACTATCATGGTAGTTGAAACATCGTTGAGAAGATAGACATCCTCTAAACCCCAGTTAAAATAATCATTAAACCCAACAATATTAAATTAGAGTAACATGATGAGATGCACATGAAAATGCAAGTACTAGATACTCAAGACGTCCATAACCGGGGACACGGCTCATCATGATCAGTTTGTACACTCTGTAGTGGTTTGTGCACTTTTCCCACAAGACTCGATCGCCTCCGTTTGGTTTCTCGCACTGCATGGTGTTTGAGAAACGGATGACCGACACATAGTCTTTCAGAAGCACTAGCACCTTACAATCGGGCGGACCATACAAACCTACATCCCCTACATCTGCTAGTCCACCACTGTAAGAGTTCGCACGATTTACTCATACTATGCTAGAGCCCATAATAGCATTGTGGCTGCACACAGAAGTATCTAGTATGAATAATCTCATGATCCCTTTGACCCTGGGTGGCGGTCCAAAAGAAAAATAGGCAATCACTGGAATACCCAAATGCCTCAATCCACCCAGATGTGTATTAATGTTGCCACCTTAAGTTGAACCATTAATTAGCAAACTCATATCTCTCATGGATTTCACTCACCCAATCCAAGTCTACGAGCATAGCATGTCCTAACAGCAAACGTAGAAGTAACTCCCAAAGGTTTGAATCTAATGCAGGTAATAGGTACTACCTCAATCTACTTCCCAATCTCACAAGTTAATTGATCCTACTCATGCAATGTGTGAGGGTTTGACTAATGCAATGAAAACTGGGTAATTGGAAAGGTATGATCAAAGTGTTACTTGCCTTGCTGATGATCCGCAAAACCTATAGACTCAAAGTAGCAAGCGGCGCACTCCGGGTACTCTATCGCAATCAAACAAGCATACAATAAGTACTTAACTAATGCATGGGTAAAACTCAAATAAGAGATCTAACCAGAAAGTTCAACTTAAGAACTCTGGTTTGCAAAAAGAATCAACTCGAAAGAAGCAACGAAACTCAAGCTGCAAAAGAAACGAGCTACGGTTTACTAGTTGGCCTAAAGTCAAATTTTACAGTAGCCAAAACTTTGTTCCAGTTGGTTAAACATAAAGAGGGTATCGAGACGAAGATCTGAGATTTTGAATCACCTGATTCCGACTCTCGAGCGAAAAGAAAAACACAAAATAAGATCAGGGCGAGAATCACGATCGGAATAACCGCGGATAAATACCCCGAAAAAGAAAAACGACGAACAGGCTAACGAACGAACGTTCGCTTTCTGTGGTTAACTAACGAAAACCGTTCGTTAAAACGAACGTACGGACGAACGTCCGCTAAATAGCTAAACCGAAAAAACGAACCGGTCTAATAATAAAACGATTCTACGGTTTTATTACTAAACCAATCGGTTTCTAAAAAAACCGATACCTCGACGACGAACTCCGGCGACGGCTGTGCTCCGGCGAGGCGAGGCGGCGGCGCGGCGGCGATGCGATGCGGCGGGGCTGCGGCGGCGCGGGGCGGCAGGCGGCGGCGGGCGGCGCGGGGCGGCAGGCGGCGGCGGGCGGCGGCGCGAGCGGCGGCGGCGGCGCACTCGGGTTAGGGCAGGCGAGGCGCGGTGGGCTGGGGCGGTCGGGCCGGGGCGCTGCGGTTATAAAACCCAGGAGTCCTGGGCCTTCACGACTCCAAGTCGGTTTCCTAATTTTTTTTTTCTTAAAAGAGTCCCGACGCAGAAAAACTAACGAAAGAAATACCAAACGGACTCCAAAATTCCCGAAATAAATTTTCACCGTCCTCTAATAATATTTAGGACAAAGAGAACATTTTTCCCGGACCTAAATGCAATTTTGAAAAACGTGTATTTTTCCTATGCAAATAAATCCGCAAATAAAACTAGAAAAAATACCAAAAGTGATTTTAATGTTTTTCCTCCAATATTTCTGTTATTTTGGAGAAGTCATATTATCTCCGCTCATATTTTGTATTTAGAAATACTTTTAGGAGAGAAAAATTATTACAATCACACTGTCCTCGTACCGGTATTCGAGCGAACTCAAATACGAAAACGGTAAAATTCCCAACTCTCTCCGTAGGTCCTTGAGTTGCTTAGAATTTCAAGGAACTCCACGAACAAAATGCAAAAACATGAAATGCAAATATGATCTATGTATAACATTCCAAATTGAAAATTTGGGATGTTACAATTTTTTGGTGGTTTGAACCATGATATTCGCGCAATATTTCAGTATATTCCTCGTTGCATTACTGGTATGTATGTTCGTGCTTGTACCTTTGAGAGACAAATATAGAAGGATGCATTGTGTGACTACAACAACTACTATTCCAGTTGATGCTCACCACCACTAGTTGGTTCCTCCACCATTGCACCTACTAGAGCAGCCACACCTCTGACTGTGAGCGTGACATCATCTAAAGTGTATGGTACATTGTCATCGTCCGTACCTACATCAGCTACGTCTTTGCGACAAGGTAACAGTAAAATCAATGATGATATAACTTCACATGAGGATGATGCATATATAGTTAACTTGAATACATCATGTATTGAATTACCTGTTGATTTGAGCACACCACCTAGTTTAGATAATCATGTTACTGTTATGAATGCGTCATGTGATCAAACAACTGAAATACCAACAATTTTGTGTGCACCCATTGAATTAACTGTTGAAGCAAAAGAATCATGTGAATCGGAGAATAAATCAGATTTGGATAAAATACATTTGAAAATAATTGTGCCAATATTTAATCATTTTAATATGACATCTAATCTTGGTAAGGATTCTATGTCAAATGACTTATTGCATGTTTGCTTATTTAAGCATGTCGTAACGTGTGAATTTCATGCAAGTAAGGTTTATTCACCAATGTTGGGATGGTTTAATGATGAACATTGTCAATCTTTTGATATGAATAAGAGCTTCACTTATTTGTGCAAACTGAGTTGCAATATTTTCATGCCTTCTACTTCTTGTGATAATATTTTGGCTTTATATTTTATGAACTACGAAAGTTACTCATCTATACATGTGTCATATGTGTGAAAATTAAGGGAAGTAAAAATGGATGACATATACATATACAACATGTACACCTTGTCTATTTTCTTACCCAAATTTCAGATTAAGCAATGCCGAGGACAGCTTTATTTTCAAGAAAGGGAGGATGATGAGGACATGGCTACCTTGGATATGACCAAAAATATTGCATACATGTATATTTGTGAGGTGATTTCTAATGCAAACTATGCAACAATTTATTTATGTCATCCAGGACAAAAATACTTCACAGACTTTTGTGCCATGTCTAATTCCAGGTGTATGAGACATTTGTACAATCCACATGTGAAGATAAGGGAAAAAGAGAAGTTTATGCGCTGTTCGAAAAGTTCTCTCACGTCACTTTTGGGCCAAGAGAAGATAGAGTCCAAGTCTCTCACGTTCTACATCCAGATTCGGACTGCACAGACATACCTGACTCAAAACGGCTAGAACTCCTTCATACGGACTCCGAATTGTGTGCTTATTTTTTTTGGAAACTAGATTTCGTACACTTTCCAACCCAATTGGATTCACCTTCAAATTCGTCCGGAGCGTTGAGATATCGACGAAACAATCTAACGCAGTAGCAGAATCCGAGTCAAACTACAAGTCTAAAGGTGTTGCATGACCTCCACTTGGGCCCATGAGCCTTGTACGACCTAGGGTTAGTTTTAGGCTTCCTTGGAACGTCCTTCCACCTCCTTGGCGGCCATCCCTTGCTCCTATATAAGTAGATCCATCTAGTAGCTTTTTCCTTGGGATTTGTTTAGTCAAAAGTTAGCCATTGCAACTTCGTGTACTTCATTTGTGTCCAACGACGAGACCAAGAGCGCTTATGGATCCCCACCTTTATCAATACATCATTTATATTTGCAATATTCAGATTGCTTTATCATATTCTTGCTTGTTCTTCGATTGAATGCAGGAATAGACCTTCACGGTCAGGCTGATAGTGCTTCTGGCATTGTCAGTAACCCCTAGAGATTGGTTTAGCGATTGCTAAGGCGCAACGCCGCGCACGTTTGTAGTCGGATCATCAAAGTCGTCTCCACTAAATCGATAGTTATCATCTCATCGAAAGATCGGGCCCCTCGCTTCTATCATAATAATAGCACGGGGGTCTCCAGACTCTTTTTCCCCCGATACCTACACATGCAAGAAACACGAAACCGAAACTAGATGGATCTCAAGAATAACCCTAATATAAAAAGAACTCGGATTGGTGGTGGATATATATGGGTGCGGTGGTGGTATATGCCAGCAGTTTTAGGATATTGCAGCGGTGGTGCTATTTGGCAGCAGCGATGAATATGGTGCAGCGGCGGCATGACAAACCATGACATCCAATTTAGGCAGCATCATATTCTCATGAACATTAGAATCATTACCAAGAAATGTAAGTACTTGGTAATTTAATAGGTGTGTGCGAGCTCTAGTAATTGGTCCAGTATGTATAGCAGGAAGGGTTGTAGGTGTAACAATGGTATCGATGCCCTCATCAGAATTCATCTACAATCTTGCTGGATCAAGAAGGCAAGGGAAGTCACCGAGCTGAAGGTGTGCAAAACACGGAGGTGCCGTTTGTTCGGTACTTGATCGGTTGAAGCACGAAGAAGTTAGACTACATCAACCGCATTGTGAAACGCTTCCACTTACGGTCTACGAGGGTAGGTAGACACACTCCCCCCTCGTTGCTATGCATCTCCATGGATAGATCATTGCGTGTGCGTAGATTGTTTTATGTTTTCCATGTAACGTTTCCAAACAAGAACCTCAAAGAGTGCCACAAGATTTCTATCGGAGAAATAAAGAAGAGAACATGCATTAGCCCATATGCATAGATTACCCCAATGTCACCTCGAGAATCAACGAGTTGAGTTCCAAAACACATATCAAGTGAATCAATATGATACCCCATTGTCACCACGGGTATTCATAGCAAGACATACATCAAGTAGATCTTTACCCACCACATGATACTTGCCACTAGAGGAAAATTGAGGTTGAAATGAGAATGCATACTATTGACTCTTGCATAAAAGTAAATATTGGAAAGTAAAAGATAGGCCCTTCGCAGAGGGAAGCAAAGGTTGTCATGCACTTTTTATTTTTGGATGCACAATCTCTTAATGCAAAGGAATGTCACGTTATATTGTCCCTTATGATAGCAACCTTTATTACGCACTCCTTCGCTTTTATTACTTTGCCATGTGATGTAGGGTGGAACCCTAGATGGCCGATCTTTCACGAAATGGAGGGATCCCACGATGAACACGAAGAACACGAGAGGGGAACACGAGGGGAAACACGAGAGAATCACTCAAACCAACAAGAACAAGTCACACATATTCTAGATCCTCGAAACACAAAGAGATAGAAGATCCATGATCAACAAGGGACGATACAAAGGGTAATTGGTTCTTCTCCGTGAGGAGGTCTTGATGATATTCCGTACGATCTTCCCGCGAGGGGCCTTGAATCCCGTAGGATCTTCTCCGCACAGGAGGTCTCGAATCCGTGTGGATCTTCTCCATGGAGGGGCCGCGGTCACTCACTAGGAGATGAACTACTAGTGGATGAGAAAAGCTCTGTCTCAAATGAGCTAAACCTAAGCTAACCCTAACTAGGAGGAGGTGGAGGAGTATATATAGTCTAGGTCCACGAAGGGGTAAGTGGGAGAGGGATACATGGGCCTCTGGCCCGTCTCTGCGCGCAGGCAGGCGCCGGATGTCCAGCGGCGGCGAGGAGCCGGATGTTCGGGCCTCTGGCCGGATGTCCGGGCTGAGCATGGACGGCTTCGGTTGCCTTCTGTGATGAGGGGCCGGATTTCCGGCGAAGGGGCCGGATGTCCAGGGCTTCGGGAGGAGCCGGATGTCCGGGGCATGGGGCCGGATGTTCGGGCTAGCGGGGCTCGCTTCTGTGAAGGGGCGCCGGATGTCTGAGCCTGGGGGCCGGATGTCCGGGGCCTGTAGGTGCTGGCCCTTCTTCCTTCTCTTCCGCGCACACTTGGCCTTGGTCCTTGGACTCTCCATGGTCTCCTTGGGTGTTCCTGAGCATGCACAAGGTTCGCGCTTAAAGTACCATCCATGTCTCGCGAGAAAAGAAAGGGGAAGCATCGAGGAACGGGATCACCTTGCGTCCAAGTGGTGTACATGGGGATGAACGAAGGATGCTCCACATCATCTCCCCTCCCTTGGGAAAGATCCGACCTCGGATCAAAAACCTCATCACCATGGAAACGATAGTCGTGAATGGACTTGTAGTTGGACGAATTTGAGGGCATGTCGCAATCCAAGTACTCAAAGGTGTCTCCGGTATGTGGTACATGCAAAATGAGCAAACACAAAGTACACTTGGAAATATAATGGTTAGCGCACACAAAGTGTCCATCATGTAAGAATGAGTCCGTGTGACAAGGTACATGAAGCTTAGCAAGATGATATAGTATGAGATGTAAAGCATTCGTGTGAGCAAATTCATTTGTTGTGCACACAAAGGTAGGGTAATTGGCATGGTGCACAAAGCTACAATTTCTACCATTGTGCAAAATGATGTCATAGTGTGATGGTTTATCAAGAGCATGAACATGGCAATGGATGCTCAATATGTGTATGTTATCATGCAATTGATGGAGGACAATATGATCATGATGTATGAATATGCCATCAAGAAAGATCACAACAAATTTGCTAAGGAAATGCACAAGCGCATATATCATGGATGACATGGGAATACACGATGCAACAAGGCAATCATAATGTGAGTCAATCCATGCATAAAATGCAAATTTGGTATGAGAATGATATGTCCATGGAGCATGGCATGTGAGCACACAATCAACAAATATGAAGGTTTTTGTGTAATGTGCCAAAGGAGTTTTGATATACCAATGCTCGATGTCGTGGCATGAGTGAAGGTCCAAGGTGCATCCAATAAGGCCGAGCGCTCCTCCTATTGAAGGTCCATCTCCAATATCGGTCCTCTCCAATAGATGTATCATGTAGATAATAAGAAGAAGACAACAATGAAAGAATGACCCATCCAATATGCGTATGTGAGGATGGCTCAAAGGGAAGGAGTGCACCTTAAGGAGATTCTCGCGAATGTTGGTGTTGCACATCATGTATGCCTTCACATGACCAAGTTGTCGCATGACGGCACCCCCTTGTGAATCCTTCAAAATGAAAGAACATGACAAACACTCAAAAAAACAAATGAGGTTAGCGTGAATGCAAAACCTAGCATTCGTGAGGGAAAATAACCAACAAGTGCTTGCATCATTCTTACCATAAGGAAGGACAAGGTAATGTGGCATGGCATGTAAGCATATGACGCGATAACAACCAAAGGCATTATGCTCAAACAAGCAAGCATGCATCACAAGTATGGTGTCTAAGTCTCCAAGATCAACAAACATAGCATTGTTGCACTCAATACAAGTGATGAGAGATGCAACTAGTGGAGACAAATGACAATGATCAATGTGAATCATGTGAATTGTCAGGACCCCGATCCTAAGTCACACCGATCTAGCTGTAACACGTCATATCACTTTGCGGCCTCACGCACGGTAACCCCACGGGTGCCACCTTACCTGGCCCGGGACCGTTTGCGCATTTTGGCACACGTATATGACAGTGTCGCTAGCATCCATATGACAGAGAACCCGGGCCGACATGGCTAGTTATAAACCAAAAGTGGCACTAAATTACAGAGACATGCATCCATGACCCAGCAACGAACGTGTCGGTCATCAACGTATGAACCCAAGTCGTAGCAAGCTACATGGACTTAAAGGAACAACGCGTGACATTTCCCCTAAGGGACAGACACAGGAACGAAGAAGGACACATGCCGGCCAGCCTACGTGTTCCGAGCAGTAGCAAGCTACCAAGGCTCATTGGAATCACTAGGAGGCATTTCCCTGTAAGATAGGCTACCAAAGGAAAACAACTAGGTGTCGGATCCCACACATACCAAGCATTTCAATCATACACGCAATATGCTCAATATGTGCAAATACAACATTGCATCACAACAGAACTCTATGACTCAAAGTACTTTATTTAAAAGGCTCCAAGAGCCATACATAACATATTCATACAGGTAGGGGTCACATGACCCAACACTCAAGTCATACAGTCATACAAGCACAAGCGGAAGCTACATGTCTGAGTACAGACAACTTAGAAAATAAATCAGGCTTGGTGTAGCCTGACTATCTACAAGGCCCTTCACAAGCTCCAGATCACCGTCTGGGTGTCAAGCTACTCGTCGACGTCAACGTCTATGTAGAACCCATCAGCAGGGGCAGGGTTCTCCTCTGCAACAGTTATTAAGCAAACATGAGTACAAAGGTACTCAGCAAGTCTTACCACAGAACCTATCATACATGCAACATTATCAAAGGGGGTAGTGGAGTTTATAGCAGAATGCCAGCTTTGACCTTGGCTAACCTATACTACAACTCTCAACAGATTTCAAGATGTTGTTACGAACACGAGTCCTCTAATCACCACATCAATACACTACCGAGGATCCTCTTCCGTCATCCTACGGAAGGGCCATCCACGGCACTCACGCTTATCTTGAGGCTTTTAGTAGTATCCATCCACTTGTCTATGAACTGTAAGAGTAACCAAGTAGTTCGTACCGCGAACAACGGCTATTCGAATAGTTTGATAACCCTGCAGGGGTGTACTTCTTCACACATGTTTTCACCACTTAGCGTCTGCACACGACATGTGCTCGGCAGACTTCAAGCGAAAGCCGACGTGGGTGTAGACCACGACCTAACCAACCACTCAAGTCTCTCGTCCAGGTTTATCGCCTATTTGGGTTCCATCCGTGGGGAGATCCGGCCGGGGTGTCGCTCACGGCCCCAAACGATGTGTACAGGGTTCCCGAGTCACCAAACGGGCAACCGGTACACCGTGCCACGTACCTGTCGCATCACAGCCCACCCCGAGGGTCAGCGCTGCGCACGACCTCCAGTAAACTATAAACACCAGAAACTAGTTGCAACTCCTGGACAGAGTACAAGGGCAGTCAATAAGTCGAGCGGGGTCATATTTCAGGGCCCAATGTGTGGTAGTAACTGTAACTTGAATCACACACACATATCTCGGGTCCTATGGACGATTCCAATGAAACAACCCACCATGTACTCCTACATGGCCTTTCATCGATACCTTTACCAAGCGTATTCCACACTTCCCTCTCTTTATCGGTAAGATCATTTCACTCTGATCCATCACCCAGATGAATCAGACCAGACACAACTCTAAGCATAGCAGGCAACATAAGTAAATAGCATGGTGGATCACACATCACATGGCTCAATCAACTCCTACACATGCTAGTGGGTTTCAACTATTTACTGTGGCAATGACAGGTCATGCAAGGGAATAGGGTTCAACTACCGCAGCAAGTAGCAGTTCACGCGCTGTTGCCTTAATGCAGTAAAAGAGAGCAGGAGCGAGAAGATTGGGTTTGTATCGGAATGATCAATGATTGCTTGCCTGACAAGGTAGTTGTCGGGTACTGCTCTTCAACTGGATACGCAGCAGTATCCTCGGGAGCAGGACCTAACACAGGGAATACCGACGATACAATCATTAACAAACAAATGCAACAATATGATGCATGTTTATGACATGGCAAGATGCATGTGTGTTGGCTAATGCCACTAAAACCAGAAGGGTTTGAACCTATTTGAATCAAGGATTCAAATTGAAGTTCAAACTATTATTTAAATAAGTGCATTATCATGTTTTTGATGTATACAGCAAGTTAACTTGTCCAAACATGCATGAAACTAGTGCCATTGGAAAGATTGGATTTTTCTGATCATTTTTCATATATAAATCTTTTTCATCTGAGCTATGGTTGATTTTATATGATTTTTAGAAGTTTTGGGTATTTTCTGGAATTTCCTGAATTATTTTAAATCTAAAAATCCCAGAAAAACCTTTACTGCGTCAGCATGACATCATGCTGACGTCAGGCAGTCAACAGGGCCAGTCCAAGTCAAACCTGACTGGTGGGTCCCTCATGTCAGTGTCTCAGGAGCTAATTCCGGTCATAACCAGGGTTGACTGGGTTTGACTAACAGCGGGGGCCCACTGTCAGTGACTGTGGTGACTAAACTAATTACTGTTAGTTCCTAATCATCGGGCCACGTCAGCCCGCCGGAGTTTGGCCGGCGGCGACCATTTCGCACGGCGGTGACTCGTCGGAATCCCTATTCCGGCATCCATTTGCCGTGCGGATGGGCTCGGTGTGCTCCTGGTGATACACCGCATCCAGCGGTGCCACTGGTTGGACGAGGGGTCGCCGGAGTCGACAGCGATGAGCTCGTCCGCGGTGGTGCTCGCACGGAGTTGGTCGGGATGGTGTTGTAGTGCACGGGAGGAGGAGCTAAAGCTCGCTTTAGCTTGCTGGTGACATACTGAAGCTAACGGCGTGCTCAGCCACGAGGTACGGTGCCTATCGCCACGGGGTGAGTTGGACGGCGGCGGTGATCGTCGGTGAGCAAAGGGGGCGGCGGCTACAAGGCCTAAACGAGCTCGTGGAGAGGGGGGTTCGAAGCGTGAGCTCACAGCGGTCGCAAAGGGCGTCGAAGTGAGCTCGGGGACGGTCGGACGACGGCGTACGGGCGGCGGCGATCTCCGGTGCCGGAGGTTGAAGACTACGGCGAGGAGGACGTTGCGGAGCTCCTGGCGTCGTGTGCGTCGGTGGGGAGCTTCGGGGCGATGCGGCGGAGCTAGTGGTGCTTCGGGGAGGCGAGGGGGTGGCGTAGAGCGCGGTGTCAGCGGTCGTCGGCGACGAGCTCGCTCGGGGGAGCTCGGCGGAGGGAAGAGAGGAGGGGAGAGACACGGGAAGGAGGGGGAAACGGTTGAGGTGGCTCCGTGGCAACGTTCTAGACCGCCCAGAGGGCCGAGGGGCTAGCCAGGCAGGCAGGAGGTGGCCGGCACATCGGCGGCGCTCGCCACCGAGCTGCTTCGTGCGCTGGCGCGACGAAGAAGACGGTGATGCCCCTGGTGGGCTGGGCCGGCTGGGCCAGCAGGTAAGTGGGCTCAGGTAAGTACTCTTCCTATTTTTCTTTTCCTATTTTCTTTCTGTTTTATTTCTTTTGCAGCTTTGTTCAATTAATAAAAATGCCTAAACATTTTTATAACTCATGACACTTGTCATACCTGCTGTATATAATATGAACAGTAGGAAACATTATAGTTCATGATTATTTGAGCATTTAAAATATTTTATAGCATTTAAATGCCCAAATTCAAATACCATATGATTTAATCCAAAGCCCTAGATTGTCCTAGAAAATTGTGCACCATTTTTGGCAGAGGTTTAAGCCCAAGGCAGAAATGATGAACATTTTGAAGGGCATTTTGGGTACATTGGAAAATATTTTATCAAACCCTAGTTGTTAGGGGAGGGGTGCTGGGGTTTCTGTTAATCCCATTTCAAGTTTCTTTGAAAGTAAACATGATGCACACTCTAGTTAGGTCCTAATGCAAGTGCTGGCTAGGGATGTGACAACTCACCCCCACTTAAAAGAATCGCGTCCCGAGATTCGGGTTCCTCCGGAAAGAGGGTGGGGTACTCAAGTCGAAGACGATCCTCCCTTTCCCAAGTAGCTTCACTCTCGGAATGATGTGACCATTGAACCTTGAGAAACTTGATATTGTGGCGTCGAGTGGTGTGCTCAGTTTGATCAAGAATACGAACGGGGTATTCTCGATATGTGAGATTTTATTGGAGATCAAGCGTTTCGTGGTCCACTCCGCGGATAGGATCCGAGAAGCAACGCCTGAGTTGAGAAACGTGGAAAACATCATGAACTCTGGAGAGGTGCGGAGGTAGTTCCAATTGGTAGGCAACTTCTCCTCGTTTGGCAAGAATGCGAAAAGGACCGATGTAACGAGGGGCCAATTTGCCTTTGATACCGAATCGATGGGTTCCCTTAAGAGGAGTAACCCGAAGGTAAGCCTTATCGCCGACTTCAAAAGTCACAGCCTTATGATGACTATCATATTGGCTCTTTTGGCGAGACTGGGCTGTTTTCAATCTCTCACGAACGATGCGAACTTGTTCCTCTGCTTCCTGGATCATATCCGGGCCAAAGAATTGTCTTTCCCCGGTCTCTGACCAGTTAAGAGGTGTTTGACACCTTCGTCCATATAGAACTTCGAAGGGGGCTTTGCCCAAGCTGGCTTGATAACTATTATTATAAGCGAATTCGGCAAATGGAAGACATTTTTCCCATTCCATACCGAAAGAAATGACAGAGGCTCGAAGCATGTCTTCCAGAATTTGATTGACTCGTTCCACTTGACCACTTGATTGCGGATGGAAGGCAGTACTGAAAGAGAGATGAGTTCCCATAGCATTCTGGAAACTTTCCCAAAATCGGGAGGTAAAAAGACTTCCACGGTCTGAGTTAATCTCCAACGGTACACCATGAAGTGATACTATTCGAGAGATATATAAGTCTGCTAGCTGGCTAGCGGTAATGCTCTCTCGAACAGGCAGGAAATGAGCTACTTTAGAGAGGCGGTCGATAACGACGAAGATAGCATTATTCCCTTTCCTGGACCTGGGAAACCCGGTAATGAAGTCCATACCGACTTTGTCCCATTTCCATTCAGGAATAGCTAAAGGTTGAAGGGTGCCAGCGGGCCGTTGATGCTCTGCTTTGACTCGACGACAAACGTCGCAGTTAGCAATGAACTAAGCGATTTCTCTCTTCATCCTAGTCCACCAGAATCTTTGACGTAGGTCTTGATACATTTTGGTACTACCGGGATGAATCGTGAGAGGAGATTCATGAGCCTCCTTAAGAATTAATTGCCGTAGATGGTGGTTCTTGGGAACCACTACACGGTTCTCAAAGAAAACAACACCTCGATCATCCATGGAGAAACTTTTAGCGAATCCGCTAGCAATGTTCTCTTGGAGTCGTGATACACCTTTATCACGCTTTTGGGCAGCTATGATTTGATCCATAAGGGTAGGTTTCGCCACCAAGGTGGAAAAGAATCCTCGAGGAACAATGTGAAGGTTAAGCTTACGAAATTCCTCGTGGAGAAGTGGTTGACTTTGTTGTAACATTAAATTGTTACAATATGACTTACGACTTAGTGCATCAGCCATGACATTGGCCTTTCCAGGAGTGTAAGTGATTCCTAAATCGTAGTCGGTGAGCAACTCAACCCAACGTCTTTGCCTGAGATTTAGATCCGGTTGGGTGAAGATATACTTCAAACTTTGGTGATCAGTGAAGATTTCACAGCGATTACCAAGAAGGTAATGTCGCCATGTTTTGAGTGCATGGACTACAGCTGCAAGCTCTAGATCATGAGTAGGATAGTTATCCTCATGTGGACGCAACTGTCGAGATGCGTATGCAATCACTTGACGATCTTGCATGAGAATGCAACCTAGTCCTTGTCGCGAGGCGTCGCAATAGATTATAAAATCCTTGGAAAAATCTGGTGGTACCAGTACAGGTGCAGATGTCAGGCGTCTTTTCAGTTCCTGAAAACTGGACTCGCACTGTGGGGTCCACTCAAACTTTTTATCTTTCTTGAGGAGTTCGGTTAGAGGTTTAGCAACTTTGGAGAAGTTCTCGACGAAACGTCGGCAATAGCTCGCTAAGCCAAGAAAACTCCTAACTTGCTTGACCGATTCAGGGGGAGTCCAATCAAGGACGGCTTGAACTCGCTCAGGATTGACAGCAATACCCTTGCCAGAGATCACATGACCTAGATAGGTTACTTCTGGCAACCAAAATTCACATTTAGAGAATTTGGCATAAAGGCGGTGCTCTCGAAGTTTCGTCAATACCAGCCTTAAATGCTCGGCATGATCTTCCTTGTTCTTGGAGAAAATGAGTATATCATCGAGGTATACCACGACGAATTTATCCAAATACTCCATGAATATAGAATTCATTAACCGAGAAAAGGTAGCTGGGGCATTGGTTAATCCGAAGGACATGACGGTGTACTCATATTGGCCATAACGAGTAACGAAAGCCGTTTTAGGAATGTCCCCGTTCTTGATTTTGATTTGATGGTAGCCCAACCTCAAATCCATCTTAGAGAAGACTGAGGATCCAGCGAGCTGATCATACAGGTCGTTGATCCTGGGGAGCGGATACTTATTCTTTATGGTGACCAGATTGATAGGTCGGTAATCTACAACCATCCGCTCCGTTCCATCCTTCTTCTTGACGAAGAGGACGGGGCAAGCCCAAGGGGAAGAACTAGGACGGATGAAACCTTTCTGCAAGGACTCATCGAGTTGTTTCTTTAGCTCAGCTAATTCTAGTGGTGCCATCTTATAAGGTCTCCTAGAGATTGGGACAGTTCCAGGGATAAGATCTATCACAAACTCGACATCTCTATCAGGTGGAACTCCTGGTAGTTCTTCAGGAAAAACATCCGGGAAGTCACGGACTACCGAGATATCTTCGAGTTCTGGTAGAGGGCAGGCATTAAGAGAGTAGAGCTGACGTTCAGCCATTCGAGTGAAGACATTGACTATCTTGCCGGATGGATGTGTAAGTTGAACGGTCCTAGTAAAGCAATCAATTTTGGCGTAATGGGTTGTCATCCAATCCATACCCAAAATGATATTTATGTCCGAGGACTTGAGAGCGATTAAAGATGCAAGGAAAACAAGTCTATCGACAAGGATTTCATTTCCATGGCTTACCCTAGAGGTTTGCCACTTTGAACCAGGAGTTTGAATAACCATGGAAGTAGGCATGTCACAAAAAGTCATGTTGTGCAAACGAGCATAGCTCTCAGATATGAACGAATGGGATGCTCCAGTATCGAAAAGAACAGATGCCGGATGGCAGTTTACGAGAAGCGTACCAAGGACGACGTTAGGATCCTCATAAGCTTCTTCGGCAGAAACATAGTTGACATGACCACGTGCAGTGGGGATTGGCTTGACATAGTTCACCTTGCCGGTTGGCTTGCCACGGCCAACGGGTTTTCCTGGCTGATTCTGGGGACAATCACGCATGTAGTGTCCCGGTTCTCCACACTTGAAACATGTCACAGAGGTGGTGCGTGGAGCAAAGTTGGAGGGTGGACCTCCATAGGTCTTAGCAGGTGCAAACTGTTGAGTTGGGCGAGGCGCCTCATAGGATGGCCTCGGTGTATACTTGGGTGGCAGAGCAGTGTTAGGAACCCACACACGGCGCTTGTGAGAGCCAGAGCCGGATGAGGAACCAAGGTCTCGAGTATGCTTGCGGGTGGCCTCGAAGTCGGTCTGACCTGTCTCAGAACTGATAGCCTTGTTAACCAACTTCTGGAAGGAGGTGCACTCGTGCAGACGTAGATCTCGACGAAGTTCAGGGCTGAGTCCCTTGCGGAACCTCGCCTGTTTCTTGGCATCGGTGGATACTTCCTCAGGTGCATAGCGTGCCAGATTACCAAACTCACGACTATAGCCATCCACAGTTAAACGGCCCTGGGTGAAATTGCAGAATTCCTCCCGCTTACGATCCATGAGACCTTCCTGAATGTGATGTTCACGGAATGCCTCACTGAACTCAACCCAGGTAGTGACTTGGCCAGCAGGACGCATAGCTTCAAAGTTTTCCCACCAAAGACTGGCAGGGCCCTCAAGATGGTAGGCGGCGTAGATAACCTTGTCAGCTTCGGCCACACGGGCAGAGTGTAGCTTGTGGGTGATACTATGTAGCCAGTCATCAGCATCCAGAGGTTCAGTGGAGTGATGGAACTTTGGTGGACACATCTTGATAAAATCGTGGATTGACACCACGTCATTCCTCTGACGGAACCCAGTGTTTTGCTCTATGCGTTCCAGCAGACGGTTGGTCTCTCTCTTGTTCCGTTCTGCTTCAAGCATAACTTCCGCCAAAGAGGGTGGCTGGGGCAGATTCCCATCTCTAGCCCCACTAGCCTCACCCTGCTCCTGAGCAGCAGGAGTGTTGCGAGTGTTGACCATCCTAGGAAAACAAAACAACGGTTTAGACAAGGATGGCAAAAATTTGACATAGAAGTGCAGAATGTAATGGATGACACAGAATGCAGAGATGTTCATCCGTACGACATGGTAATATAGGAACTGCTATATATACACCAGTGGTCATACACACCATACCAAGTTTAGTACAAGCCAAGGCTAAAGTACAACTGCGGTGAAAGACGATACATCCCATCAGAGGCATTCCAAGCTCCTATACATTATTTAACTACACCTCCGGAACTCAGTACACACTAAGTCATATTCCACAAGACGCGCAGGACTGTGGAAATACAACCACTACAATACTACTACTACCACGGACTAGCTCAGACATTCGCGTAGTAATCCTCGTAAAGATTACCACCGTAGCCTGGAAGTGGTACAGACAGATCTTGGAACTCGCGAGCACTCGATGGCTGAGGACCATAAGGGCATGGGTGTGGTCTCGGTCCCGATGCTGGTGGTAACCGACGCCCACGTGAAGGTGTAATACCCCCAACGTCACGCCAATCCATGCGATCAGGCAGACGAGTCCGCACAGGATACAAATCCCGCATGTCCAGATATCCGGCGTGCACAGCAGGTGCAAGCCGTGTCAAAGTAGTCCAGTGAGCGGCTCGAGTGTTATACAGCTCCATTCGGAGGGCACGGACCTCACGGTCCCTATCCTCCAACATCTGAACAGTAGTCTAAAGCAGTGGCTCTTCATGAGCAGCATCAGTATACAGACCAGTGTAGTAGCCTTCTTCTCCGGGGAGTGAAGCTGGCATGTAACAGAACTCAGTGTTCAGCAACAGGGCATGCCTAGCACGGAGAATGGTCATCATCGAATAAGCGGCATCCTGTACTGCCATCTCGATGGTAATCCCGAGTCCATAAGACCAATGGATGGGATCATTAGCTCCGGGATATGAGGGGTATATCCGGACTGTGCAGAAATACTGACTTTGATTAAAATCCCGATACTGTTCCTCCACAGTGTATTCAGGATACCAGCGATAACCGGTCTCAGTCATCACACGAACTAGCATGGCCGTATGACCGGGCACATTAATGCACCGAGTCAAACGAACCACTTGGTGAGGGATGCGGCCAAACATCTGAAACACGAAATAATGCAAAGGCATTAGTGTTTCTGGAAGAAATCGGGCAGCATAACAACTGTAAATGCTCAAACAAAGATTTGAGACATCATACAAATGATAGCATAGCCACTCAACAATTCCATATCAAGGTTCCGGTTCAACAATCATCATACTCAAAGGATAGAAACTGAACTGAGGCTTGAAACCAACAATCCTAAGAGTCTACGGATTAGTAACACGTGAACCTAGTAAGGATAAGAGGCCTAATCCTAAATCCCCGTAGAAAGAATAGACAGACTCAGATCAGAAGGGCATAAGGTAAAGGAGTAAAAAGAGCCTTACGTTCCCTTCCACAATCAATTCCCCTACATATAACTAAGAATTTTTCTAGACTCAACATCGACCAGTTTGGCTTGAGAAACCTACAGGCAGTCTAGCTCTGATGCCAACGCTGTCAGGACCCCGATCCTAAGTCACACCGATCTAGCTGTAACACGTCATATCACTTTGCGGCCTCACGCACGGTAACCCCACGGGTGCCACCTTACCTGGCCCGGGACCGTTTGCGCATTTTGGCACACGTATATGACAGTGTCGCTAGCATCCATATGACAGAGAACCCGGGCCGACATGGCTAGTTATAAACCAAAAGTGGCACTAAATTACAGAGACAGGCATCCATGACCCAGCAACGAACGTGTCGGTCATCAACGTATGAACCCAAGTCGTAGCAAGCTACATGGACTTAAAGGAACAACGCGTGACATTTCCCCTAAGGTACAGACACAGGAACGAAGAAGGACACATGCCGGCCAGCCTACGTGTTCCGAGCAGTAGCAAGCTACTAAGGCTCATTGGAATCACTAGGAGGCATTTCCCTGTAAGATAGGCTACCAAAGGAAAACAACTAGGTGTCGGATCCCACACATACCAAGCATTTCAATCATACACGCAATATGCTCAATATGTGCAAATACAACATTGCACCACAACAGAACTCTATGACTCAAAGTACTTTATTTAAAAGGCTCCAAGAGCCATACATAACATATTCATACAGGTAGGGGTCACATGACCCAACACTCAAGTCATACAGTCATACAAGCACAAGCGGAAGCTACATGTCTGAGTACAGACAACTTAGAAAATAAAATAGGCTTGGTGTAGCCTGACTATCTACAAGGCCCTTCACAAGCTCCAGATCACCGTCTGGGTGTCAAGCTACTCATCGACGTCAACTTCTATGTAGAACCCATCAGCAGGGGCAGGGTTCTCCTCTGCAACAGTTATTAAGCAAACATGAGTACAAAGGTACTCAGCAAGTCTTACCACATAACCTATTATACATGCAACATTATCAAAGGGGGATAGTGGAGTTTATAGCAGAATGCCAGCTTTGACCTTGGCTAACCTATACTACAACTCTCAACGGATTGCAAGATGTTATTACGAACACGAGTCCACTACTCACCACATCAATACACTACCGAGGATCCTCTTCCGTCATCCTACGAAAGGGCCATCCACGGCACTCACGCTTATCTTGAGGCTTTTAGTAGTATCCATCAACTTGTCTATGAACTGTAAGAGTAACCAAGTAGTTCGTACCGCGAACAACGGCTATTCGAATAGATTGATAACCCTGCAGGGGTGTACTTCTTCACACATGTTTTCACCACTTAGCGTCTGCACACGACATGTGCTCGGCAGACTTCAAGCGAAAGCCGACGTGGGTGTAGACCACGACCTAACCAACCACTCAAGTCTCTCGTCCAGGTTTATCGCCTATTTGGGTTCCATCCGTGGGGAGATCCGGCCGGGGTGTCGCTCACGGCCCCAAACGATGTGTACAGGGTTCCCGAGTCACCAAACGGGCAACCGGTACACCGTGCCACGTACCTGTCGCATCACAGCCCACCCCGAGGGTCAGCGCTGCGCACGACATCCAGTAAACTATAAACACCAGAAACTAGTTGTAACTCCTGGACAGAGTACAAGGGCAGTCAATAAGTCGAGCGGGGTCATATTTCAGGGCCCAATGTGTGGTAGTAACTGTAACTTGAATCACACACACAGATCTCGGGTCCTATGGACGATTCCAATGAAACAACCCACCATGTACTCCTACATGGTCTTTCATCGATACCTTTACCAAGCGTATTCCACACTTCCCTCTCTTTATCGGTAAGATCATTTCACTCTGATCCATCACCCAGATGAACCAGACCAGACACAACTCTAAGCATAGCAGGCAACATAAGTAAATAGCATGGTGGATCACACATCACATGGCTCAATCAACTCCTACACATGCTAGTGGGTTTCAACTATTTACTGTGGCAATGACAGGTCATGCAAGGGAATAGGGTTCAACTACCGCAGCAAGTAGCAGTTCACGCGCTGTTGCCTTAATGCAGTAAAAGAGAGCAGGAGCGAGAAGATTGGGTTTGTATCGGAATGATCAATGATTGCTTGCCTGACAAGGTAGTTGTCGGGTACTGCTCTTCAACTGGATACGCAGCAGTATCCTCGGGAGCAGGACCTAACACAGGGAATACCGACGATACAATCATTAACAAACAAATGCAACAATATGATGCATGTTTATGACATGGCAAGATGCATGTGTGTTGGCTAATGCAACTAAAACCAGAAGGGTTTGAACCTATTTGAATCAAGGATTCAAATTGAAGTTCAAACTATTATTTAAATAAGTGCATTATCATGTTTTTGATGTATACAGCAAGTTAACTTGTTCAAACATGCATGAAACTAGTGCCATTGGAAATATTGGATTTTTCTGATCATTTTTCATATATAAATCTTTTTCATCTGAGCTATGGTTGATTTTATATGATTTTTAGAAGTTTTGGGTATTTTCTGGAATTTCCGGAATTATTTTAAATCTAAAAATCCCAGAAAAACCTTTATTGCGTCAGCATGACATCATGCTGACGTCAGGGAGTCAACAGGGCCAGTCCAAGTCAAACCTGACTGGTGGGTCCCTCATGTCAGTGTCTCAGGAGCTAATTCCGGTCATAACCAGGGTTGACTGGGTTTGACTAACAGCGGGGGCCCACTGTCAGTGACTGTGGTGACTAAACTAATTACTGTTAGTTACTAATCATCGGGCCACGTCAGCCCGCCGGAGTTTGGCCGGCGGCGACCATTTCGCACGGCGGTGACTCGTCGGAATCCCTATTCCGGCATCCATTTGCCACGCGGATGGGCTCGGTGTGCTCCTGGTGATGCACCGCATCCAGCGGTGCCACTGGTTGGACGAGGGGTCGCCGGAATCGACGGCGACGAGCTCGTCCGCGGCGGTGCTCGCACGGAGTTGGTCGGGATGGTATTGTAGTGCACGGGAGGAGGAGCTAAAGCTCGCTTTAGCTTGCTGGTGACCTACTGAAGCTAACGGTGTGCTCAGCCACGAGGTACGGTGCCTATCGCCACGGCGGTGAGTTGGCCGGTGGCGGTGATCGTCGGTGAGCAAAGGGGGCGGCGGCTACAAGGCCTAAACGAGCTCGTGGAGAGGGGGGTTCGAAGCATGAGCTCACAGCGGTCGCAAAGGGCGTCCAAGTGAGCTCGGGGACGGTCGGATGACGGCGTACGGGCGGCGGCGATCTCTGGTGCCGGAGGTTGAAGACGACGGCGAGGAGGACGTTGCGGAGCTCCTGGCGTCGTGTGCGTCGGTGGGGAGCTTCGGGGCGATGCGGCGGAGCTAGTGGTGCTTCGGGGAGGCGAGGGGGTGGCGTAGAGCGCGGTGTCAGCGGTCGTCGGCGACTAGCTCGCTCGGGGGAGCTCGGCGGAGGGAAGAGAGGAGGGGAGAGACACGGGAAGGAGGGGGAAACGGTCGAGGTGGCTCCGTGGCAACGTTCTAGACCGTCCAGAGGGCCGAGGGGCCAGCCAGGCAGGCAGGAGGTGGCCGTCGCATCGGCGGCGCTCTCCACCGAGCTGCTTCGTGCGCTGGCGCGACGAAGAAGACGGTGATGCCCCTGGTGGGCTGGGCCGGCTGGGCCAGCAGGTAAGTGGGCTCAGGTAAGTACTCTTCCTATTTTTCTTTTCCTATTTTCTTTCTGTTTTATTTCTTTTGCAGCTTTGTTCAATTAATAAAAATGCCTAAACATTTTTATAACTCATGACACTTGTCATACCTGCTGTATATAATATGAACAGTAGGAAACATTATAGTTCATGATTATTTGAGCATTTAAAATATTTTATAGCATTTAAATGCCCAAATTCAAATACCATATGATTTAATCCAAAGCCCTAGATTGTCCTAGAAAATTGTGCACCATTTTTGGCAGAGGTTTAAGACCAAGGCAGAAATGATGAACATTTTGAAGGGCATTTTTGGTACATTGGAAAATATTTTATCAAACCCTAGTTGTTAGGGGAGGGGTGCTGGGGTTTCTGTTAATCCTATTTCAAGTTTCTTTGAAAGTAAACATGATGCACACTCTAGTTAGGTCCTAATGCAAGTGCTGGCTAGGGATGTGACATGAATGGCATGAACATATATGTCATCAACCCAAGAAAGCAAGTAAGAGTGGAACATGGGTGGTGCAACATAGCAAGCAATCATAGCAATCAAGTCAAACAAGCTAATAGTGCGAAGATGCAACGTACTAGAGGCAATCATGGCAAGCATGTCATGTGTGCAAATTGTAGGCATGAATAATGCACATGGCATAGCACAAGCATGTAAGCAAGATATGAGCAAAATAGGATCAATGTATTGGCGAGAGGCGATATGTAAATAGCAGTTGGGCATCATGACTCTCCCAACACAACAAGCATCAATAGCGTGGGGCACAAAGAAATCATGGTAGTAGCTACAACTATCTCCACCAAGCATGCAAATACACATAAAAGTAGCATAATGGTGAATCATGTGTAAAGGCAAGCAAGGGTCACAATCGCATGTCAAGGTCATAGCAAGAGGCATAACATGCAAAGTGAACACGATAGTATGGGCATAATGTGACAAGTGGCAAATAGCCCATAGCCGTGTGAGAGCCAAGTAAAAGAGATGCGCGTAGTCGTTGCGCAAAAAGAACGGTGGTAGGCACAATCCACGGGATCCCAAATCGTCGTTGCTCTCAAGAGCTCGTTTTCTCAACTCATGGGATTGTGAGGTTGACGAGTTTGCAAAAGTACCTACACAAGACAAAGGCAAAGGAAAAATTGTATGTGCGTGGTATATGTACACATCATCCATCATGATGTGCACGTGCGTGTGTTGGTTAGCACAAAATAGCCAATGCTGAAATAAATGAGATGCGTGATATAGAAACATGTCATCCATCATGAGAGGTTTGTTGTTATGTATAGCATAATGGAGACTCAAATTGTGTAATGCATCATGACAAGTAGGTAGAGCATTGTTATTCATGGAATGCATATGGTGCACACAATTATGGGAACTATGCAAAGTATGGAATGCATCAAGATCTCCTAGTATGTATGAGGAAACTATGGGGGTCTCCTCATGAGCATCAATGAAAACATCACATGGAGAATATTGACAACATAAAAAACAATGCATATTTGGAACAATGTGTTCATGGCATGGCATAATAGATGAATTGCGTAGATCATGTAAAGGAAGCATTGCAATATCATCGCAAGAGAAACACAAGCCAATAACCATCATCTTGTCATCTATGCCACAAGTGCAAATGGGATTTACTTTAATTTGGCATGCATAGTTACTATGTTGAGATTGAAATGATGCAATTGGGAGATCTCACTCATAACATATGACAAGTTTAAAGGATTCTCAAACATGATGTGATCAAAAGAATTTTCACATGATATCCTATGGAGCATAGCATCACAACTAGGCAACTCAACATGCTCATCATCATATTCATCATAAATAGGTAAGTCAAGACATGAGGAAGTTGCACTAGCATGAAGCATGGTCATAGGTGAATCAACATCATGCAAGCAATCATTGTCAAGATAGTCCACTAGTGGGACAAGAGCATCACCTTCACCTATTTTCACTACTGGAATGGCAGATGGCAAAGGCATGGTCGGCGGATGGCAAAGGCTATGCCATCAGCCAGCAGATGGCAAACAGTTTGTCTGAAATCCAGTGGGCAAAGGCTTCTTTGCCATCTGCTGGCTGATGGCAAAGATCCTGTGCCTTTGCCATCAGCTGGCAGATGACAAAGCCTCTTAACGGGGTTAACCCCGTTAGAAGGATAACGGCATACTTTGCCATCTGCCAGCAGATGGTAAAGGCTGCAGGCTCTTTGCCATCTGCCAGCAGATGGCAAAGGCTGCATACTTTGCCATCAGCCAGCTGATGGCAAAGAGCCCAAATAGGCCAGTCCAAATTTTACCTCTGGATGACACGTGGTCTCTTTGCCATCTGCCAGCAGATGGCAAAGTGTCTATATTGCCCCATTTAATTTTGTTTTTCTTATATCAATTCATTTTCACAGAAAATTAAACACAAATATATTTATATGACCAATATAGCATATTCAACACACATTACCAGTAGTCATGAACACACAC
>LR738710.1:363060069-363122763 GCA_902687465.1 Secale cereale
ATATATATATATATCCAACACATGTTACTAATAGTAGCAAGTTTCATCCGTACATATACATAGTTTCATCAATATAACACAGTTTCATCCATAGGTAGCAAGTTTCACAAGGTCAAAACAAAAACTAAATACAAGCACTCCATCAACCCAAGGTTCCGTGATCTTAAGCAAATCTGTAAAATGGGAAAGAAGAAAGTTAGAAGAAGAAGACTAGAAGAAGAAGATTATTATGATGCAACTAAAATGTGAAGATTGTTATGATGCAACTTATATATGTAAAATATGTCATTTTGGAGCTAAGTAAGCTCATTATGTCATTTTGGAGGTAGCTAAGCATATGAAGTCATTTAGGAGCTAAAATATGACATTTCTTAAGCATATTATGTCATTTTAGAGCCAGTTAAGCATATTAAGTGATTTTGGAGGAAAAGATGCTAAGTATAGGTCATTTTAAAGCTATCCTAGGTTAAACTAGTACAATGCCTGTGCGTTGCCACGAGCTTTTGGAATATTTTGTTGGAATTATGTAAACATAATGCATGTTATATTTTACATGAAAAAAAGATAGCATGGGTATAATTGAGTTACATTGGGTCAAAACAAGGGTGTTTGTACCTTGAGCAACAACGCCATCACGTTGACAAATGCCCAACCCAACTGCTCGTGGCCATCCTCGGCCACCACCTGGACACACTCCTCTAGACGCAGGCGTTCCGAACGACATCTTCCCCGCTTCCCCTAGGCGATGGCCGACTACCGTAACTTCTCTAGAGCGAATCCTTCCAAAGGCGCCGCCGACAACATCGTCCCTATGGCGCTGCTCCTTCCTTTCCGTGCCTTTTGCTCCATTGACCTCCTTCCTATGAAGTTTTAACAATAAGGTACATTTCAGTAATCAGTAAAAAAATGCAGATTTTAGTACAAGAAAAATGAGCCACTTGAGAAATTTTAGTAGAAATCAGATATTTTTTCATACAACAAGATATTTTAGTACGTACTAAAAAGAATAGTTGAAGCGCAATCATCCGAACAATATCATCAGAAGTATGAAACTGAACCTTTAGTCGCAACAGGTGACTACCCTTGTCATCTCAAGATTTAAGCCTCGCCTCTTATCCTGTTCTCCGAGCATGCACTGAAAACTGCAAAAAATGCAGAACATGTACATGTGTGAACTGAAATAGTGGAACTCAAACAAACCTTCATCAATAGATCTTTTTTGAACTATATGGTCGATTATGTACATGGTCCTCATAATTAAAACTAAAATATTGGGTTAGCCTTTCCCATATGTTTTTTGAAGAAAATCATAAGCATCAGCACCTACTATGTGGAAGACAAATCTCCCAGCTTCTTTATGATTCAGAATTAAACTGCATTCAGGCCAATATGAATAGCATCTCAAGGATCTAGGTAAATACCTGGAACAAAACTCAATGAAGAACCATAACATCAGACAAAACTAAACATGGAAATTTTGAACTCGCTCACTTTATGTCAATCCAGTAGTAATAGTAGTACAAGCGCAGGTAGAAAATGCAATTCTCAAGGTGCATATAGATGTGCTATTATCTTGCTGCTAGAAAATGTAGCGCTCAAGGTACATATAGATATGCCATTGTCTTGTTGTTAAATAGACTGCTTGCTTTATTAGCTGGATCAGGAAACCTAAGCTTTCTAACAATTCCAATATGGAAGCACAATCTGACCTCATAGCATATAAAGATAAATGAAATGTAATCAAACCATTGGCGAGAACTTCTGATTACAGCTCTGAGAGAGCTCTAATCCATTTGTAATTTGTCTAGAAATAAAATCAATCAATCGAACTGTAATTTGCCTAGAAACACATCGTGCTGATAAGCCTCTGTTGTGTCCTAATCTAACCAGTAGGCTAATCACCTGATGATCTGAAAAGATGACATGAATGTTCAGAGCTTGCAGGTGCAATTCTACCACTGTCTTGAGACCAACCTGCAGGGCAACCTACACGATCCATCCATCAGTGCATTGCCTGGATTGTCAAAGTTGCCGACTTCGGTGTGCGACTGGGCACCGACGATCGCTGCAAGGAAGACGACAACATCAATGGCGGCGGCGCAAGTTACTAATAAGAACATATGGGTGAGTGCATGGAAGACAATCAAGAGGAGAGGTTAAAGATGATCTTACTGGAGAGGTGTATCATTCCTTGGGGTAGGAGGTGGTGGCGCCGTAAAAATACAATTCGATCTGTACATGCTTGCTCACTTAACATAATTTGAACCACATAGACATGTGAAAATAATTCAAGTGCATGGTGGATTTTAACTTATTTGAATTACTTAATTTCAGAGCTGATATCAATGGACTAATTACTACTTAAACCTGCAAAACATATCATTCTACAAAAGTATGTATCAGATTTATTTCATAACCAAATTTCCTCACATGAACACCAGAGGTATGGGAATATCTATAATCAATGTGTTTCCTTGACAGTATCACCGCTTCAACCTAAAATAATGAAAAGGCACCAGCCTGTTCCTGGCTAGATTATTTAACAGGTACTATCAACTGTGGTATGATACTAAAGCATTGCCACTGAAAACTGAAAATAAAATAATACCATGAGTACTCAAGGCTAACCTGAAAACTATCCACCAGTCAGTTTTGACAGGGCTGGAATTGCACCAATCGTGCCTGCAAAATCCAACATTGTAGCCTGCATTACCTATCATAGTTTAGCCTTAAGTTAGTACGAAAACTTGGAATTGTGCCCAGGCTCTCCTAGTACAGGAATCTAAATAGCATCAGTCCATTGATTAAAGCTAATAATGTCATTGTATTCATATAGTATGTAAATTTAGATGGAATTCAAAATAAATCATAGCAAATGGCATGTGACTCCGGTCGAAGTTTTACCGCCACCGTGTTTTTCTGTTCGAACTTTTGGTAACATGGTAAATTCTAAACTTGGGGCAATCGGTCTCACACATGCATTCAATTATTGTCAACCAACTGCCATTTACATATGCATATCTATCGCCACTCCTAACTCTCTCCCCAGATCCTTTGTAACGATCCAGTGCCCGCGAAGCAACATATGCTATGTTCTAAATTATTCATTTTTGAACTAATCACCCTTCATTTGAGTCTAACCTCCCAGAAAACCAGACCATGCCGCCACGGAGCCACCGAGAGTCACCCCACTACCCCTGTAGCTTGCCATGTCACCTCACCGTCCCTCTGGTCCAACCCGCCTCCGCAACATGGCCTCGATCCTACCAAGCTCCACAACATCCCGCTATCGCCCCGTCTTGAAGATCCGCCTCATCCTGCAATTGATGCACATGAGGGTCCACACTCGTCACCCAGGCCGAACTGAGTTCCCATTGTCTTTCTCGATTTAACACTCACCCCAAAGTTCCTCTACTTCAACCCTGCCATGGCAAGCTGCAGTCTACACAAATATACTCAAATGCGCACCATATAGTCAAATTGTCAAATCAAGAACAGAAAATGCATGTTAAAGGGACTGCAGTCTACACAAATCATGGAAAAGTTTCCTTCATTTTGCTAGTAGCTTAGGCATGGTGATATGTACTAATACAAGCTGCGAAGCATGTACATAATAATTGGAAATCTGAAACAGCAGACACCTGAGTGTTACTGCAGAATAGAAGAAGATAAAAGAGCAGACCATGAAGTGAAAATTCTTGTCAGCTTTTTACTGAAATGCTTGTCATGTTAGTAGCTGAACATATATGATCTCCTTCAAGGCCTTGGAAGCCAATAGTATGCACCAACTAAATTCAAGACGTTGCTTCAAAATCTTTCTGGATCTTTCATGTGTTACCCCGTTGGCATGAAAAATTTGTAGCTACAACGTAGAGACTGTCTGCAAGGTTCAGGCTACAAACAAAGATAAAAAAGATGATGTATTCAGAAAACCTTAGACCATAGAAAGGATGCAAACAACTGGCTCTACATCTGTGGTATGCGACCGGGCACTACAACACCTCCTAGCATCGCCACATGCCTATCAACTCTTGCGCTGAAGTGAATTTCCTTGCTGGCACAACCTTTTTTGTTCCAAAATTCTTCGGGTTTTTTCAAACACCATATCAGATTGTGATATATTGATCGTTATCTACATATACACTGGAAAAAGAATACCACGTTCTAGATTCAACTAAGATGACCAACAAACAATAGGGAATGCCCATGACGGACATGAGGATCCAAGCATACCGCACAAACTGCTAACTTGTTCAGGAATTGATTGTCGATGCCCATCTTGAAGGTAGACACGGCAAGGGAGAGGGGCAGAGTGGCTTACTATTATTACCCTAGGAGTAGAAGAAGAAGCAACGCAGGAGTGAGAGCGGGCGCAGGTAGAGCTGATGTGGCGGGGAGAAGCAGAAGGGGCGGTGGCCCGGCAAACAGGCACACGGTGGTCCGGTCTGTTGCATCTGGGCGCCGGAAAACCGCATCAGGGAACCTCCACGGCGACCAAATCAAAACAAAATGGGTGTGATAGAGAGGTGGGCGAGGAGACCTTGACACGCTCCATGGCTGTGGCAGCATGGTCGGAGCTCCATGGTGGCGTGCCGAGACGGAGACGAAGACCACGGAGGAAGAAGGCCCCTGACTCCTCCTATGCCGGCGCGGGATGGTGAAGGAGCTCCATGGCGAGGAGAAACGCCGGGAGGAAGCCCGCCCTGCGTCCTCCTCGCCCGCGCGTGCTTGTGGAGCCGGCCTCGAGGACCTCCACCGTGGCCCAGATCGACGACGGCGCAGCGGCGGATCCGGCCACGGCCTCGCTCCTCTATCCGGGGCCTTGGGGCAGAAGGGGAGGAGCGTGGGAGAGGGCGGAGGCCGGGGAAGGAAAGGGGAGGGCGGCGGCGGCGGGGTTGCTTGGTTGGCAGAGACGGCGGCGGCGGCGGGTTGGGGAACGAGGAGAGGAGGAGGAAGAGTGTGGGCGTGCTGGTTTGGGCTTTTGGCTTGGTGTGGTTGGGATTTCAATTTCCTTTGGACCCATCTCTTCTTGACTGCAACCAACCGCGAGTCCCAAAATTTTGACGCCGAAGCGGGAGCCGTAGCACGGGAGTCTGAAAATATTCACGGGCATAGCATTCAAATAAGTTCAAATATTCACGGGCATAGCATTCAAATATTCGCGGTAACAAATGGCAACGAGCGTACACACCACTGCCGCTGGTACGCTCATGCCGGGAGGGGATAACTCCCCACAATTTTTTTTATTACCTGAAAAAAAACCCCATGTCTTTGCCATCTGCCAGCAGATGGCAAAGAATCTTTGCCGTCTGCTGGCAGATGGCAAAGAGGTGGGGCTGGTACGCTGTTGCCCTCTTAACGGCCACTGGATTTGCCAGCCTCTTTGCCATCTGCTGGCAGATGGCAAACATTATTTGCCATCTGCTGGCAGATGGCAAAGAATTGGCTGATGGTAACAATGTTCTTTGCCATCTGTCAGCTCTTTGCCATCTGTTTTTTATAAGCAGATGGCAATGACGTTCTTTGCCATCAGCTGGCAGATGGCAAAGAGCTGGCTGATGGCAAATTCCCAGATTCCAGTAATGTTTACCTTTGGAGTGTCGGTCATGCATTGTAGGTGAGGTGTTCAAGATCCAATCGCTCTCATCTTCATCTTGATGGAACCATGTGGGTGGTGCATCGTCTTCCACCATGGCCATCGGGTTGTCCATTGGAGGGACGGACTCGTTGAAGGTAGGCATGCCCTCTTGTAGGAGACCTAGCACCAAAGAAAACACACTCGGAGTAGAGGTTAAGTCGTTAGAAATCATAGTGGCCTCACATGCCCTATCAACTACCTCACTCACTAAGTGTTGTGGCTCACTCACTCCCTCGTGGATGATCTCACTCGTATGGTTGGTGGAGTCACTCAAATGGCTCTCAACCTCACATAGGAGAAGTGGCATGCTCTCATGTGTGGGGCTAGTGGTGGGAACACTCATCCTCTTAAGGGAAATGCTCTCAAGGTCACATATGGTGGAGTCACTCATATCGCTCATGTGGTGGTGGCTCTCCTCACATGGGAATTGGGGCATCTCGTCATAAGTGGATGTTGAAGAGGTGTAGATGCAATAGTCTCCATGCTCAACTTCCTCATCCGTAATGCCTCCAAAGATGAATGCCGTAGGGTGTGGCAAACCATCACGCTCCTCCGAGGTCAAAGAGAAGGTCTCATGCTTGCTCGCGTAGCTTGACCCGGAGTAGTAGTCCAATATGTGCACCGTCTTCATGGTGTGGGAGAGGTTCATGCTCCTCGCCTTGGTCGAAGGGGATGGCCCATGCTCGACTGTCTTGTCGCCGTCGCTCGTAGATGATCGCCTTGATGATGAAGACGTCGATGTAGGCGAACTCATGGGAAGTAGGCGAAGATGCCGTACATCCAAAGGCAAAGATGCTTTGATAGCACTTGGCGAAGATGCCGAAGTGGTGGTTGTAGCCGTAGCTCCGTCTTGGGTATGCTTGTCTCGCGGTCTTCTTATGTTCTCTTGAAGCTTGGGCTTGGCGTGAAGTAGAGCGTCTTCGGACTTGTAGGTATGCGCTTGTCAAGCATCTTCATGATGATGATGTCGTTGTCGGGCTTGAGCTCTTGGTAGATGTCGTTCGTTGTCGTCGTGCACAAGATGCTTGGAGGTGACTTGCCCTTCATGACGATGTCGATGGTCGCCATGGCGGTGTGGACGTGGAAGACTTGCACTTGCATCATGTTTGCGCTCCGAAGACTTGTGACTTGAACGTCGCTGCCGAGAGGATGACGAAGGGGAAGAAGACTTGTAATGGACCACCAAGTGTCGGAGCTCCGCCATTTGTTTGTTGAAGGAGTCGCACAAGTCGTCGAAGGAAGCCATTGTCCTTGTCTCGGAGTGTCGTAGTTCGATGGCGATGTTGCCCAAGCACTCTTGCATTGCTCGTTGTAGTCCGATGGTTTTCGCGTGGATTTCTTTGTTCGCGCCGTCAATGTCGAAGACCGGAGATGAAATGCCTTGCCTATCCATCACAAGATTCTAGCAAGTATGAGTGGGAGAAAGAAAAGAACTATACCAAATGTACCTTGACCGATGTTGAAGATGGATCAATGATCACTCAAATGTGGAACAAGGAAATAGCACAATTGGTACCAATTCTTGTCAGTTTCTCACACCTACACAAGTAAAGCTTATGGTGGAGCTCGGTGAGGATAGTGGCATAAAAAATTGAAGCGAAATGTTAGCAAGACTCAATAATGTTGAAAAAGATTCACAAATTTGCAAATGCAACAAGTAGACCAATAGCAAGATGGGTGGCACACGGAAACGCACACACGGATAGATAGATGGGGTCGTGCAACCAAGGAATGAGCCAAAATATGGAATCCACGAAAATGCTCTTGTTGCACAACACTAGAGAGACGCTAGCGCGATTGCCCAATAGGCGGATACGAACTTGTGCACAACCTACTAAGCAAAAATGCAATGACTTCTATCCCAAGTATGCTATATGTATCGTATTCCGGTGGTATGATCCAAAATGATCGAGTATGACAATCTTAATGTAGTATGATGCTATGGTTCTTGCTTAAAAGCTCTTTGCTTATCTTTTTATTTGTGCTTAAAAGCTTGTTTGGCTCTTTCTCTTTTGAGCTCTTTTCTCATGCAAAACTTCACGAACCAAGATAGCAATTGAGTATATGCGATATCAACCTTGTGTCACAAGAGATGATACCAAGATATGCACCATGGTGATATGGTATGTATGATATGGGAAGTATGATCACTAATGTGCACAAGTCACGTTGCCGGCAATACTCAAATGGCTAGTCTCGATAGGTAGGTGACGCAAAAATGGGCTAGGGTTTAACAATGCAATTGCAAGGGAATATAGAATAATGTCGTCGAAGTTACCGTCCGTGTCGATGATGAGAGGAGGTGCTCTTGATGTAGACCCGTTCCTAATTAGCCGAAACACCTTAGGAAACGGAAAAACCACAACTCAAAATCTCAAGGACAAATGTCAAATGGTGGTAGCAGACAAGCGGTGGTGGTTACGGAATAGTTGATGGAAACCCGATCAAAATGGGTTATACACGATGTCGGAGTTGAAGTCACGGTTCCTAAGTTGCCGAAACACCTTAGGAGACACAAGCCACAACTCAAACAAGCTCAACAAAATTGGGTTTGGTTGGGTTGGCTATGTATAGTGGACAAGGTTATACGGAAGTGGTGGTGGTGGTTGATGAAGAAGCAATTGTCCCTAAGTAGCCTAAACACCTTAGAAGACTCAAATCACTACTCAAGCAACCACAAATGCTATGGGGGACAAAATGGTTAGGTTGCGGAAGTCGGTGGTGGTTACAAGGATGATATGGTGGAAACCCTAGACAAAGATGCCAAAATCCACAAAATATGATGGAGTCAAATGATTATGGTGGTATTTTTGTGTTATGGGGGATGTCAAGAGCTTCAAAACAAGCTCAAGAACGTCGAAATCGGAGTTCAAATGAATTAGTTATGGACAAAACGGTGAAACGAAAAAGTTTGAAAGTACAGGGGTCGGACATCCGGGGTGGAGCTCGGATTTCCGGGGTCTGATGTCCAGAAGCACGCGGGATTTTGCCCTCCAGGGGCCGGATGTCCGGCCCGATGGCCCGAATGTCCGGCCCGAAGATTCCAGATCTGAATCAGGACGGAAATTTTCGAATTGGGGGCGAAATTTGATGATTTTGGGGGCAAAATTTGATGGATTTTGTGGAGGAAAGATGAGGAAACTTGGGGAAATGCTAGATCCACTTGAAATCAAGCAAATCCACGGATCAAAATCAACAAAATATCATCAAACCAACAGATCACAAAAAAAATTGCGGCTATTTTTGGTGGGGAATTTTCGAATTTGGGGAAGAACACAACAAAACAAGGCTAGAAAATGGTGGGGAGGCTCCAAATTCGTGAGAAACCGTGGCTCATGATACCATATGATCACTAAACTAGGTGGGGGGCTCCAATTTCATGAGAAACCATGGCTCTTGATACCATATGATGTAGGGTGGAACCCTAGATGGCCGATCTTTCACGAAATGGAGGGATCCCACGATGAACACGAAGAACACGAGAGGGGAACACGAGGGGAAACACGAGAGAATCACTCAAACCAACAAGAACAAGTCACACATATGCTAGATCCTCGAAACACAAAGAGATACAAGATCCATGATCGACAAGGGACGATACAAAGGGTAACCGGTTCTTCTCCGTGAGGAGGTCTTGATGATATCCCGTAGGATCTTCCCGCGAGGGGCCTTGAATCCCGTAGGATCTTCTCCGCAGAGGAGGTCTTGAATCCGTGTGGATCTTCTTCGTGGAGGGGCCGCGGTCACTCACAAGGAGATGAACCACTAGTGGATGAGAAAATCACTGTCTCAAATGAGCTAAACCTAAGCTAACCCTAACTAGGAGGAGGTGGAGGAGTATATATAGTCTAGGTCCACGAAGGGGTAAGTGGGAGAGGGATACATGGGCCTCTGGCCCGTCTCTGCGCGCAGGCAGGCACCGGATGTTCGGGCCAGGGGCCGGATGTCCAGTGGCGGCGAGGAGCCGGATGTTCGGGCCTCTGGCCGGATGTCCGGGCTGAGCATGGCCGGCTTCGGTTGCCTTCTGTGATGAGGGGCCAGATTTCCGGTGAAGGGGCCGGATGTCCGGGGCTTCGGGAGGAGCCGGATGTCCGGGGCATGGGGCCGGATGTCCGGGCTAGCGGGGCTCGCTTCTGTGAAGGGGCGCCGGATGTCTGAGCCTGGGGGCCGGATGTCCGGGGCCTGTAGGTGCTGGCCCTTCTTCCTTCTCTTCCGCGCACACTTGGCCTTGGTCCTTGGACTCTCCATGTTCTCCTTGGGTGTTCCTGAGCATGCACAAGGTTCGCGCTTAAAGTACCATCCATGTCTCGCGAGAAAAGAAAGGGGAAGCATCAAGGAACGGGATCACCTTGCGTCCAAGTGGTGTACATGGGGATGAACGAAGGATGCTCCGCATCACCATGCCAATTTTGTACAATGCTTATTTTCCCTTACAAAAGAAGATCAAACATATTTAGGAGCAATTTTATTGCTTTATGCATCGATGACAACTTACTTGAAGGATCTTATTCAATCCATAGGTAGGTATGGTGGACACTCATGGCAAGAAACTGGGTTTATGGGTTTTTGGATGCACAAGTAGTATCTCTCTTTAGTACGAATTTTTGGCTAGCAAATGATCCTAAGGAAACACCACATGTTGGAGGATCCATAAGAATATAACTTTTATGCAAATATACACAACCAGAACTCATTACGTTGTACTCCTTGTCCAACTGCAAACAATTTACTAAAGTTTGAAAATAATGAATGGGTATTCACAATTATAGAAGATGTCCAAGGTAATATATTTTTATGTGAAAGTTCTCTTCCTTATACTAATCATTCGTGAATTGCTTATATGACCAATATTATGATTGTCAAGCTTCAAAAGATTTCACTTTCTAAACCCAATGTGAAGCTACTAGTAGGCATGATATGAATATATAATTTCAACTTCATGATATTCCATTCATTCAACAATTTTACTCATAGGATAAAAGTAAAGCACAAGAGTAAATAATAAACTACTCCAACAAGATATAAGTGAAGATCAAGCGAGTAGTTATTAAATGGGTGGCTATTTCAGGACTCTCTCCCATTTAAAAACATTCGGATCTAAGTATTTTATTAAAACAACAAGCAAAACAAAATAAAATGAAATTCCACGAATATCACACATCATGTGAAAAAGCAAATATTTAGGATCAACCGAGGCTAACCAATTATTGTTGATGAAGAAAGGCGGGATGCCTACTGGGCCATCCCCAAGCTTAGATGCTTGAGACTTGTTGAAATGTTATCTTGGGATGCCCTGGGCATCTCCAAGCTTGAGCTTTTGAGTCTCCTTAATTCCTCTCACATCACAGTTTCCCTAAATCTCAAAAACATCATCCACACAAAACTCAACAAGAACTCATGAGATAAGTTAGTATAAACAAACTCAAAACCTTATCATTCTCTAGTGTAACAAATCGCTAAAATTATAATTTAACATTTATACTAACTACCTCTGCATATTTAATACTCCCATCCTTAAATAGAATCATTAAACATGCAAACATTTGTAAATAATGCAAACATAACAGCAATCTGTCTAAACAGAACAGTCTGTAAAGAATACAATAAGATTCGTACTTCTCTAACTCAAAAAATTCTTAAATTTACTACGATGTAGAAATTTTATCATATCTTATTGTGTAAAAAGTTTCTATATTTTATCATATTCTTCCTTTTCTGGGGAATTTTCAACAATAAACTTTATGTTTTCAAACAGCAACATATAGACTTGCAAAATAAGCATGGTAAAGGCTACCCTTGACACTTTTATTGAAATAAAAGACACAAAATATTATTCTAAATAACAACAAGCAAATCCTAAGAAAATAAAATGACTCTCCAAGCAAAACACATCTCATATGACAACTATAAATATAGCTCCAAGTGAGGTTACCAATAATGTTGAAGACAAAAGAGGGGATGCCTTCTGGGGCATCCCCAAGATTAGTTGCTTGGGTATTCCTTGAATATTACCTTGGGGTGCCTTGGCCATCCCCAATATTAGGGTCTTGCCACTCCTTATTCTCCTCATATCGATATCTTACGCAAAACTTGAAAACTTCAATCACACAAAAGTTAACGGAACCGCGTGAGATGGGTTAGTATGATAAAGATCAAATCATTCACTTGGACACTGTCAAAGACAAGGTTCATCATTGTTTCCACATAATTCCTACTATACTATATCATTTGCACAATTTATATCACTTGGTATTAGTTATGGAAACACTAAAGCTAGCAAACTATGTATTGAAAACAGAATCTGTCAAAAACATAACGGTTTGTAATGATATGGACAATCACCATGCTTTCGCAACTCTACAAATTCTGAAAATTTAGGAAAATGTAGAGAATTTGTGAAAAAATCACTTGTAAAAATTTAAGAAAATAAACACAAAACAATGATTTATTGAATTTTCTGCACTGGACACAAAACTTTCTGTTTTTGCATAGAATCAAGTCAACTATCATCCATTCTATCACAAAGACTTTACTTGGTACTTTATTGGAAAAAAGTTATAAAACATGATTACTGCAGTAGCTTAACCACGTTAACACAAACGGTAGGGTTACATGTTGGGTTGTCTCCCAACAAGCGTTTTTCTTTAATTCCTTTTTAGCTAGGCATGATGATTTCAATGGTGCTCACATAGGAGTAAAGAATTGAAACATAATGGGAGCATCATGAAGCATATGACTAGCACATTTAAGCCTAACCGACTTCCTATGCATCGGGATTTTGTTAGAAAAAATTTATTGTAGAGAGAATCAACTAGCATAGGAAGACAAAACAAGCAAAACATCAAGATTTTCAACACATAGAGAGTAAACCTGATATTATTGAAATATGTAAATGCATATGTCCCTCGCTCATAATAATTCTCAGTAGCATCATGAATGAATTCAACAATATAGCTATCACTGTGACTGATGAGGACATCACTAACAAGGTTACACCCACAGCTCCAACTGACACATATACAGGACCAATTACTAGAGCTCGCGCACGCCAATTAAATTACCAGGTACTTTCATTTCTTGGTAATGAATCTAATGTTCATGAGAATATGATGCTGCCTAAATTGGATACATTTGTCTTGCTTACCAATGAAGGGCCTAGCTTGGACAAAAAGGATGAACATTGGAGCAAGATCAAGCATGGAGATGATGGCATGCGCAAGGGGAACAAGAATGGAGTTTCAATTGATGATTTCAGGACTTTGAAGCCACCATAATGAGTGCGAGAAGCCTTGGACGAAATATACAAGATGCCACTTCATAAATTTCGTCCACAGGCTATTGTAGGTGCTGCGTCACCTTATTATTGGGCCAGGCCCATGTAATTTCGAAATACTTGAGTACAGGCTGTTTTTAGAGTCCGTATGTGTGGGGAAACAAGAGTTAGGGTTGGTTTCGGACCCCTTCACCAAGGGCCACGAAATTGCCCCCTCTTTCCCCCATATATACAGCCCTTAGGGCGTCGTTTAGACTTTGGGTTTTGTTTAGATTAAAAGTTCGCCATAGCTGCAACTTCGCGTACTTCGTTTGTGTTCAACGACCAGACCAAGGCGTCACAGAACCCCACCTTGATCAATAAAGCTTTCCTCTTATATTCGCAATATCCAGATTGCAATCTTAGTTTCTTGCTTGTTCTTCGTTTGCCTGCAGGAAACAGACCTTCGTGGTCAGGTTGATCGTGCTCCGGCGTGATCAACAACCTCTCGGAGTTGGTTTAGCGATTGCTAAGGCGCGACGTCCTCGCACGTTCGTAGTCGGATCGTCAAAGTCGACTTCCTCCAAAACGATAGCCACCATCTCATCGAAAGACGGGACACCTTTCCCTCTATCAAGTGGTATCAGATTTCCAGGTTGCTCGGTGAGATTTTACAGTTTTTAGTAGATTAGATCGAGTCTGTTCTTCATACCTACAGTCCACGAAAAAGCCAAAAAAAATTAGGGTTAGTTCATCCCATCCGAACCAATCTGAGCCTTTGCATAATCTTTTCTGTATTTGCTTTGTTGAATTTGCGGTTGCATCGTCGTGTCAAGTTGCTGGTCTTAGCGTCTAGTTCTTTAGAGTTTCGAGTTCTGTTCACAGTTTGTCACGTCGCCGTCGCACCATATTCATCGCCGCTGCCATACCACCACTGCTGCCATATCCCACCACCGCCACCACATACCACCACCGCTGCCATATCCTACCACCGCTGCCATATCCTACCACCATATATCCACCGCCAATCCGAGTTCTTTTCATATTAGGTTTGTTCTCGAGATCCATCTAGGTTTCGGATTTGTGTTTCCTTGCCTGCGTAGGTCTCGGAAAAAAAAAATTCGACCAAAATTTCGACAGGTGAAAATATTTTTTCCCTATCCTACTTTTGGGCTTTTCTGAGTCTTTTGAGACACCTGCCATCATACTGTTTTTTTCCCGCACTTTTTCGTCGTCGCTGCCCTGATTCCGAAAAAAAAAATCGTCAAAAAAATTTCGTGCCTATCATCTTAGTTTGACTTGGGAAGTGTTTTGAGACACTCGCCATTATAGTGATTTTCGGTCAAAAAAAAGCAGCGCAAAAAAAAGAGCGAAAAAAAATCAGAGTGTGCTTTCCCCTATATTACGTGCAGCGCCGTGATTTTGTTAGTGTTCTAAGCTCGCGTCTCTAGTACGGTCTAGCCTAGGACCAGCACAGTACCGTCGTTGAGCGTTTATTCAACTTTGCATCTTTGAATTGATTATTGCTGACCACTTTTGCTACCATCTTATAAGCCTTCCCAGCTCCACATACATCTATGTCGTGCGTTTGACTCTCCCTGGTAATCGCTTTATCCAAGCTTTGAGAGTTTTGACAACCACGGTTGCCGATCACCACCTGCTGCTGGGTAAGAACTGGTAAGAATTTGAGATTTGCTTGTCGGATTTGTGACACCCGCCACCACCACCACTTATTAGTAGTCTGTAGGATCATATTCTTGTGTGTTTCTATTGCTGCTAACCATGCCAGGATCACAAGTCGACGAGACTGACTGGGAGAACTTGACGAACAAGGAGCTTCATGATAAGTTTCAGCAAATGATGAGTGTACAGGTGCAA
Source organism: Secale cereale (assembly GCA_902687465.1). NCBI lineage: Eukaryota > Viridiplantae > Streptophyta > Magnoliopsida > Poales > Poaceae > Secale > Secale cereale. The sequence goes on from LR738710.1 coordinate 363,074,838, forward strand.
GATGTACTAAACACATTGGACGAGGCCATGGAGAAGATAGTTGGCATGGAGAAGACGTTTGACACAAAGCTCGATAACAAGTTTGCTGAATTGCTTGCGCGTTTTCCACCACCACCGGCTGCTGCAGCTGTCCCACCTCTTCAACAACAACAACGGCGCCTTCCGAATCAAGTGGGACAAGCACAGCGCGTTCCCCTTGAGACTGGTCAAGCTTCTGGTGCTGCTGTTGATGTTTCTGTAGCTCTTGCTGCTACTGCAGAGGTGGAGGACCATTACGAGGATGAGGTTGACCAAAATCAGAACTACGTGCAACAACCAGCACCACCACCACCAGGTCGTCCTCATGCATATCATCGCAACGGTAGGGCTGCACCACCACCTGAGGTACATGACCATCTTCCTAAACTGAAATTGAATATTCCACCATTTGAGGGTAGATATGTTCCTGATATATATCTTACTTGGGAGTTACAAACTGAACAACGTTTTACATGTTTAAACTATCCCGAGGAGAGACGTGTTCCTGCTGCTGTTTGTGCTTTCACTAGTTTTGCATGTGTTTGGTGGTCTGAACATTGTAGATTATATCCTATTCCAGCTACTTGGACTGCTTTGAAAACTGCTATGCGTACTCGTTGGGTTCCACCATATTATCAACGTGAATTACTTCAAAAACTGCAGCGCTTAAGACAAGGAAAAAATTCTGTAGAAGAATATTATCAGCAATTACAAACTGGCCTGATTAGATGTGGTATTGTTGAGGACAATGAAGCTATGCTTGCACGTTTTATGGGTGGATTAAATAGAGAGATTCAGACCATTCTAGAGTATAAGGATTATACTAATATCACTCGTTTATTCCATCTTGCTTGTAAAGCTGAACGTGAAGTGCAGGATCGACAGGCATTGGCGCGGACTAACTTTTCTGCAGGACGACCTTCATCATGGACACCGTGTGCATCCTCTACTTCCTCACATTCTACTGCACCGACACCTCCATCAGCTGTTACCTCCAGCCGTGATACAAGGAAGCAGGCACAACCACCATTATCTGCCAAGAGCACACCTATTGGGCCTGCACAGAGTTCTTCTTCTTCCATGGCATCAACAGGGCACACCAGTGATATTATTTGTCGTCGTTGTAAGGGAAGAGGACATTTTGCGAGAGATTGCAAATCTCAGCGTGTGATGATTGCTACTGAGGATGGTGGATATGAATCCGCTAGTGACTATGATGAGGAGACTTTGGCTCTTATTACACGTGAAGAACATGGCGGAGACGATTCTGATCATGAGACGCAATACATGGCTCCTGAAGATGCTGACAGGTATGAATGTTTAGTTGCTCAACGTGTTTTGAGTGTGCATGTTACACAAGCTGAGCAAAATCAGAGGCATAATTTGTTCCATACAAAGGGAGTTGTGAAGGAACGTTCTGTTCGCGTGATCATAGATGGAGGGAGTTGCAACAACTTGGCTAGTATGGAGATGGTGGAGAAGCTATCTCTCACCACAAGACCACATCCACATCCTTACTACATCCAATGGTTCAACAACAGCGGCAAGTTTAAGGTAACACGTACTGTTCGTGTGCATTTTAGTATCTCTACATATGCTGATTATGTTGATTGTGATGTGGTACCTATGCAAGCATGTTCCTTATTACTTGGTAGACCATGGCAATTTGATAAAAATTTTGTACACCATGGTAGAAACAATCAGTATACTCTTGTTCATAAGGATAAAAATATTACTTTGCTTCCTATGACTCCTGATTCCATTTTGAAAGATGATATTAATAGAGCTAATAAAGCAAAACAGGAGAAAAATAAGAGTGAAAATCAGATTGTGGCAAAAGAATTTGAGCAACAAATGAAGCCTAATAATAAACCATCTACTGTTGCTTCTGAAATTAAATTGAAAAGTGCATGTTTATTTGCCACCAAATATGATATTGATGAGCTAGATTTTAGCAAATCTGTTTGCTATGGTTTTGTGTGCAAAGAGGCATTATTTTCATTCGAGGACGTGCCTTCCTCTTTGCCTCCTGCTGTCACTAACATTTTGCAGGAGTTCGCCGACGTCTTTCCACAAGACGTGCCACCGGGATTACCACCTATTCGAGGGATTGAGCATCAGATTGACTTAATTCCCGGTGCATCGCTACCCAACCGCGCACCATACCGTACCAATCCAGAAGAGACGAAGGAGATTATGCGTCAAGTACAGGAGCTACTCGACAAAGGTTATATACGCGAATCCCTTAGTCCTTGTGCTATTCCTATTATTCTAGTGCCGAAAAAGGATGGTACATTGCGTATGTGTGTTGATTGTAGAGGCATTAATAATATTACTATTCATTATCGTCATCCTATTCCTAGGCTAGATGATATGCTTGATGAATTGAGTGGCTCTACAATTTTCTCCAAAGTTGATTTGCGTAGTGGATACCATCAAATTCGTATGAAATTGGGAGATGAATGGAAAACAACATTTAAAACTAAGTTTGGATTATATGAGTGGTTAGTCATGCCTTTTGGGTTAACTAATGCACCTAGTACTTTCATGAGATTAATGAATGAAGTTTTACGTGCTTTCATTGGACGATTTGTGGTAGTATACTTTGATGATATATTGATTTTTAGCAGATCTTTGGAGGAACATTTGGAACATTTACGTGCTGTTTTTATTGCTCTACGTGATGCACGTTTGTTTGGTAACCATGGAAAGTGCACCTTTTGCACCGACCGAGTCTCTTTTCTTGGCTATGTTGTTACTCCACAGGGAATTGAGGTTGATAAAGCCAAGATTGAAGCTATTGAGAGTTGGCCGCAGCCCAAAACGGTCACACACGTGAGGAGTTTCCTTGGCCTCGCTGGATTCTATCGGCGTTTTGTGAGAGATTTCAGCACCATTGCTGCACCTCTCAATGAGCTTACAAAGAAGGATGTGCCTTTTGTTTGGGGTACTGCACAGGAAGAAGCATTCACGGTATTGAAAGATAAGTTGACACATGCTCCTTTACTCCAACTTCCTGATTTTAATAAGACTTTTGAGCTTGAATGTGATGCTGGTGGAATTGGGTTAGGAGGTGTGTTATTACAAGATGGTAAACCTGTTGCATACTTTTCTGAAAAATTGAGTGGGCCTAGTCTGAATTATTCTACTTATGATAAGGAATTATATGCTCTTGTTCGGACTTTGGAAACATGGCAACATTATTTATGGCCCAAAGAATTTGTTATACATTCTGATCATGAATCTTTGAAGCACATTAAAAGTCAAGCAAAACTGCACCGTAGACATGCTAAATGGGTTGAATTCATAGAGACTTTCCCTTATGTTATTAAACACAAGAAGGGAAAAGAAAATGTTATTGCTGATGCATTATCTCGTCGTTATACTATGCTTTCACAACTTGACTTTAAAATATTTGGTTTGGAGACCATCAAAGATCAATATGTGCATGATGCTGAATTTAAAGATGTATTGCAGAATTGCAAAGAAGGGAGAACATGGAACAAGTTCGTCGTTAATGATGGATTTGTGTTTCGTGCTAACAAGCTATGCATTCCAGCTAGCTCTGTTCGTCTTTTGTTGTTGCAGGAGGCGCATGGAGGAGGATTAATGGGACACTTTGGCGTGAAGAAGACGGAGGACGTACTTGCTACACATTTCTTTTGGCCAAAGATGCGACGGGATGTTGAGCGTTTTGTTGGTCGCTGCACTACATGTCCAAAAGCTAAGTCACGATTCAATCCTCATGGTTTATATATGCCTTTGCCTGTCCCTAGTGTTCCTTGGGAAGATATATCTATGTACTTTGTTTTGGGTTTACCTCGAACAAAGAAGGGGAGGGATAGCATATTTGTTGTCGTGGATAGGTTCTCGAAGATGGCACACTTTATACCATGTCATAAAAGCGATGATGCTGCTAATGTTGCTGATTTGTTCTTTCGTGAAATTATTCGCTTGCATGGTGTGCCAAATACTATTGTTTCAGATCGTGATACTAAATTTCTTAGCCACTTTTGGAGATGTTTATGGGCTAAGTTGCGGACTAAACTGCTTTTTACTACTACTTGTCACCCCCAAACTGATGGACAAACTGAAGTAGTCAACAGAACTTTGTCTACTATGCTTAGGGCTGTTTTGAAGAATAATAAGAAAATGTGGGAAGAATGCTTGCCTCATATTGAATTTGCTTATAATCGTTCGTTGCATTCTACTACTAAGATGTGCCCTTTTGAAATTGTCTATGGTTTCCTACCTCGTGCACCTATTGATTTGTTGCCTCTTCCATCTTCGGAGAAGGTTAATTTTGATGCTAAACAACGTGCTGAATTGATCTTAAAAATGCATGAGTTAACTAAGGAAAATATTGAGCGCATGAATGCTAAATATAAACTTGTTGGAGATAAGGATAGAAAACGTGTTGTCTTGGCACCTGGAGATCTTGTTTGGTTATATTTGCGTAAGGATAGGTTTCCTAATTTGCGCAAGTCAAAACTAATGCCACGTGCTGACGGTCCTTTCAAGGTGTTAGAGAAAATAAATGATAATGCATATAAACTTGAGCTGCCTGCAGATTTTGGGGTTAGTCCCACATTTAACTTTGCAGATTTGAAGCCTTACTTGGGTGAGGAAGATGAGCTTCCGTCGAGGACGACTTCAATTCAAGAAGGGGAGGATGATGAAGACATCACTAACAAGGTTACACCCACAGCTCCAACTGACACATATACAGGACCAATTACTAGAGCTCGCGCACGCCAATTAAATTACCAGGTACTTTCGTTTCTTGGTAATGAATCTAATGTTCATGAGAATATGATGCTGCCTAAATTGGATACATTTGTCTTGCTTACCAATGAAGGGCCTAGCTTGGACAAAAAGGATGAACATTGGAGCAAGATCAAGCATGGAGATGATGGCATGCGCAAGGGGAACAAGAACGGAGTTTCAATTGATGATTTTAGGACTTTGAAGCCACCATAATGAGTGCGAGAAGCCTTGGACGAAATATACAAGATGCCACTTCATAAATTTCGTCCAGAGGCTATTATAGGTGCTGCGTCACCTTATTATTGGGCCAGGCCCATGTAATTTCGAAATACTTGAGTATAGGCTGTTTTTAGAGTCCGTATGTGTGGGGAAACAAGAGTTAGGGTTGGTTTCGGACCCCTTCACCAAGGGCCACGAAATTGCCCCCTCTTTCCCCCATATATACAGCCCTTAGGGCGTCGTTTAGACATTGGGTTTTGTTTAGATTAAAAGTTCGCCATAGCTGCAACTTCGCGTACTTCGTTTGTGTTCAACGACCAGACCAAGGCGTCATAGAACCCCACCTTGATCAATAAAGCTTTCCTCTTATATTCGCAATATCCAGATTGCAATCTTAGTTTCTTGCTTGTTCTTTGTTTGCCTGCAGGAAACAGACCTTCGTGGTCAGGTTGATCGTGCTCCGGCGTGGTCAACAACCTCTCGGAGTTGGTTTAGCGATTGCTAAGGCGCGACGTCCTCGCACGTTCGTTGTCGGATCGTCAAAGTCGACTTCCTCCAAAACGATAGCCACCATCTCATCGAAAGACGGGACACCTTTGCCTCTATCAGTGACACCCCGAGACTGGTGCGCCAGGTGTCAGCCAGTTATTCGTAGACGTTGCCTTGTCATCTTTCCTGCGTGTTGTATTTTGCCATGTCATCATGTGCATTGCATCATCATGTTTTCAAAACTTGCATCCGCCCGAGTTCCCTCGTCCTCTCCGTTGTCCGTTCTAAGCCCAGACACACTCACACGCGCCCGCGGTGCCTCCGAATATTTATTTTGTGAGTGGCCGGAAAACGTTCTCGGAATGGGTTGAAACTTGGCGTGTGGTCTTATTATAGCATAGGTAGACCCTCTGTCAAGTTTCGTCGCGTTCGGAGCTCGTTTGATAGCCCAACGGTTAACCGTGTTAACCGCCGGAAGCCTCTTCTCTTTTGGCCCAGCATCCCTTTCACACAGCCCATCTAGCCCATTCTAACCCCTCCATGCTCTTGGCCGTTTGATCACGATCGCGTGGCCGTGAACGGCTCCTCATTTGGACACTCCTAGCTCCCTCTAGCTATAAATATGTGTCTCCCCTCCATTTTTCGCGCAGATCAAACCCTACCCCGTCCTCCTTCGCGCAGCCGAACATGTCCGTCCACCTCCCGAACGTGTCCATCCCCGTAGCCACGTCGCCCGGGCCAATCCGGTGCTGACACGTCAGCTGCGCCGCCGCCGCGAGCCACTCACCCGCCGCCACGTCACCGCCTCCACGCCTCCAGCCGCCACGCCCCGGGGAAGCCCATCACGGACCCGCCCGGGCCCGGATCTGCGCCGCCGCCTACGCACCAGGACCGCGCCCCGCCCCATTTGCCCGGCAGTGGCGCTCCTCCCCGCCACCGTGGCCTACCCCGCCGCCATTCATGCGCCGCCGGTACCGCCTCTCGCCGGAGTTGTCTTCGTCGATGGCCTCCTCGACCTCCTCCCTCATCGGATCCATCACCCCCTCGGCCTGATCTGTCCGTTGCCGCCGAGCTCCGCCGCGCCCGTCGCCGGAATCCCTCTCGCCGGAGCTCCTAGCGCCGCCGCCTTCTGCGCTCGGGCGCTCGGGCAAGAAGACGACGACGCCCGCTTCGCCTGGGCCACCTCCCTTCGGCCTCGTGGGCTGCAGCCACTTAGGCCCAGCCGCGGGCTCACCTCCTCTCGGCCAGGCACAACCTCTGTGGCCCGCCTCCTCGCCCACGGACCCAGCGACCTCCCCTCTGCTTGGGCCGAGCCCACTAGGTTAGGCCCCAGCGCCTTCCTTTTTTTGTTGTTTTGTTTTTTTTTCTTTCCTCATGTTGGGCCGGCCTGCCAAGTTTCGGCCTGTTGCATTTTTTCCCTCTGTGTGAATTTGTCTAATTTCCAAAAAACTGCTAAGTCCTAAAATCTGTTAATAAGTGTGCATGTTCATATACCTGTAACTTTGTCTGTACTTATCCAAATTGAGTGAATGATATGTCAAAATGATCGTGGTGATATGCTCTACACTTTGTTCCATTGTGCCATGCTCATTTGAGTTAATCTACATGCTCTAATCTCTGTTGCAAGAGCGCTACTTGTTATAAACTGTTGCTACTTGTTATTTTGTTGCATGTTTGAGATATGATAACTTGGTGCATGTTTATCCAAATGATGCATATGATATGTCAAAATGTTCATCATGAGATTATCTACATGTTGGTTGATATAGAATACATGTTAGAATTCATGTTGCCATGTTAATCTCTGTTGCAAAAGTGCATTTGGCTGTTAAGTTCTGAAACTTGTTACGAGATGCCTAGTTGAGGAGCTCGTTGCTATTGATGTGTTTGTCCCCATGTCACATGCCTAGATGTTTTAGAATCTCCATCATGTGTTCTTTGCTATGGTGCAAACCATTTGCTATGATATGCCTTGAGGTGACTTAAACATGCTCGCAAACATGCCATGATAATGTTACTGTTTTAACACTTAGTGAAATTTCACTAAGTCTGGAATCTGTAATATCCTGATGCTATGTTTGCTTGTTGTCCTAGGCAAATCCATGTTAGTTTTGGGGTGGCCATTGATCATTCCTTGCTGTATATGTTGTCGTCTATCCATCCATGCCCTCACATGCTCATTTGGGTTGCTGTAGCTTATTTAATTCTTGCTTCCAAGTTGCTATAAAATATTACTGTCAGGTTTATTGTCATGATCAAAATGGTGTAGATTGTTGCTATTGATCCATGCCTCCTGTGGAGATGCTCCAATGGAGTTGTTTGCTGTAGGATATGTCTACTTTATGTCCATGCTTCTTTTCACCATGTTTGAGTGCTGTAGTGTATATATTTCTTGCTCCAAAGTTGCTATGTGGCTGTTAGCTTCAGCTTGTTGTCATATCTTGTTTCATGTGTATCTTTTAGCCCGTTGCTCCATTTTGGGTGTGCCTTATATGAAACTTGTGTGATTTGCATGTAGAATCATAATATCATGTTTTTTTCATGTTTGGAGTGAGTTTACTTGATGTTTGGGTGCATCTTGCACCTTTGCCATGCTTGTCTTGTTTTGCTCATATCTTCTAGGTCGTATCTCCGAATTAAACAAACTTTATATGAAACTTAACTAGAGTTTCATGTAGATCATGTTGGTGCATGTTAACTTTCTGTTTAACAACTTGAACATAAGGTTTGTTCAGATCTGGTCTAATTTCAAGTTATGCACATGAGGGCTTACCGGATTGTTATATGTAGTTTCCGGCCTCATTTAAACTTGTTGACTTGTGTTGTTTTTGAGTGCTTCCTGCCTTGCCATGTTTTGCATCATATATATAATTGTCTTGCATCCTACTTGGTTGAGCATATTGTCATGTTCTTGTGTTGTTTTCCTGTGCTTCCTACCTTGCCATGTATTGCTTCCTGTATAGACTTGTCATGCATCATACCTTGCCATGTATTGCATCATATATAGACTTGTGTTGTTTTCCCGTGCTTCCTACCTTGCCATGTATTGCTTCCTGTTTAGGCTTGTCATGCATCATACCTTGCCATGTATTGCATCATATAGACTTGTGTTGTTTTTCTGTGCTTCCTACCTTGCCATGATTTGCTTCCTGTACAGACTTGTTGTGCATCATATGTAGACTTGTTTTGCATCATACTTGGTTGAGCATATTGTCATGTTCTTGTGTTGTGTGTTTACCGTATTTCTTGCTTCTTCTCGTTAGTTCTTGTTCCGTTGCGTTCGTGAGGATTCGTTCGTCTACCCGTGGTTCTTCTTCAAGGCTTCTTCTTTGTCTTCTTCATGGATCCGTTCTTCTTCCTTGCGGGATCTCAGGCAAGATGACCATACCCTTGGATACCTTTACTATCATTGCCTTTGCTTAGTTGTCTTGATGCTATCGTTATATGTCGCGCTACCCATCTTATTGTCAGCCCCTCTCCTTGTTGCCATGAAACCTCTAACCGTTGAAACCATCCTAGAAAAACCATTGTTTGGCTATGTTACCCACTTGCTCAGCCCCTCTTATAGCGTTGTTAGATGCAGGTGAAGACGAAGATCGTTCCAGGTGGGAACTTGTTGTTGGAATATCACAATATCTATTATTATTGTTAACACACCTATATACTGGGCATGGGTGGAAGGCTTGGCCTTTTGCTCGGTGTTTTGTTCCACTCATGCCACCTTAGGCGCCGATAAACCGGCATTATGTTCCTTGATTTTGCGTTCCTTACACGGTTGGGTATATGGGGACCCCTTGACACTTCGTCTTTGAATAAAACTCCTCCAGCAAGGCCCAACATTGGTTTTAATTTGCCTCATAATAACAACTTAATTAATTAATTAAAGTTGCATAAGAGGGACGCTCCTTGGAGATTCTTTTCTACATAGCAGGGGGGCCAGTGCTGATGGTGTTGGTCCCAAACGGGGAGTATGCGGGGCCACCTTGGGGAAACCCGAGGGCTGGTTTTACTCGTATAATCGCCCATCCGGTCGTGGCCTGAGACGAGATACGCGCGGCTACTATCAGGGTGTCGGCACGCCGGGAGGTCTTGCTGGACTTGTTTTACCATTGTCGAAATGCCTTGTGCACCGGGATGCCGAGCCTGATCGGATCTCCCTAAGATAAGGGGTAATAATTATTATTACTTCAGCTGATCGTGAGAGCTTGTGATGGGCTAAGTTGGGACACCCCTACAGGGTTATGATCTTTCGAAAGCCGCCCGCGGTTATGTGGTGGATTGGAATTTGTTAATGTCCGGTTGTAGGAAACTTGACACAGGATCCGAAGTAAAACACACAACTGTTTGAGTAATCGTGACTGTCTCTTTTCACTTTGAGAAGAGAAAACGGTGGGGTTATGTTTGTCTCGTAGGTAGTTCAGGATCTTTAGCGATCACTGCTAGTTGCGGCCGTTTGCGTAGATGCTCATCTTATTCTTGTACTCGTAAGTTAGCCACCATATATTGCTTAGCCGCTGCTGCAACCTCACGACTTTACCTCTTCCTTCCCATTAAGCTTTGATAGTCGTGTTATGCATGGTTTTGGGATTGCTGAGTCCTCGTGGCTCACAGTTACTACAACAACAGTTGCAGGTGTAGGTTTCCGATGTCTTGACGTGAGAGCATTGTTCTTCTTCTTCTTCTGTCTTGTGTTAGGTTCCGGGTCGGCAACCTGGGATAGCAGATGGATGTCTTTGTGCTTTTCATGTTTGTATCCGTAGTCGGATACCTTGTATTGATGTTGTTGTACTCATGTGACTTGTATGTATTGTTGTATCCCCCATGTATGTATGTAATGGTACGATGTAATGATATCCATCTTGCTAAGTGATACGTCCAAAACGTATCTATAATTTCTGCTTGCTCCATGCCACTTTTTGGTGATATTGCTATGATATTCATACACTTCCATACACTTTTGATCATATTTGGACTAACTTACTAATCCAGTGCACCCCAGTGCCAGTTTCTGTTTTCGGCTGTTTTTGTATTTCAGGTTTTCACGTTTCGAGAACTGCCCAGAAAAATACAGAAAAATATATAAAAAATCAGCGTTCCGGGAACGACACTACTTCCGAAGGGGAGCCTGGGGGGGCCACAGGGGCTCCAGGCGCCCTGTGGGCGCGCCCCCCCTGGGCCGCGCCGGGGGGGGCGCCTCGGCCCCCCGAGAGCCCCCCGGTGCCCTACTTTGGCAGATATTTAAAGGGTCCCCCGTAACCCTTGAAACAAGACTTCTTTCTGTTCCGCCGCCGCCGCCGCTTCCAAGATCGGGAGCACCAGGAGAACTCTTCCCGGCACCCCGCCGGAGGGGAGGATCACCACCGGGAGCTTCTCCACCACCATGGACGCCTCCCGGATGACTCGTGAGTAGTCTCCATTGGACCATGAGTCCATGACCAGTAGCTATGTGATGTTCTCCTCCCGTTCTTGTGCTTCACTAATTAGTCCTCGTGAGCTGCCCTACATGATCGAGGCACCTATGTAATCCTTATGCTGTTGCTATGTTGTGTTTGCTGGGATCCGATGGATTATGAGATTATGTTCAGATTGATCTTGAGTAATATATTTGATTCACCTCTTTTATATTTTAGTTCATAAGTAATTCTTGCATGTTCTCCGTTGTTATTTATTGCTTTGGCCAAGTAGTAGGTAGTGACTCCAAGAGGGAACGTTATGCTCGATTGTGGGTTCATGCCCCTCGATGACTAGCTTGAGTGACAGAAACATGAGTCTAGGGGATGTGCTGTTGCCACAAGGGGGAAAACAACGGTGCTTGTGCCCGCGGGTGCAAGGATTGTTTACTTTACGCAAAGTTCTTTTAATGCAGTTGTCTGTTGCATTGAGTTTACACTATGGGTGGGACTCGCAACTTAATACCAGCGAGATGTTCTGGATAGATATCTCAAGGTGGATGATTAGTAGTAGATATTGATGGATTTCGGTCTACTTACTTTGGCGTACCGCCCATGCTTTGAACCTCAACCTTTCTTGCAATGTAGTCAGCATTGGTTTGCGTTCGTGGTCCTGTCAATTGCCCAGCTGTAATTTGTTACCTCACATAGCTATTTTATCGTCTTTTGGGAGAGAGACATCACTAGTGAACATCATGTGACTCCGGTCCTTATTACCATCATTGATCACATACACTATTTTACTTTCCGCTATTTTACTTACTATTGCAAAACACTATCTATCACTACTATCATATTGCTTTTAACCCTTTGTGAACTACAAGGCCGGAGAGATTGACAAACTCTCTGTACTCGTTGGGAGCAAAGTTATTTGTATCTGTGTGCAGGTCCACGTTGATTGCTAATTGCGCCGTAAGCAATTGACACCTACCTGTTGAACCTAGGAGTCTATGGGATTCGATCCTTGGCATCTTTGCTAGGGGAAAACACTTCTACTTACTGTATCTTACACCTTCCACTTGGGGTAATCCAACGAGGGGTTCGAGGCCCATCAAGGAGTATTTTCTGGCGCCGTTACCGGGGACTCCACTCTTCAGGATAGGGGAGTTGCATGCTATCTTTTACCTTTGCTTTTTAGTCTTGCTAGTTTACCTTTCATTATTTGCTTTAGTTCCTTTTATCGAAAATCACAAAAATAGTTATCTTGCTTGCTTGCTACTATGGGTTCCACCGAGAACACCAAGTTGTGTGACTTCACTAGTCACAACAACGATGACTTTATCAGCACACCTATCACTACACCTGCCACTTCAGTACCTTCATATGAAATTAAACCTGCTTTACTGAACTTAGTCATGAAAGACCAATTCTCCGGTGCTGGAGATGATGATGCTTTACACTTGAACAACTTTGTAGAACTTTGTGATATGCAAAAGTACCAAGAAATAGATGGTAATATTGTTAAGCTTAAGCCTTTTCCTTTCTCTTTGAGAGGAGGAGCAAAAATTTGGTTTCAGTCTTTGCCTAGAAATAGCATAGATTCATGGGACAAGTGCAAAGATGCTTTTATTGGAAAATACTATCCGCCTGCTAAAATTATCCAACTTAGAAGTAACATCATGAATTTTAAACAATTGGATAATGAACATGTTGCCCAAGCTTGGGAACGTATGAAGTCTCTTATCAAGAACTGCCCTACTCACGGTTTGACTACTTGGATGGTTATCCAAACTTTTTATGCAGGCTTGAACTTTACCTCGCGGAACTTGTTAGATTCGGCCGCGGGAGGAACTTTTATGTCAACTACACTTGGTGCTGCCACAAAGCTTCTCGATGAGATGATGACCAACTATTCCCAATGGCACACCGAACGCGCTCCAACAGGTAGGAAGGTAAACTCTGTCGAGGAGATTTCCTCCCTCAATGAAAAAGTTGACTTGATCATGTCTCTACTTTTGAAGCAATCTACTGCTGATCCTCGTGATGTTCCTTTGAATTCTTTGATTGCTCAAGAACAAGTAGATGTTAACTTTATCTCTAGAAACAATTTCAACAACAATGCTTATAGGAGTAACTTTGGTAACAATTCTAGACCGTTCCCCTCTAACTCTTATGGGAACAACAATGCTTATCCTAGTACCAAGAACTCCAACACTGAACTAGAGACCATGCTTAGAGATTTCATCACTACCCAAAAAGCCTTTAATAAGAATGTAGAAGAGAAACTACATAAACTAGATGATCTTTCTTTTGAGGTAGACCACTTATCCAATGAGTTAAAATTGCTAAAAATTGAAACTTCTTCTCTTAAGGAGAAGGAAGTCATCCCTATTAATGCTACTCAAGTGCAAATCAATGAAAATATTAGGATGATGGCTAAGCTTAAAGAGAGATGGGCTAGAGAAAGGGAGGAAGAGGAAAGAATTAAGAGCCTTCCTACCCACCACACTGTTGCTACTATCCAAGTTATTGAGAATGTTCACACTCTTAGCACCCAATGTACTCCTGGTCCCAATGGACCTATTAATGGTGATGCTATAGAAACTACCAAAAAGGTGAGCCTTAAGGACACCACTACTACCTTACTTGATGCTCGCGACCTTGATTTTGATAATTGCACTCTTACATAAGTTATTGATTTCCTTCACAAGATGTCTAGAGATCCCCGCACTAGCACGCTTAACCTTGCCTTCACAGAGCATATCACTAATGCTCTCATCAAAGCTAGGGAGGAGAAACTTAGAGTAGAAGCCTCCATACCTAGAAATCTAGAGGATGGTTGGGATCCTATGATAAAAATTTATTTGAATGACTTCTCTTGTTATGCATTATGTGATGTTGGTGCTAGTACCTCTGTTATGCCCAAAAGGATATATGATATGCTTAAATTGAAACCGTATGATTCTTGTTCTTTTGGTGTTCGTCTCGTTGATTCTTCCGTAAAGAAACCTTTGGGGAGGATCGACGATGTTCTTATTGTTGTCAATGATAATTATGTGCCCGTTGATTTCACTATTATGGATATTGAATGTGATCCTTCATGTCGAATTATTTTGGGACGTCCCTTTTTGCGCACCGTTGGTGTTGTCATTGACATGAAAGAGGGTAATATAAAATTTCAGTTTCCTCTCAAGAAAGGGATGGAACACTTCCCTCGTAAGAAGGTCAAGTTACCTTTTGAGTCCGTTGTACGGGCTAGTTATTCTTTTACTTTTGATAAAACTTGATCTATGCATTATGCCTAGCTTAAAGGCATAAAAGAAAGCGCTTTTGGGAGGCAGCCCACATGAATAATTTTTTTTGCTTTTGTTGTGTCTTGATGTTGTTTACTGCTGTAGCATCATCATTGTATCTTTACTTTTCATATTTGTGCCAAGTATAGCCTCTGATTGCTAGAAAGTTCAAAAGTTGTGAGGTGCTGTCCAGGAAACAGATTCTGTCCTTGGATAGAAATATTCGTATAAAATCACCAGATCATCTTTTTCGTCTGAATTGTTTCGACAGCATTCTCTATATAATTGTCTTTCGTGTGTCAGTTCTGAGTTTTTTGATTTGAGTTGCAGAAGTATCCCGAACAGGTCAATTACTTCCTGCTGTTCTGTTTTTCATAGATTCTGTCCTGTTTTGCCTTACCTTCACTTTGCAAATTAAGAACTTGCTTTTTCTTTGCAAAAATCTTTTGGAAATCTTGAGAAACAGTAGAACTTCAATAATATCCTTATTTCCAGCAAGGTATAATTATTTTATTAAGGGTACTAACCTCGCTAATCAGATTATGGATGAGTTATGTATGAAGGGAGTTTTCAAGTGTGCGAGGGAAGATGATAAAAAGATTCAGGAGTGTCAAGCGCTCAAGCTTGGGGATGCCCCCGTGCACCCCCAAGAAATATTCAAGGAGACTCAAGCGTCTAAGCTTGGGGGTGCCCCCCGTGCATCCCCTTCTCCATCAACATTATCAGTTCGTCTTTCGTTCCGATATATTTTTATCACTTCATGTGTTATGTGCTATGCTTGGAGCGTCTTGCTTTTAGTTTTCTTTTTAGTTTTACATAACGAGTCGGAACCCAGCATTCCTTTATGTGGGAGAGAAACACGCTCCACTTCTACCTAGAACATTACATAGCATTTTCATGTCTATTTATGCTGTGTGTGTTCTTTGTCTTTTTAATAGCTACTATCATGCTTTGCTCTTAGTATTCATGCTTATCTTTTCAAGAGCTTCTATTTAGTTGGTTGCTTGAACTCTCTTTAATTACCATGCTCACCTTATTAAGAGAGTTTGCTTCCGTTGCATGGGTTAATGTGTCTATGATAAAGATGCTACTTTCATGATGGTGCTTAGTAGTTCAGGTTTTCTTATGGTTAATCTCAAAGTAGCTGGGGGGTTCCCAATGTGTCATTGGAATACCAACTTGGTTTGTTTGCCTATGATGTGGTATGGTTTAGTAATATCTTCCTTCGAGAATTTATTTTGATTGACTTGGCGTATGCTCACGCATATTCAAGACTGTAAAGAAAGTCTGTCAAGCCTTGATGATCTTTTGTTTCTAAGTAGCGATATAACTACCATGCCTGATTCAATATTGCTTTGTCGCTCTGCATGATTATGACCGTCATTGCTCTCTTAGTTGGTCGCTCCCAGTCTTTTGCTAACCTCCACCTACACTAAGCAAATTAACCATGCAATACATAGCTCATGGGAAAGTAGCCTAAAAACTATTGTGGTAAAGAATATGTTGCTTATGTATCTTATTTCTTATGAGTTGCTTGCTGAGCGGTAACCATGTTTCTGGGGACGCCCTCAACTGTCACACTTTTGTTGAATATCATGTGAGTTGCTATGCATGTTCGTCTTCTCTGAAGTAAGGGTGATTTACCGTGGGTTGAATTAATATGCATATTGTTAGAGAAGAACATTGGGCCGCCAACCAAAGCCATGCCTCATGGTGGAAGTTTTAGCTTGGACCTTAATCCTCAATCTCTCATGAGAATATGCTTATGCATTAAAGAGGAGTCCATCATCTATTTTCTATGTTGTCCCGGTATGGATGTCCTCAAGTTGAGATTTATCAAAAACGAGAAATCAAATGCGATCTATCTCCTTGGACCTTTGTACAGGTGGCATAGAGGTACCCCTTTGTGACACTTGGTTAAAACATATGCAATGCAATGATAACCCATGGGGATCCGAGCTAATTAGGACAAGGAGCGAGCACTATTGGTATTCGATGCATGAGGCTTGCAACTTATAAGATGTTTTATACATGACACATATGAAGTACTACTACCGTTGACACAATTGCTTCCATGTTTCATAATAAAAAGCTCTAGCACTTCAAGCATCAACTACTGAGAGCATGATTGTCATTCTGAGTGTAATGTGCATTGTCCCAAAGTAGCATTGTCTTTTGCATGATTGTGATATCGTTTATTCTGAAATGATTGTATCTAGTCATCACTTAAACCTTGAAGGTGCCCTTGCATTTATGTTTTGCATCACTAAAGGGGGCAAGCTAGATATCACTTGATCATATTTGCACATCATGTTCATTGCAAATCTTTTTGATGTTTCAGTTTCATATTGTAAAACTTTCAGTCATTTGTGATTTTCTCTTGAGACAACTTAATTACTTTAGAATCATTGTCTCAGTAAGCTTTTGTCATATGACTATGAGAAAGTCCAATATGGTTAATAGCATGTCACCACAGAAATTATTCTTTTTATCATTTACCTACTCGAGGACGAGCAGGAATTAAGCTTGGGGATGTTGATACGTCCAAAACGTATCTATAATTTCTGCTTGCTCCATGCCACTTTTGGGTGATATTGCTATGATATTCATACACTTCCATACACTTTTGATCATATTTGGACTAACTTACTAATCCAATGCACCCCAGTGCCAGTTTCTGTTTTCGGCTGTTTTTGTATTTCAGGTTTTCACGTTTCGAGAACTGCCCAGAAAAATACAGAAAAAATATATAAAAAATCAGCGTTCCGGGAACGACACTGCTTCCGAAGGGGAGCCTGGGGGGGGCACAGGGGCTCCAGGCGCCCTGTGGGCGCGCCCCCCCCCTGGGCCGCGCCGAGGGGGCGCCTCGGCCCCCCGAGAGCCCCCCGGTGCCCTACTTTGGCAGATATTTAAAGGGTCCCCCGTAACCCTTGAAACATGACTTCTTTTCGCAATCCCATCTCTGTTCCGCCGCCGCCGCCGCTTCCAAGATCGGGAGCACCAGGAGAACTCTTCCCGACACCCTGCCAGAGGGGAGGATCACCACCGGGAGCTTCTCCACCACCATGGACGCCTCCCGGATGACTCGTGAGTAGTCTCCCTTGGACCATGAGTCCATGACCAGTAGCTATGTGATGTTCTCCTCCCGTTCTTGTGCTTCACTAATTAGTCCTCGTGAGCTGCCCTACATGATCGAGGCACCTATGTAATCCTTATGCTGTTGCTATGTTGAGTTTGCTGGATCCGATGGATTATGAGATTATGTTCAGATTGATCTTGAGTAATATATTTGATTCACCTCTTTTATATTTTAGTTCATAAGTAATTCTTGCATGTTCTCCGTTGTTATTTATTGCTTTGGCCAAGTAGTAGGTAGTGACTCCAAGAGGGAACGTTATGCTCGATTGTGGGTTCATGCCCCTCGATGACTAGCTTGAGTGACAGAAACATGAGTCTAGGGGATGTGCTGTTGCCACAAGGGGGAAAACAACGGTGCTTGTGCCTGCGGGTGCAAGGATTGTTTACTTTACGCAAAGTTCTTTTAATGCAGTTGTCTATTGCATTGAGTTTACACTATGGGTGGGACTCGCAACTTAATACCAGCGAGATGTTCTGGATAGATATCTCAAGGTGTATGATTAGTAGTAGATATTGATGGATTTCGGTCTACTTACTTTGGCGTACCGCCCATGCTTTGAACCTCAACCTTTCTTGCAATGTAGTCAGCATTGGTTTGCGTTCGTGGTCCTGTCAATTGCCCATCTATAATTTGTTACCTCACATAGCTGTTTTATTGTCTTTTGGGAGAGAGACATTACTAGTGAACATCATGTGACTCCGGTCCTTATTACCATCATTGATCACATACACTATTTTACTTTCCGCTATTTTACTTACTATTGCAAAACACTATCTATCACTACTATCATATTGCTTTTAACCCTTTGTGAACTACAAGGCCGGAGAGATTGACAACCTCTCTGTACTCGTTCGGAGCAAAGTTATTTGTATCTGTGTGCAGGTCCACGTTGATTGCTAATTGCGCCGTTAGCAATTGACACCTACCTGTTGAACCTAGGAGTCTTTGGGGATTCGATCATTGGCATCTTTGCTAGGGGAAAACACTTCTACTTACTGCATCTTACACCTTCCACTTGGGGTAATCCAACGAGGGGTTCGAGGCCCATCACTAAGCGCCCGAAATGCGGTTGTGCCCCAATCACGTAAGTGTCACGTGATCGGGATAGAATCGCATCTTGGGCCTGACAATCACATAAAGCATTCTTTTCATGATGCATAAGCATAGAAATTTTGCTACTCTCCACATAAGCAAATTTATTCTCATGAATAGTACTGGGAGCTGATACGTCTCCAACGTATCTATAATTTTTTATTGTTCCATGCTATTATTTATGATGTTTTTGATGTTTAATGGGCTTTGTTATACACTTTTATATTATTTTTGGAACTAACCTACTAACCCAAAGGCCCAGTCCAGATCGCTGTTTTTGCCTGTTTCAGGGTTTTACAGAAAAGGGATATCAACCGGAGTCCAGACGGAATAAAACCTTCGGGAGAGATATTTTTGGAGAAAATCACGCACGGGAGACTTGAGAACCACGGAGTAGGGCTCGCGTGGTGCCCACGAGGGTGGGCCCCCCTAGAGCGCGCCCCCTGCCACGTGGGCCCACGTAAGGCCCCCGGTGCCCTCCTTCCTCCTATATAAGCCTACGCACCCTGAAACCATCAGGAGAGAAGAAAAAACCCTAGTTCCACCGACGTAACCTTCTGTTCCCGTGAGATCCCATCTTGGGGCCTGTTTCGGAGCTCCGCCGGAGGGGGGATCTACCACGGAGTGCTTCTACATCATCATCATCGCGTCACCATGAGTTTTCCGTAGTTTACCATAGACCTTCGGGTCCATAGCTAGTATCTAGATGGCTTCTTCTCTCTCTTTGGATCTCAATACAAAGTTCTCCTCGGCCTTCGAGGAGATCTATTCGATGTAATCTCTTTTTGCGGTGTGTTTGTCAAGATACGATGAATTGTGGGTTTATGATCAAGATTATCTATGAGAAATATTTGGTTCTTTTCTGAACTCTTTATGTATGATTATAATATCCTTGCAATTCTCTTTGAATTATTGGTTTGGTTTGGCCTACTAGATATATAGTTCTTGCAATGGGAGAAGTGCTTGGCTTTGGTATCAATCTTGCGGTGTCCTTTCCTAGTGACAGTAGGGGCAGCAAGGCACGTATTGTATTGTCGCCATCGAGGATAAAAAGATGGGGTTTATATCATATTGCTTGAGTTTATCCCTTTACATCATGTCATCTTGCTTAAGGCGTTACTCTATTCTTATGAACTCAATACACTAGATGCATGCTGGATAGCGGTCGATGTGTGGAGTAATAGTAGTAGATGCAGAATCGTTTCGGTCTACTTGTCTCGGACGTGATGCCTATATATAATGATCATGCCTAGATAGTCTCATAATTATTCGCTTTTCTATCAATTGATCAACATTAATTTGTTTACCCGCCGTAGAATATCGCTATCATGAGAGAAGCCACTAGAGAACACTATGGCCCCTAGGTCTATTCTCAACATATCAATCTACACCTACTTTACTTCTTCCGCTTTTACATTCTGTTCTTATAATAAAAAGTACCAATAATATAAATTATCATTTCTATCAGATCTCACTTTCGTAAGTGATCGTAAAGGGATTGAAATTATCATCTCTATCAGATCTCACTTTCGTAAGTGATCGTAAAGGGATTGACAACCCCTTATCGTGTCAGGTGCGAAGTTCTTATTTGTTTGTGCAGGTGCAAGGGACTCGTGCGCGGTCTCCTACTGGATTGATACCTTGGTTCTCAAAAACTGAGGGAAATACTTACGCTACTGTGCTTCATCTCCCTTTCCTCTTCGAGGGAATACAACGCAAGCTCGAGAAGTAGCAATAAGAATTTCTGGCGCCGTTGCCGGGGAGGCTTACGCAAAAGTCATATACCAAGTACCTATCACAAATCCTTATCCTTCGCATTACATTTTTTTCTTCTCGTTTTCCTCTCCCCCACTTCCCCTTGCCGTTTTATTTTCCCTTCCTTTTTGCCGTGTGTTTACCGTCTGCTTGTCTCTTGTTTGCTTGTGTGCTATGTGCCCTCTATTAGCTTGCATCTTCGCTAGCTGAATTATGGATCCTCATCCACTTGCTAAGCTCTTTAAGAGATCCAATTATGTTGAACCAATTGCTAGTGAGCTGCGTGCACTAGATTATCTTTATGGGGTTTTACTTGAAATTTATGAATCTGAAAATTGTGAGGAATTGTTAAAAGAAAAAGTGATTCATATTAGCTCCTTAAATAAAAAGCATGATTGCAAGGATGTTACTATAAATTCTGTTGATGTCAATTGTGCTAATAAGATGCAAAACCCTAAGCTTGGGGATGCTAGTTTTGCTATGTCTACTACTTATTACAATGATCATGATTCGGGCGATTCTTCTTATGATCTTGAAAATTTATTTAATCCCCATGATGAATATGAGATTGATAATAATGTTGGCAATAATATTGAAAGTGGGTTTGGAGAGGTCATGACTTTAGTTAATGTTGATCCCACTATTTTGGAAGAGTGTCAACTTCGTATGCATGTTGACCATGTCGAGAATATGCTATGTGATAGCTATATTGTTGAATTTGCTTATGATACTACATGCAATTATTATGAGAGAGGAAAATATGGCTGTAGAAATCTTCAGGTTACTAAATTACCTCTCTTCATGTTGAGATTGCTATTGTTTCTTTCTCCTTCCTTGCATATGCTAGATCTTGCTTGTCTTGGTAATTTGTTTTCCTATAAGATGCCTATGCATAGGAAGTATGTTAGACTTAGATGTGTTTGTCACATGTTTTATGATGCTCTCTTTGTGCTTCAATTCTTGTCTTTCATGTGAGCGTCATTAAAATCATGCCTAGCTAGGGGCGTAAAACGATAGCGCTTGTTGGAAGGCAAACCAATTTTATATTTTTTGTTTTTGCTTCTGTTTAGGAATAAATATTGCGCCTAGCTTCTGTTTAGATGTGGTTTTGTGTTTTGTTTAGACTTTGTGCCAAGTAGAACCTTTGGAAAGACTTGTGTGAAGTTTACGTGATCTTGCTGTAAAAAACAGAATCGTTAGCGCTCGCTAGAATGGTCATCAGATTTTACTGGAGCATGATATTTAGTTGATTCTTTTTGCAGATTATTAATAGACAAATTCCTCATGTTAACCAATTTAGTTTGAATTTTTTGGAGTTACAGAAGTATGTGAAACCTGCAGATTACTACAGACTATTCTGTTTTTGACAGATTCTGTTTTTCGCGTGTTGTTTGCTTATTTCAATGCATCTATGAGTAAGATTGGGAAGTATAAACCATAGAGAAGTTGGAATACAGTAGGTTTAACACCAATATAAACAAAGAATGAATTCATTGCAGTACCTTTGAGTAGTGGTTTGCTTTCTTATACTAACGGAGCTCACGAGATTTCTGTCTAAGTTTTGTGTTGCGAAGTTTTCAAGTTTTAAGTATTGCTTTGATGGACTATGGAACAAACAGTGACAAGAGCCTAAGCCTGGGGATGCCCATGGCACCCCAAGTTAAAATTTAAGGACAACCAAAAGCCTAAGCTTGGGGATGCCCCGGGAAGGCATCCCCTCTTTCGTCTTCATCCATCAGTAACTATACTCGGAGCTATATTTTTATTCACCACATGATATGTGTTTTGCTTGGAGCGTCTTGTATAATTTGAGTCTTTTCTTGTTAGTTTGACACAATTATCCTTGTTGGACACACCTATTTGAGAGAGTTAAATATGGCCTAGGAATTGTTAGAACACTCTATGTGCAACACTTATATCTTTTGAGTTGAATAGTTTTTGCTCTAGTGCTTCACTTATATCTTTTGAGTTGAATAGTTTTTGCTCTAGTGCTTCACTTATATCTTTTGAGTTGAATAGTTTTTGCTCTAGTGCTTCACTTATATCTTTTAGAGCACGGTGGTGATAATATTTTGAAGAAATTGTTGAAATCTCATGCTTCACTTATATCCTTTTGAGAGTCTATTAAAACATCATGGTATTGTGCTTAGGCTATAAAACTAGTCTTCACATGATAGACATCCAATATCAATGTAGTAAAAACTTTCACACTAAGTGCATTGAATATGATGAGAAGTTGGATGCTTGACAATTGTTTTGAGATATGAGGATAGTGATATTGGAGTCATGCTACTGGAGTTATTATGAAATTGAGAAATACTTGTGTTAAGGTTAGTGATTCTCGTAGCATGCACGTATGGTGAACCACTATGTGACGAAGTTAGAGCATGAGGTATTTGTAAAGTGTCAACCTTTGTGTGGAGGTCGGGGGCGCGCGATGGTTAACTCCTACCAACCTCCCCCCTAGGAGCATGCGTTGATTGCTTTGTTTTGATGACTTGTAGATTTTTGCAATAAGTATATGAGTTCTTTATGACCAATGTTGAGTCCATGGATTATATGCAGTCTCTCCCTTCCACCATTGCTAGCCTCTCTTGTATAGTGCAACTTTCGCCAATACCATACACCCACTATATATCCTTCCTCAAAACAGCCACCATATTATTCCTCAAAACAGCCACCATATATATTCCTCAAAACAGCCACCATACCTACCTATCATGGCATTTCCATAGCCATTTCGAGATATATTGCCATGCAACTTTCCACCATTCCGTTCATATGACACGCTTCATATTGTCATATTGCCATGCAAGATCATATAGTTGACATCGTATTTGTGGCAAAGCCACCATGCATAATTTTTCATACATATCACTCTTGATTCATTGCACATCCCGGTACACCGCCGGAGGCATTCATATAGAGTCATACTTTGTTCTAGTATCAAGTTGTAATATCGATTTGTATTGAAAGTGTGATGATCATCATTATTAGAGCATTGTCCCGTGTGAGGAAAGGCTAAATCAATAAAGCCCCTATAACAAAAAAGAAAAGGAAAAGAAAGGCCAAAAAAAGGCCCGAAAAAAAGAAAAAGAAAAGAAAAAGGGACAATTGCTACTATCTTGTTCCACACTTGTGCTTCAAAGTAGCACCATGTTCTTCACAATAGAGTGTCTCATGTTTAGTCACTTTCACATACTAGTGGGAATTTTCATTATAGAACTTGGCTTGTATATTCCAACGATGGGCTTCCTCAAATGCCCTAGGTCTTCGTGAGCAAGCAAGTTGGATGCACACCCACTAGTTTCTTTTGTAGAGCTTTCGTACATATTTAGCTCTAGTGCATCTGTTGCATGGCAATCCCTACTCACTCACATTGATATATATTGATGGGCATCTCCATAGCCCGTTGATACGCCTAGTCGATGTGAGACTATCTCCCTCCTTTTTGTCTTCTCCACAACCACCTCTCTATTCCACATAGTGCTATGTCCATGGCTCACGCTCATCTATTGCGTGAAAAGCTGAAAGGTTTGAAAGAATAGAGTATGAAAACAAGTGCTTGGCTGAAATCGGGGTTGTGCATGATATGAATATTTTGTGTGATGAAGAGGGAGCATAGCCAGACTATATGATTTTGTAGGGATAACTTTCTTTAGCCATAGTATTTTGAGAAGACATGATTGCTTTGTTAGTATGCTTGAAGTATTATTATTTCTTATGTCAATATAGACTTTTGTCTTGAATCTTTCAGATCTGAACATTCATGCCACAATTAAGAGAATTACATTGAAAATCTATGTTGGTTAGCATTCCACATAAAAAATTCTGTTTTTATCATTTACCTACTCGAGGACGAGCAGGAATTAAGCTTGGGAATGCTTGATAAGTCTCCAACGTATCTATAATTTTTTTATTGTTCCATGCTATTATTTATGATGTTTTGGATGTTTAATGGGCTTTGTTATACAATTTTATATTATTTTTGGGACAAACCTACTAACACAAAGGCCCAGTCCATATTGCTGTTTTTTGCCTGTTTCAGGGTTTTACAGAAAAGGGATATCAAACGGAGTCCAAACGGAATAAAATCTTCGGGAGAGATATTTTTGGAGAAAATCACGCACAGGAGACTTGAGAACCATGGAGTAGGGCTTGCATGCTGCCCACGAGGGTGGGGGCGCGCCCCTGCCTCGTGGGTCCCACGTAAGGCCCCCGGTGCCCTCCTTCCTCCTTTATAAGCCTACGTACACTGAAACCATCAGGAGAGAAGAAAAAACCCTAGTTGCACCGCCATAACCTTCTGTTCCCGTGGGATCTCATCTTGGGGCCTGTTTCGGAGCTCCGCCGGAGGGAGGATCTACCATGGAGTGCTTCTACATCATCATCATCGCCTCACCATGAGTTGTGAGTAGATTACCACAGACCTTCGGGTCCATGGCTAGTATCTAGATGGCTTCTTCTCTCTCTTTGGATCTCAATACAAAGTTCTCCTCGGTCTTCGAGGAGTTCTATTCGATGTAATCTCTTTTTGCGGTGTGTTTGTCGAGATCCGATGAATTGTGGGTTTATGATCAAGATTATCTATGAGAAATATTTGGTTCTTTTCTGCACTCTTTATGTATGATTATAATATCCTTGCAAGTCTCTTCGAATTATTGCTTTGGTTTGGCCTACTAGATCTATAGTTCTTGCAATGGGAGAAGTGCTTGGCTTTGGGTTCAATCTTGCGGTGTCCTTTCCCAGTGACAGTAGGGGCAGCAAGGCACGTATTGTATTGTTGCCGTCGAGGATAAAAAGATTGGGTTTATATCATATTGCTTGAGTTTATCCCTTTACATCATGTCATCTTGCTTAAGGCGTTACTCTGTTCTTATGAACTCAATACACTAGATGCATGCTGGATAGCGGTCAATGTGTGGAGTAGTAGTAGTAGATGCAGAATTGTTTCGGTCAACTTGTCTCGGACGTGATGCCTATATATAATGATCATGCCTAGATAGTCTCATAATTATTCGCTTTTCTATCAATTGCTCGACAGTAATTTGTTTACCCACCATAGAATATCGCTATCATGAGAGAAGCCACTAGAGAACACTATGGCCCCCGGGTCTATTCTCAACATATCAATCTACACCTACTTTACTTTTTCCGCTTTTACTTTTTATTCTTATAATAAAAAATACCAAAAATATAAACTATCATCTCTATCAGATCTCACTTTCGTAAATGACCTTACAGGGATTGACAACCCCTTATCGCGTTGGGTGCGAAGTTCTTATTTGTTTGTGTTGGTGCGAGGGACTCGCGCGTGGTGTCCTACTGGATTGATACCTTGGTTCTCAAAAACCGAGGGAAATACTTACGCTACTGTGCTGCATCTTGATAGAGGCAAAGGTATCCCGTCTTTCAATGAGATGGTGGCTATCGTTTTCCGTGGAGTAGACTTTGACGATCCGACTACGAACGCGCGAGGACGTTGTGCCTTAGCAATCGCTAAACTAACTCCGAGAGGTTATTGACCATGCCGGAGCACGATCAACCTGACCACGAGGGTCTATTTCCTGCAAGCAAACGAAGAACAAGCAAGAAACTAAGATTGCAATATGGATATTGCGAATGTAAGAGGAAAGATTTATTGATCAAGGTGGGGTTCTGTGACGTCTTTGTCTGGTCGTTGAACACAAATGAAGTACGCAAAGTTGCAGCTATGGAAAAATTAAATATAAACAAAACCCAAAGTCTAAGCGATGACCTAAGGGCTGTATATATGGGGGAAGAGGGGGGAATTTTGTGGCCCTTGGAGGAGGGGTCCGAAACCAACCCTAACTCTTGTTTCCCCACACATACGGACTCTAAAAACAGCCTATACAGAAGTATTTCGAACTTACATGAGGTGATGCAGCACCTATAATAGCCTCTGGACGAAATTTATGAAGTGGCATCTTGTATATTTCGTCCAAGGCTTCACGCAATCATTATGGTGGCTTCAAAGTCCTGAAATCATCACTTGTAACTCCGTTTTGTTCCCCTTGCGCATGCTATCATCTCCATGCTTGATCTTGCTCCAATGTTCATCCTTCTTGTCCAAGCTAGGCCCTTCATTTGTAAGCAAGACAAATGTATCCAATTTAGGCGGCATCATATTCTCATGAACATTAGAATCATTACCAAGAAACGAAAGTACCTGGTAATTTAATTAGCGTGCACGAGCTCTAGTAATTGGTCTTGTATATGTGTCAGTTGGGGCTGTGGGTGTAACCTTGTTAGTGATGTCCTCATTATCCTCCCCTTCTTGAATTGAAGTCGTCCTCGACGGAAGCTCTTCTTCCTCACCCAAGTAAGGCTTCAAATCTGCAATGTTAAATGTGGGACTAACCCCAAAATCTGCAGGCAGCTCAAGTTTATATGCATTATCATTTATTTTCTCTAACACCTTGAAAGGACCATCAGCACGTGGCATTAGCTTTGACTTGCGCAAATTAGGAAACCTATCCTTACGCAAATGTAACCAAACAAGATCTCCAGGTGCAAAAACAACACGTTTTCTACCCTTATCTCCAACAAGTTTATATTCAGCATTCATGCGCTCAATATTTTCCTTAGTTAACTCATGCATTTTTAAGATCAATTAAGCACGTTGTTTAGCATCAAAATTAACCTTCTCCGAAGATGGAAGAGGCAACAAATCAATAGGTGCACGAGGTAGGAAACCATAGACAATTTCAAAAGGGCACATCTTAGTAGTAGAATGCAACGAACGATTATAAGCAAATTCAATATGAGGCAAGCATTCTTCCCACATTTTCTTGTTATTCTTCAAAACAGCCCTAAGCATAGTAGACAAAGTTCTATTGACTACTTCTGTTTGTCCATCAGTTTGGGGGTGACAAGTAGTACTATAAAGCTGTTTAGTCCCCATCTTAGCCCATAAACATCTCCAAAAGTGGCTAAGAAATTTAGTATCACGATCTGAAACAATAGTATTTGGCACACCATGCAAGTGAATAATTTCACGAAAGAACAAATCAGCAACATTAGCAGCATCATCGCTTTTATGACATGGTATAAAGTGTGCCATCTTCGAGAACCTATCCACGACAACAAATATGCTATCCCTCCCCTTCTTTGTTCGAGGTAAACCCAAAACAAAGTCCATAGATATATCTTCCCAGGGAACACTAGGGACATGCAAATGCATATATAAACCATGAGGATTGAGTCGTGACTTAGCTTTTTGACACGTAGTGCAGCGAGCAACAAAACGCTCAACATCCCGTCTCATCTTTGGCCAAAAGAAATGTGTAGCAAGTACGTCCTCCATCTTCTTCACGCCAAAGTGTCCCATGAATCCTCCTCCATGCGCCTCCTGCAACAACAAAAGACAAACAGAGCTAGCTGGAATGCATAGCTTGTTAGCACGAAACACAAATCCATCATTAACGACAAACTTGCTCCATGTTCCCCCTTCTTTGCAATTATGCAATACATCTTTAAATTCAGCATCATGCACATATTGATCTTTGATGGTCTCCAAACCAAATATTTTAAAGTCAAGTTGTGAAAGCATAGTATAACGATGAGACAATGCATCAGCAATAACATTTTCTTTTCCCTTCTTGTGTTTAATAACATAAGGGAAGGTCTCTATGAATTCAACCCATTTAGCATGTCTACGGTTCAGTTTTGCTTGACTTTTAATGTGCTTCAAAGATTCATGATCAGAATGTATAACAAATTCTTTGGGCCATAAATAATGTTTCCATGTTTCCAAAGTCCGAACAAGAGCATATAATTCCTTATCATAAGTAGAATAATTCAGACTAGGCCCACTCAATTTTTCAGAAAAGTATGCAACAGGTTTACCATCTTGTAATAACACACCTCCTAACCCAATTCCACTAGCATCACATTCAAGCTCAAAAGTCTTATTAAAATCAGGAAGTTGGAGTAAAGGAGCATGTGTCAATTTATCTTTCAATACCGTGAATGCTTCTTCCTGTGCAGTACCCCAAACAAAAGGCACATCCTTCTTTGTAAGCTCATTGAGAGGTGCAACAATGGTGTTGAAATCTCTCACAAAACGCCTATAGAATCCAGCAAGGCCAAGGAAACTCCTCACGTGTGTGACCATTTTGGGCTGCGGCCAACTCTCAATAGCTTCAATCTTGGCTTTATCAACCTCAATTCCCCGTGGAGTAACAACATAGCCAAGAAAAGATACTCGGTCAGTGCAAAAGGTGCACTTTCCAAGGTTACCAAACAAACGTGCATCACGTAGAGCAATAAAAACAGCACGTAAATGTTCCAAATGTTCCACCAAAGATCTGCTATAGATCAATATATCATCAATGTATACTACCACAAATCGTCCAATGAAAGCACATAAAACTTCATTCATTAATCTCATGAAAGTACTAGGTGCATTAGTTAACCCAAAAGGCATGACTAACCACTCATATAAACCAAACTTAGTTTTAAATGTTGTTTTCCATTCATCCCCCAAATTCATACGAATTTGATGGTATCCACTACGCAAATTAACTTTGGAGAATATTGTAGAGCCACTCAATTCATCAAGCATATCATCTAGCCTAGGAATAGGATGACGATAACGAATAGTAATATTATTAATGCCTCTACAATCAACACACATACGCGATGTACCATCCTTTTTCGGCACTAGAATAATAGGCAAAACACAAGGACTAAGGGATTCGCGTATATAACCTTTGTCGAGTAGCTCCTGTACTTGACGCATAATGTCCTTCGTCTCCTCTGGATTGGTACGCTATTGTGCACGGTTGGGTAGCGATGCACCGGGAATTAAGTCAATCTGATGGTCAATCCCTCGAATAGGTGGTAATCCCGGTGGCACGTCTTGTGGAAAGATGTCCGCGAACTCCTGCAAAATTTTAGTGACAGCAGGAGGCAAAGAGGAAGGCATGTCCTCGAATGAAAATAATGCCTCTTTGCACACACAAGCATAGCAAACAGATTTTCTTAAATTGAGATCATCAATATCAATTTGGTAGAAAGTAAACATCCACTTTTTAATTTAATTTCAGATGCAACATGAGATGATGGTGTGTTATTAGGCTTCATTTGTTGCTCAAATTCTTTTGCCACAATCTGATTTTCACTCTTATTTTGCTCTTGTTTTGCTTTATTAGCTCTATTAATATCATCTTTCAAAATGGAATCAGGAGACACAGGAAGCAAAGTAATACGTTTATACTTATGAACAAGAGTATACTGATTGTTTCTACCATGGTGTACAATTTTTTATCAAATTGCCATGGTCTACCAAGTAATAAGGAACATGCTTGCATGGGTACCACATCACAATCAATATAATCAGCATATGTGGAGATACTAAAATGCACACGAACAGTACGTGTTACCTTAACCTTGCCGCTGTTGTTGAACCATTGGATATAGTAAGGATGTGGATGTGGTCTTGTGGTGAGAGATATCTTCTCCACTATCTCCATGCTAGCCAAGTTATTGTAGCTCCCTCCGTCTATGATGACGCGAACAAAACGTTCCTTCACAACTCCCTTTGTATGGAACAAATTATGCCTCTGATGTTGCTCCGCTTGTGTGATCTGCACACTCAAAGCACGTTGAGCAACTAAACATTCATACCTGTCAGCGTCTTCAGGAGCCATGTATTGCGTCTCATTTTCAGAATCATCTCCACCATGTTCTTTACGTGTAATAAGAGCCTAAATCTCCTCATCATAGTCACTAGCGGACTCATAACCACCATCCTCGGTAGCAATCATTACACGCTATGATGGACATTTGCTCGCATAGTGACCACGACCAGTGCAACGACGACATATAACATCATGTGTTGGCCCATTGGATGCCATGGATGAAGAAGAGCTCTGCGCAGGACCGGAAGGTGTACTCCTGGTTGATGATGGTGGTGCCTGTTAGCTCTTATCACGGCTAGAAGTGACGGATGAAGTAGGCGGTGGTGCAGCCGGACGTGTCGAAGTAGATGATGCACGCGGTGTCCACGATGAAGGTCGACCTGCAGAAAAAATAGTTCGTGCCAAGGCCTGTCGATCCTGCACTTTGCGTTCAGCTTTGGAAGCAAGATGGAATAAACGAGTGATATTATTATACTCCTTATACTCTAGAATTGTCTGAATCTCTCTATTTAAGCCACCCATAAAACGTGCAAGCATAGCCTCATTATCCTCAACAATACCACATCTAATCAGGCCTGTTTGTAATTACTGATAATATTCCTCTACATAATTTTTCCTTGTCTTAAACGCTGCAATTTCTGAAGTAATTCGCATTGATAATATGTTGGAACCCGATGAGTACGCATAGCAGTTTTCAAAGCAGCCCAAGTAGTTGGAATATTATCCGGATGTAATCTACAATATTCAGACCACCACACACAAGCAAAACTAGTGAAAGCACAAAGTGCAGCAGCAACACGTCTCTCCTCGGGATATTTTAAACATGTATAACGTTGTTCGGTTTCTAACTCCCAAGTAAGATATATATCAGGAACATATCTACCCTCAAATGGTGGAATATTCAATTTCAGTTTAGGGAGATGGTCATGATCTCGTACCTGAGGGTATGGTGCAGCCCTACCATTGCGATTATTTGCATGTGGACGACCTGGTAGGTGTGGTGCTGGTTGTTGCACGTAGTTCTGATTTTGATCAACCTCATCCTCGTAATCCCTCGTGTAATCGTCCTCCTCCTTAGTAGCAGCAGGAGCCACAAAAGTATCAACAGCAGCACCAGCAGTTTGGCCAGGCTGAAGAGCGACACGGCTCGCTTTGCGGAGGGCGGTTTCGCGACAAGAAGGTGCTTGTTGTTGTTATTGTTGGAATGGTGCAGCAGGTGGAGGTAGACGCGCAAGCACTTCGACGAATTTGGCATCCAACTTGGTGTCAATTGACTTCTCAATGCCATCCATCCTCGCTAGTGCGTTGTCAAAACTGGTCATCACGTCTTCTACCTGTTGACCCATCATTTGCTGAAAGTTATCATGCAACTCCTTGTTCGTCATGTTCTCCCAGTCAGTCTAGTCGACTTGTGATCCTGGCATGGTTAGCAGCAATAGAAACAAACAAAAATATCATCCTAAAAACTACTAGAAATTCATGGTGGTGGGGCGTCACAAATACGTCAAGCAAATCTCAAATTCTTACCAGTTCTTACCCAGCAGCAGGTGCTGATCAACAACCGTGGTCGTCAAAACTCTCAAAGCTTGGATAAAGCGATTACCAGGGAGAGTCAAACGCACGACGTAGATGTATGTGGAGCTGGGAAGGCTTATAAGATGGTAGGAAAAAGGGTCAGCAATAATCAATTCAGAGATGCAAAGATGAATAAACGCTCAACGACGATACTGTGCTGGTCCTAGGCTAGACCATACTAGAGACGCTGTAACATCCCAAAATTCTAAATTTTGGAATGTTATAATAAATAGATAGATTTGATTGTTGTTTGATGTGCTCAATGTTTATTAGAATTTGTGGGCATTTTATTCGACAGTAGTAAAATGTTCATGTTGTAGGGCTTATTTTTTCTGTAAATTTTGATATATTATATGCCTATAGTTTATTTTATTTTGTTTTGTTCTTTTAGTTTTCTTGTCTGTTAAAAAAAATTCCCTCCGGACCGAACTAGGCCGAAGGCCCAGCCGGCCCAGGACGCCGCCGCCTTCGAGCTCGGGACAGAGTCCCGAGCGCACACGCCCGTGCCGCCGTGGCCGCTCCGACCACCTCGCCGTGCCCCCTCCTCCACGACACCCCTCGCCCCTCTCCGCCTATATAAGGCCCCGCAGCCGCCCCTCCTTCCCTTCGCCTCTCGCTCGCGCCGCCTCCGCACATCCCGCTGCACCACTGCCGCCGCGTTTTGGCGCCGCCGCGCGACCTTGCCTCGTTGCCGCTGCTTGCAGCTGCAGCCTGCCCCGCCGCCGCTGCCCCACCACCGCGCCGCCTCTCGCATCGCCCGCGCCGCGCCGCACCGCAAGCCACCGCCGCCGCCTCCAGCAGCGCTGCTCGCCGGAGCTCACCGCCGGCGAGATCCGATCCGACCGCGCCGGTTTTTCTCAGACAAACCGCCGGTTTTCGTCAGAAAACCGCCTAGGTAAAAACCCCGGTTTTCTGTTTAGTTAGGTTTTATTTTAGTTCGGTTTTTTTATTAGGTTAGATCTATTCAGTGAACGCCCACTGATTAGGCCCTAATAGCGAGCGTTCGCTCGATAGTTCTTTTCTATTTCTGTCTAGTTTTTCGGCCAGGGACTTAGATGTGAATATATTTTTACAGAATAGTCCCTACACTTCAAACGGCCATAACTTTTTA
Organism: Secale cereale; assembly: GCA_902687465.1. Taxonomy (NCBI): domain Eukaryota; kingdom Viridiplantae; phylum Streptophyta; class Magnoliopsida; order Poales; family Poaceae; genus Secale; species Secale cereale. The sequence continues at coordinate 363,107,351 of LR738710.1, forward strand.
CCTGTTGGTCCAAATCCAACGAAACTAACGCCCACGTCTTCGTTACGAACCCCTCTATCCAGTAATACAACCCAAACATATTTTTGAAAATTTTAAAATTTGAATTCGACTAGTTTTAGATTCAAACTTCGTTTGATCATAACTTGAGTTTTATAACTCCGTTTTAGTTGATTCTTTTTGCAAATCGAAGCTCTTGACCTAAACTTTCTGATAAGGCGAAATTCATATAATTTTGGTACTGTTAGAAATTGTTTTCTGTTTCAAGAGTCATCTGTTTGTTTTCGAAGTTTTCCGAAGTGTTTATTTCGTTTTGTCCGATCTTTCTAAGTGATTGCTTATGAGTGGTTACAATTGCTTGCTTACGATAGATTGACCAGAGTGTGGTGAGTAGAGATATCAGGAGTTTTGAGTGCGAATCATCTTCATCAACATTGCATGCAAGGTCACACTTTGATCATACTTTTCAATTACCCAGTTTTCATTGCATTAGTCAAACCCTCACACATTGCATGAGTAGGATCAATTAACTTGTGGGACTGGGAAGTAGATTGAGGTAGTACCTATTACCTGCATTATCATTCAAACCTTTGGGAAGTTACTTCTATGTTTGCTGTTAGGACATGCTATGCTCGTAGACGTGGTTTGGGTTTGAGTGAAATCCATGACAGATGTGAGTTGTTAATTAATGGTTCAACTTAAGGTGGCTACTTGAATACACATCTGGGTGGATTGGTTTGGTGCACCCTGGGAGTGAACCCGTGTATTGCCCGGACACCTGGTGATGCCAGTGTTGTCCTAGGAAATCCCGGGGTTCCGTGTGATTGTCCTATTGGAATGCCACCCAGGCTCAAAGGTATCATAGAATATTTTCATGCCTAGAAACTTCCATGTGCAGCCACATGCCAATATGGGCTCTGGCATAGTTGAGTAAGTGTGGGAAACCTTTCCATGATGGTCTAGCAGATGTAGGGGGATTGTAGATGTACCGGCCTATCTATCTGGTTAAGGGGATCTCTTCGGAAAGACTGTGTCTCGGTCATCCGTTTCTCAAACATCATGCAGTGCGAGAAATCCAACGGAGGCGATCGAGTCTTGTGGGGAAAGTGCACAAACCTCTGCAAAGTGTACAAAATATTCATGAGTAGCCGTGTCCCCGGTTATGGACATTTTTGAGTATCTAGAAGTGGATTATTTGTTGATCTCATCACTCTATAATTTAATTTGTTGGGTTAATGATGACTTTAATTTTGGATTTGAGATGGGGGTACCATTCTCAACTGTTCATTATTTAAATTTAACAAAGTAGTTAAATAAAATGCATTCCTTTGTGGTAGGGAAAAAACAGCTTTATGCAAAATAGCCTTACAGCCTCCACCAGCGAAATATGCATGTAGTTGTAGGCTTTGTTCATCATTATCATTAAAGTGTGAATTTGCCAGTACATTCAATGTACTAACCCTTTGTGGCTACAACGTCTCATGTTGCAGGATTTTCTTACGACGAGTAAGCGCTATGTTAGGGTTACGATTTCTACACTCAACTTTGCCGTTGGTGTTGATGGGAATCCACAACCTTTGTTGCTTCCGCTATGATTGGTTGAGGTAATAGTATTTACGTTACTTAATACATGTGTTGTACCTCTGTTATAAATCCTCGAGTACTGTGTGTGTCAGCATACCGATCTAGGGATGACACAGAACACTGAGACTTCGGTCCATTCGGATCGTGGTCGCTACAAGATGGTATCAGAGCACATGTTGACTGTAGGACGTGACCCTAGAAACTGGCCAGACCATAGGAAAGGATTTCTCTAAAACTATCTTTTTCAAAGAAAAAGATTCTTATCTCTCTTCTTTTCTGAGCTTTGTCAAATCTTCCCTCTGACCTTAAATAGTTAGACAATACCCTTTACCATTTGGACCACTTCGTAGTAAAGAGGATTTCACCATGCCTTGGATGTGTTGAAGCTACAACAATGGATATTCCGAAGATTTGAAGAGTTGACAACTTTGAAGAGATGATGACCATTAGAAGACCAACCCCTTGTTATGTACTTACGTTAGATGCGACGATTGTGAGCTGTCATTTGTTTGATGTTTTCTGACGGCCACAAACTAAAACCCGTCTTTTCAAAATCATTGTTTGTATTGAGTGTATCTCTCCCCACCTTCCTAATCTCATCCCAAAACCCTTGGACCCAATATAGGATGACTGAAGATAGACTTGAAGTCTCTGGACCAATGACCCAGCCGGAGGCAGAGTTATGGATACAAAACATGGAGGATCACTTCAGGAAGAATTTGGTAGCAAGGAAGTATGAGGTTCAATACGCTCTCCAGTACTTTACAAAAAGTGCTGCCACATGGTGGAAAATGCATCAAGGCCTACAAGGATGTAATGGAGCAGGAAATTGGAAGGAATTCAAGAAGACCCTGTCAAGATCCCGTCTCATCCAAAAGCGTGGTGACAAGCCGAAGAAGAAGCCTTGTGCTTGCAGGATTTGTGGAGAAATAGGACACACCCCGGAGGAGCACAAGGATGAATGCCCCAATTGTGAAGGAAGTCACCTAGCTGAAGAATGCCCAACTAGGCAAATTACTTGTTTCTTGTGTGAAGGGACTACCCATTACCCTGCTCAGTGTCACATTTACCCCATGGTGCAACAAACTATCTAGCAGAAGAAAGAAGCAATGAAAGAAGTCCTCAAGGAAACCTTAAGGGAATCCGCGATGGAGGAAGATATTGACGACCCTAATGGAGAAGGACTAGACAGATATTACTCACGTGCTTGCTACTCATGTGGAAAAGAAGGACACCTTTCACAGTATTGCACAAAGGAAAGCCATGAGTATCTGGGAGACTTCCCGACAAAAGAAGTGGAGTTTAATCCACAAAAGATAGAAGTATTGATAGGAACGAAGAAGTCAAGTAAGAGGAAGAACATGTGTCCCCAGAACGACCCAATTACTGCGGAAAAGGACCTAAGTCACATCACATGTTATTAGTGCAAGGATTTAGGTCATTATGCTATCAACTGCCCAACCAGGAAACGGAGAATCCAGTGAACCAGGATAGTCACCATGAAGTCTTTAGATATGTCTTATGTCATTAGTTTACGCTGCAAGGAAGTAGGGCATTTTGCCAGAGAAGTTTCAGACCACAGGAAGGATGATCGGAGTAGTTGAGATCTGGGAATTAAAATGAAGCATGTAGCTAAATATGGAATACACTTTATTACAATGTTTTTTTGAGTTATGGGAAGAACATTGTAATAGTTCGTGAAGCAAGAGAAATTGATGTTTTTGGAGTGTAAGAAGGAGATGTTATGAGTTGTTGGATGATTTTGACTGCACCTCACCCAGACCAAAACCTAGGACCCATGGAGAAGTTGACCCCCAAACCTTTCTCGGACAAACGACCCCGTTTTATCCAAGGATGTCCGTATGTTGTCCTAAAAACCCCTTTTGTCTTATGCCTACAGATGACAACCCTTTTCGAGTCTTTTCTCAAAGGCCCGGAAACCATCATGACCCTGACTAGCGATCAAGACTATCCAAAGATCCTGAAGGACATGATGAAGCATATTCACCTGGAAGGAGATGCAGTTTACAAGGGTTATCCCTTCCTGGAGAATGGAGTTGAACTTTGGTACGTGGAGGTACACCTCCACTGTGTGAAAGGAGTTTGCCCAAAGACTATGGGTCAATACTTTTTCATCTCCCGAGTACCACGAACTACATTCTTCGATTCTGTTCGTGAAGCTGCTATGGAGGCCATACGTCAAATTGGAGAAATACTCGAAGCAAGACTTCGTTATACCCAGGGATGCCTGAGTATGATGCATATAGAGATGGTGGAGATGAAGCACACAGCCAATAGTATGAAGCAAAAGATTGATGATTTTAAGAATCACATTGCCCAATTCCCTTGGGACTAAAGCGTCCTTAGCTAGGACAAAGGAATAAAGATGGGAGGAATGTTTGACCATACCCAACTATGTGGATGGCAACATTTGTAGTGAAGCACCTTTGTATCCGAGTATTGAATACTGGTTCAAGGATATAATAAGAGATTTGATATGAGGAGAATATGGATTAAGGATGAACCAGTGCATTTTGTTCAGGACGATACTTTTCTGAGTGAACCCTGGACCAATAAAAAGGAACGTGTTACTCCAAGGAGTAGAGTTTGCACAAATAAGTTGGAGTTTATTTTGATATGAGGCTTACCCCAAGAGTATGAAGGAAAGAAGTACAATTGGATTTTTAAGAGGGTGTAAAGCTGGAGTATGGAACTACAGTGCCCCCAAGGATTGAGTTATGGATACACAAGTTCTGACGTGGACCCTTTACCCGAGGACCTAAGGAGGCTACATAATCACGAGGGAACCACGAGACTTGTCAATAGTTATGTGTATCTGTTGTAGTAAAATAGTGCATTTTGCTATAGATTGTACCAAGAAGAAGGAGAGTAGTGCTAAGTATTGGAGTTGAAGCAAGAAAATGGAAGTGCAGTAGATCATAGTAAGATGAGAATCAATACAGCTGGCATCATGGTATTGATTTTGGATATTATAAGTGGGTGCTATAAAAGGTTGAGTGAAGACATGATGCATGGAATAAGATTTTGAAGAAACTAGTGTTATTCATTTTAAGTGTGGTAGAATACAACACCGTTACCAGAATACACTAGCTAGTGGTTAGTTACGTCAGACTTGGAGTGGATTGCCCACGGATGAGTCTGAGTAATTACATCGTAGTTTTACCCACAGAGAAGTAAGGTAAAATTGGATGGATTTAAGAAAGCCAAGGAAGTTGGACGTTGGAAGAATGATCAGTTGCAACCCGAGGATGAGACCAAGTGTTGCTAGTGATGAGATGAGCCATAACCCACAGGCCCCAGGACCTGTCAAGGAAGCAAGCACACTCTTGCTGAAGGAAAACCCTGGTAGAAGTGACGACCTTATCAATAGACGATTTTATAGGGGGTTACGTTAAACCGAGGGTTGTGAAGAAATGATAGATATTTTGTTGGGCTTGCAGAATCAATGGATTTATCCGATCTTAGTTCGTTGACAAGAGAAAATTCTGCAACGCCTGTGAGGATGACCTAGTGTTAGAATTCGAGATTCACTAAACCATATACAAGGTAATGATTTGGGTGCGGGATGGATTGATCACCATACCGACTTACTCTTATTATTTGCCTCTATTATGCGGGATGGTAAATCTAAGTGACTTACCTATAGTAGAGAGACGACGATGTCAAAACTTTGTTTAAACCTTAGAATGGTATAGAAATTTTTCCCTCGTACATGGCATGCTGTTGCTAACCGTAGGATATACGGTGAGGATGAAGCCCAGACCCGTTTTCTGCAGGGACCCAAATCAAATTGTTTAATGACCCCCATGAGATATCGATATTTGTTTAGTATTGGCGCCAGACTTGTCAGTTAAGAAGAACCAGTCTCGGAAAAACCTTACCAAGATGAAAGGATACAAGGATTGAGGACAAAGATTTTCCACTACTGAAAGAGCCCCACAGAAGGAACTATGCTGAAGAATTGAGAAGACCGACGCCGTCAACCCAAAGGATGGATTACCTGAGTTTTGATGGACCCGTATCATTGTTCCTAAGTGTGGTAGTACACTAGGCCACACCAATCAGTGGATTTGTTAGAAGATCCCCAAACCCTAACCTATTTCTTTCTAGCCTCTCCGAATCTCGAGGACGAGATTCATTTTAAGTGTGGTAGGTTTGTAACATCCCAATATTCTAAATTTTGGAATGTTATAATAAAGAGATAGATTTGATTACTGTTTGATGTGCTGAGTGAAATTGAGTGAAATTTGAAACTTTTGAAAATTAAATGAGAGGGAATAAAATGACTTTCCCAAAACTTTCACTTTGCTTTTTGATCTCTGAGAGAATTCAAATTCTTTTCAACACAAAACCCTAGAGTGAAGATAATATGACTTCTTCCATTTAATTAAATGAAAGGGTATTCGAAAATATTTGAATTTCAATTGGAACTATTTCCAATTCATAAACTGTAAGCAACTCAATGATTTTCCCGAGAGAAGATAAAATGACTTCTTAAAAATATAGGAAATATGAGTTGGAAGTTCTTCTGAAATTTTCTGCAACTCAATTTCAGATATTGAGTTATTTGGGTTTGATTCAAATCATTTTTCTCCAAAAATAAAATACATGGAAAATATTGTAACATGATTCCCTACAACAGAAAATTGGAGATAAATGAATTTGAAGTCTTTTGGTATTTTTAGAATGCTATTTATTAAATTTTATTGTAACAGTAGGATCTTTTGATTTATTAGAATTTGTGGGCAGTTTATTTGACAGTAGTAAAATATTCATGTTGTAGGGCTTATTTTTTCTGCAAATTTTGATATATTATATGCCTATAGTTTATTTTATTTTATTTTGTTCTTTTAGTTTTCTTGTTTGTTAAAAAAATTCCCTCCGGACCGAACTAGGCCGAAGGCCAAGTCGGCCCACGACGCCGCCGCCTTCGAGCTCGGGACAGAGTCCCAAGCGCACACGCCCGCACCGCCGTGGCCGCTCCGGCCACCTCGCCGTGCCCCCTCCTCCACGGCACCCCTCGCCCCTCTCCGCATATATAAGGCCCCGCAGCTGCCCCTCCTTCCCTTCGCCTCTCGCTCGCCCCGCCGCCGCACATCCCGCTGCACCACCGCCGTCGCGTTCTGCCGGCGCCGCGCGACCTTGCCTCGCCACCGCTGCTTGCAGCTGCTGCCTGCCCCTCCGCCGCTTCCCCACCACCGCGCCGCCCCTCGCATCGCCCGCGCCGCGCCGCACCGCAAGCCACCGTCGCCGCCTCCAGACGCGCTGCTCGCCGAAGCTCACCGCCGGCGAGATCCGATCCGACCGCGCCGGTTTTTCTCAGCCAAACCGCCGGTTTTCGTCAGAAAACAGCCTAGGTAAAAACCCCGGTTTTCTGTTTAGTTAGGTTTTATTTTAGTTCGATTTTTTATTAGTTAGATCTATTTGGTGAACGCCCACTGATTAGGCCCTAATAGCGAGCGTTCGCTCGATAGTTCTTTTCTATTTCTGTCTAGTTTTCCGGCCAAGGACTTAAATGTAAATATTTTATTTACAAAATAGTCCCTATACTTCAAACGGCCATAACTTTTTACCTGTTGGTCCAAATCCAACGAAACTAACGCCCACATCTTCGTTACGAAGCCCTCTATCCAGTAATACAACCCAAACATGTTTTTGAAAAATTTAAAATTTGAATTCAACTAGTTTTAGATTCAAACTTCGTTTGATCATAACTTGAGTTTTATAACTCTGTTTTAGTTGATTCTTTTTGCAAATCGAAGCTCTTGACCTAAACTTTCTGATAAGGCCAAATTGACATAATTTTGGTACTGTTAGAAATTGTTTTCTGTTTCAAGAGTCATCCGTTTGTTTTCGAAGTTTTCCGAAGTGTTTATTGCGTCCTGTCCGATCGTTCTGAGTGTTTGCTTATGAGTGGTTACAATTGCTTGCTTACGATAGATTGATCGGAGTGTGATGAGTAGAGATATCAGGAGTTTTGAGTGCGAATCATCTTCATCAACATTGTAGGCAAGTTCACACTTTGATCATACTTTCCAATTACCCAGTTTTCATTGCATTAGTCAAACCCTCACACATTGCATGAGTAGGATCAATTAACTTGTGGGACTGGGAAGTAGATTGAGGTAGTACCTATTACCTGCATTATCATTCAAACCTTTGGGAAGTTACTTCTATGTTTGTTGTTAGGACATGCTATGCTCGTAGACGTGGTTTGGGTTTGAGTGAAATCCATGACAGATGTGAGTTGTTAATTAATGGTTCAACTTAAGGTGGCTACTTGAATACACATCTGGGTGGATTGGTTTGGGGCACCCTGGGAGTGAACCCGTGGATTGCCCGGACACCTGGTGATGCCAGTGTTGTCCTAGGAAATCCCGGGGTTCCGTGTGATTGTCCTATTGGAATGCCACCCAGGCTCAAAGGGATCATAGAATATTTTCATGCCTAGAAACTTCCATGTGCAGCCACATGCCAATATGGGCTCTGGCATAGTTGAGTAAGCTGTGGGAAACCTTTCCATGATGGGCTAGCAGATGTAGGGGGATTGTAGGTGTACCGGCCTATCTATCTGGTTAAGGGGACCTCATCGGAAAGGCTGTGTCTCGGTCATCCGTTTCTCGAACATCATGCAGTGCGAGAAATCCAACGGAGGCGATCGAGTCTTGTGGGGAAAGTGCACAAACCTCGGTAGAGTGTACAAACTATTCATGAGTAGCTATGTCCCCTGTTATGGACATCTTTGAGTATCTAGAAGTGGATTACTTGTTGATCTCATCACTCTATAATTTAATTTGTTGGGTTAATGATGACTTTAATTTGGGATTTGAGATGGGGGTACCATTCTTAACTGTTCATGATTTAAATTTAACAAAGTAGTTAAATAAAATGCATTCCTTTGTGGTAGGGAAAAATCAGCTTTATGCAAAAACAGCCTTACAGCCTCCACCAGCCAAATATGCATGTAGTTGTAGGCTTTGTTCATCATTATCATTACAGTGTGAATTTGCCAGTACATTCAATGTACTGACCCTTTATGGCTGCAACGTCTCATGTTGCAGGATTTTCTTCCGACGAGTAAGCGATACGTTAGGGTTACGATTTCTACACTCAACTTTGTCGTTGGTGTTGATTGAAATCCACAACCTTTGTTGCTTCCGCTATGATTGATTGAGGTAATAGTATTTACGTTACTTAATACATGTGTTGTACCTCTGTTATAAATCCTCGAGTACTGTGTGTGCAGCATTCCGATCCAGGGATGACACAGAACACAGAGACTTTGGTTCATTCGGATCATGGTCGCTAGAGACGCGAGCCTAGAACACTAACAAAATCACGGCACTGCACGCAATCAAGGGGAAAGCACACTCTGATTTTTTTTTCGCCTCTTTTTTTGCGCTCCTTCTTTTCCCCGAAAATCACTATAATGGCGAGTGTCTCAAAACTCTTCCCAAGTCAAACTAAGATGATAGGAAAGAAATTTTTTTTGATGATTTTTTTTCGGAATCAGGGCAGCGACGACGAAAAAGTGCGGTAAAAAAACAGTATGATGGCACGTGTCTCAAAAGACTCAGAAAAGCCCAAAAAGGATAGGGAAAAAATATTTTCACGTGCCAAAATTTTGGCCTAAAAACTGCCCTAGGGTCTCCAGACCTATGCAGGTAAGGAAATTTTGGCCTAAAAACTGCCCGGGGGTCTCAAGACCTGCCGAAATTTTGCATCTAGATGGATCTCGAGAACAAACCTAATATGAAAAGAACTCGGATTGGTGGTGGATATATGGTGGTAGGATATGGCAGCGGTTGTAGGTTATGCAGCGGTGGTGGTATGTGGCAGCGGTGGTGGTATGTGGCAGCGGTGGTGGTATGTGGTAGCGGTGCTGGTATGGCAGCAGCGATGAATATGGTGCGGCGGCGGCGTGACAAACTGTGAACATAACTCAAAACTCTAAAGAACTAGACGCTAAGACCAGCAACTCGACACGACGATGCAACCGCAAATTCAACTAAGCAAACATGGAAAAGATTATGCAATGCCTCAGACTGGTTCGGATATGATGATCTAACCCTAAATTTGTTTTGGCTTATTTTGTGGACTGTAGGTATGAAGAACAGACTCAATCTAATCTACGAAAAACTGTAAAATATCACCGAGCAACCTGGAAATCTGATACCACTTGATAGAGGCAAAGGTTTCCCGTCTTTCGATGAGATGGTGGCTATCGTTTTCGGTGGAGTAGACTATGACGATCCGACTACGAACGCGCGAGGATGTCGCGCCTTAGCAATCGATAAACCAACTTTGATAGGTTATTGACCATGCAGAAGCACGATCAACCTGACCACGAGGGTCTATTTCCTGCAAGCAAACGAAGAACAAGCAAGAAACTAAGATTGTAATCTGGATATTGTGAATGTAAGAGGGAAGCTTTATTGATAAGGGTGTGGTTCTATGATGTCTTTGTCTGGTCGTTGAACACAAACGAAGTACGCGAAGTTGCAGCTATGGCAAACTTTAATCTAAACAAAACCCAAAGTCTAAACGACGCCCTAAGGGTTGTATATATGGGGGAAGAGGGGGGAATTTCGTGGCCTTTGGAGTAGGGGTCCGAAACCAATCCTAACTCTTGTTTCCCCACACACACGGACTTTAAAAACAGCCTATACTCAAGTATTTCGAAATTACATGGGCCTGGCCCAATAATAAGGTGACACAGCACCTATAATAGCCTTTGGATGAAATTTATGAAGTGGCATCTTGTATATTTCATCCAAGGCTTCACGCACTCATTATGGTGGCTTCAAAGTCCTGAAATCATCACTTGTAACTCCATTTTTGTTCCCCTTGCGCATGCCATCATCTCCATGCTTGATCTTGCTCCAATTTTCATCCTTCTTGTCCAAGCTAGGCCCTTCATTTCTAAGCAAGACAAATGTATCCAATTTAGGCAGCATCATATTCTCATGAACATTCGAATCATTACAAATAAACGAAAGTACCTGGTAATTTAATTGGCGTGCGCGAGCTCTAGTAGTTGGTCTTGTATATGTGCCAGTTGGGGCTATGGGTGTAACCTTGTTAGTGATTTCCTCATCACATCTCCATTTCCTCTTCGAGGGAATACAACACAAGCTCGAGAAGTAGCAGGAGCAAACTCAACAAAATAATTATCATGAGACACTTGATTGGCATGATCAAGTTTAGCATTAAAATCGTGATGACAAGTTTCATGGTTATCATTATTCTCTATAGCATACATGTCATCATCATAATCATCATAAATTGGAGGCATGCTATCACTAAAACAAATTTGCACATCAAATCTTGGGGGACTAAAAGTATCATCTTCATCAAACATAGCATCCCCAAGCTTATGGCTTTGCATATCAATAGTATTATGGATATTTATATAATTCATACTAACAACATTGCACCATAATTCAAGTATTCAAATATAATTCATACTAATAGTATTATGCACATCATTCAAATATTTTACACCAAACATTTTACTGAATTCTTCTTTTATCAATTGAGCATAATTTTCCGCACCATAATTTTCACGAAAGACATTATAAAGGTGAATAATATGAGGCAACCTCAATTCCATTTTTTGTAGTTTTCTTTTTATAAACCAAACTCATGATAAAACAAGATCAATTACAAGATCTAAAGATATACCTTCAAGCAGTCACCTCCCCGGCAACGGCGCCAAAAAAGAGCTTGATGTCTACTAAACAACTTGTTCTTGTAGGCACGTGTTGGGCCTCCAAGCGCAAAGTTTTGTAGGACAGTAGAAAATTTCCCTCAAGTGGATGACCTAAGGTTTATCAATCCGTGGGAGGCGTAGGATGAACATGGTCTCCCTCAAACAACCCTGCAACCAAATAACAAAGAGTCTCTTATGTCCCCAACACACCAAATACAATAGTAAATTGTATTTTTGCACTAGTTGGCAAAGAGATGGTGATACAAATGGAATATGGATAGTGGATATAGGTTTTTGTAATAGGAACAATAAAACAGCATGGTAGCAAGTAGCAAAAGTGAGCACAAACGGTATTGCAATGCTTGAAAATGAGGCCTAAGGTCCGTACTCACGCTAGTGCAATCTCTCAACAATGCTAATATAATTGTATCACATAACCATCCCTAAATATGCGATGAAGAATCACTAAAGTTTCTATCTAGTGGAGAACATAAGAATAAATTGTTTGTAGGGTACGGGACCACCTCAAAGTTATTCTTTCCGATCTATCTATCAGGAGTTCGTACTAAAATAAGATCAAGTTATCCTTTCCGATCGATCTATCAAGATTTCATACTAAAATAACACCATATGACACACATCAACCAACTCTAATGTCATCTAGATGCTCCAATGTCATCGCGACTATCCATGAGTTGATTATAAGAAATGCATCAAAAAAGTCAGATTCATAATACTCAATCCGAGACAAAGAACCTCAAAGAGTGCCCCAAGATTTCTAATGGAGAAACAAAGACGAGAACGTGCATCAACCCCTATGCATAGATTACCCCAATGTCACCTCAGGAATCCATGAGTTGAGTGCCAAAATACATATCAAGTGAATCAATATGATACCCCATTATCACCACGGGTATGCATAGCAAGACATATATCAAGTGTTCTCAAATCCATAAAAGTATTCAATCTGATAAGAACGGAAACACAAATGGAAAACTCAATTCATCACAACAAGATAGAGAGGGAGAACCACCATATGATCTGACTATATTAACAAAGCCGGCGATACATCACGATCATGCCATCTCAAGAACACGAGAGCGAGAGACAGATTAAACTTATAGCTACTGGTACAAACCCTCGGCCCCATGGGTGGACTACTCCCACCTCATCATGGAGACCGCTGGGATGATGAAGACAACCTCCTGTGATTATTTCCCCCTCTGACGGAGTGCCGAAACAGGGACTAGATTGGGTTTTTGTGGTACAGAGGCCTGCGATGGTAGAACTTCTGATCTAGGGTTATTTTTGATGGTTTATCTATTTATAGGGTTTTTTGCATCGGTTTCACGCGAAGATGGGCCTTAGGGGGGCCACCACCCAACTGGTCGTGCTAGGGGGCTGGCGCTCCCTAGTGTCTTGTGGGCAGAAGGGGGCCCCCTCTGGTGGTTCTTTGCTCCATTATTTCTCTTTTCTTCCAAAGAATCGTCAAAAAATTTCGTCCAATTCCGAGAACTTTTATTTCTGCACAAAAAACAACACCACGGTAGTTTTGCTGAAAACAACGTCAATCCGTGTTAGTTCCATGCAAATCATACCAAAACCGTATAGAACTGTTGTAAACATGGCATGAATACTTCATAAACATAGGTACATTAGAGACGTATTAAACCATCAAAGAGATTTGGGAGCTTAAGTATGTGAAACTTAAGGTGGCATTATTCAGGTGCACATGGATCCCTCTTGGTCAGGTATAGGTTGATGAGTACAGGAAGACCTATGTTAACAAGGAAACAATGGCATATCACAAGGACCCATTCATTCTTGCCGGCAATGCTATCCAGATTTTCTATGTGACAGACCCCTTCCATAAGAACTGCCATGTAGTGATGCAAGGGAAGAGGATATTGCTGGTGAGGATGAGTATGATGAATTTGCTGAGTTGCCACCCAAGGGATCACACACCTTGTAAACAGAGAAGCGTAAAATCATCAAAAAAACCTAAGTTCATTCGAGTTCAACCTAATGGTCCCAGTTCCCCCATGTATGCGGGAATTAAGCCCAAAGACTAGTTTTCATTCAATTTAGAACTATCGCATGTACTGAATTTGTGAGTCATGCCTAGTCTTCTGTTGATGTAAGGACCGTCAATATGTTGACCTTGATATGTTGTCATCTCAGGCAATGAATTTGAAATGTTTATTATTATTATACCCTAGAAATAGCAAACTCAACTGATCTCACTCCAGTATGTATGAACAGAAGATATGCAATCTGGTTTGCGAATAACACAATGTTCATTCATGAAAGCTATGTGCCGACCAAACCGCACGCGTGCTGTTAGTCGTGCGTTCTGATTGGCCAGAACCAAAACCGCACGGATCGTATGCCTGCAACGTTGGATGCTCCCACATCGAACGACAATTCTCATCCCTTTCATCAGAACATGTTGTTGCGTTTGGGATTTGATTTATATGCATAAAATGCATGTTAAATTCAAAAAATGTCTTAAATATAGCAAATGATACCTGAAATGCGCTAGAAAATCAAACCCGTGGTATAATGGTAATTGCGTACCATGAATTTTTTTGATGAGGCCAATTGATGAAGTCACTGGCCACTAGAGTTTGAATTGACATGTCTCCTTTGGGAAACAATGATCCTTCTTGTGAGATTCTCCAGTTTCCAAGGAGCAATCATCAAAACTTGTGCCAAACTTTTCCAAAAAAAATCCACGGGGTGTGAGAGCACGCCACGGTCACACACCGGTTTTCATGATGTCCGGACTCCATCTGAATTTCCTGTAATTAAAATACCAACTAGGCCTACACCATTAGCCGCACCTCGCAGCCGAAATGTTTGAAACTGCACCCCCGCTTCTCGGACAATGGATGAAAACCCGCAAAGCGACACACAAATGATTTGTACACCTTCGTTGCTAACTAACACCCACATGTAGTTGTAGTAGGGTTTTAATTTTATATGCACTAAATGCAAGGTAAATGCAAAAAATGGCTTAAATGTACCAGACCTAGGGTATATCAGTGATTGTTTACCGCAGAAAAAAAAATTGGTAGAACGATGAAGTCACCAACGATTGGAGTCCGAAGTGCCGCGTCTCCTTTTGGAAATTAAGATCCTTCTTGTGAGATGCTCCGATTTCGAAGGTGCGAGCATGAAAACTTGTGCCACACTTTATCAATTTTTTCCATGGGGTCATGAGAGAACGCCACGGTGACACACCGATTTTCTTTATTTCCAGACTCTATATGCATTTCCTGTAATTAAAATACCAACAAGGCCTACACCTATCTAGGGCCACACCATGCGGCCAAAATGTTTGAAAACAAATGACATTTCTCGGACAATGAATGAAAACTCGCAAAGTGACACACAAATGATCTTGCTAATATATATATATATATATATATATATATATATATATATATATATATATATATATATATAGCAAATGAGATCTTAAATGAGCCAGAAAATTGAACCTTAATTAGGGTACCATGGTGATTACTTATGTGGAAAAAAATTGAGGCGAAATGATGTACTCATGTTTTCATTCAAACGAAAATATGCTGTTAGTTCATGTCTATTTTAAGAGCACATGGTTCATTCACGAAATCCGTGTGTCTACCAAACCATGGCACCTCCCCTGCTGCGCACGCGATGTGAGTCGTGTGTTCTGATTGGCCAGAACCAAAACCGCACAGATCATACTTCTGCACCATTGGATGCTCCCATATCGAACGACAATCCTCATCCCTTTTTATGATTTGATTTACATGCCAAAATGCATGGTAAATGCTAAAAATGGCATAGATATAGCACACGAGCCCTGAAATGCGCCAGCAAATCAAACCTATGGTACAGTGGTGATTGCTTACCGTGGAAAAAATTCAAGGCGAAGCGATGGACTCATGTCTTCATTTGAAAATTAGCACGTCTTCATTTCAAACGAAATTATGTTGTTTGTGCAATTGGACGCTTAGAGGCAACCATTTGCATATGCCTTTATGCGGGGCGACCAGGGGATCTTTCTTCACCCTTTTCACATAGGCCGCCAATACCCCCCCCCCCCCCCCCC
>LR738710.1:363122875-363222141 GCA_902687465.1 Secale cereale
CCGTTTTACTCAATAGTCCACCCAATCACCATCGACAGGTCCCCCTCCCCCAGATCCATAGCAGAACCCTCTCCGGCGCCGGCGCGCTCAACCCGACCGTGTGCCTGCTCTTCGGCGTCAACCCGACCTACATTGTCGTTCCCAATACGCGGTTGCCCGCGCCTCATCGTATTCGTTTGCTCGCCAGACACCCTCGAGCATATCGATCTTGTAACCCTCACCTCTCCTTCGTCCTATTGGGTTTGCACAAGAAACCTGTTAGTTAGTGCTCTCCATCGCGATGAGGCACATTCCTCTCAATCCATCTACCTATTTTGTTCGGTATGTTCCTAAATTGGCTAGATAATAATGGAGTGTGTATATATGTTCATTATCTACATTCCTAACTAGTACATATAAGATGTATTTGTTCCAATTAATTGTTGTCGATTTATATATCGTGGGCGTCCGAGTCACACAAACTTGACAAATTAGCCGTACATTTTCTAAATTATTGCATGACATGTTTAGACAGCTTGATACCAAGTTGTTAACTTTATGCTTATCCTCCTATCCTGAGTTTCACATGTGTTATCTCTAGATGCCGAGTAGCAGCGACAACACTGATGCTTCAGGCGATGTATCTTCATCTGAGTCCGGCAACCCTAGGTCTCTAGCAGATGGTGAGGGATCAAGTAATCTTGAATGGGATAGACTGCAACAATTACCCTTCCTGTCAGGACATGGAGGAATGCTCCAAGGAAGCCCACACACCATCCTAAAGGTGTATATGAAGTAACCGACATCGATTTAAAGTCTTGGTGAAAGGATCGAAGAAGAGGTGTCTAGAGGGGGGGGGGTGATTAGACACTCAACAAGAAAAGTAGCAATTTTTAAGTTCTGTAAGTTGAGGAGGAGTTTTAGAACAATTTCAAACATTCACAATACATTTCAAGCAAGCATGGAAAGAGTATAAGAGCAGCGGAAAGTAAAGCATGCAAGTTGCAAGAAAGTAAAGGGATGGGATTGGAGTGTGCAAACGCAATTGGAGACACGGATGTTTTTGGCGTGGTTCCGATAGGTGGTGCTATTGTACATCCACGTTAATGGAGAATTCAACCGGCGAAGGGTAATGGATATGCGAGTCCACTGAGGGCTCCACCCACGAAGGGTCCACGAAGAAGCAACCTTGTCTATCCCACCATGGTCATCGCCCATGAAGGACTTTCCTCACTAGGGTAGATCTTCACGAAGTTGGCGATCTCCTTGCCCTTACAAACTCCTTGGTTCAACTCCACAATCTTGTCGGAGGCTCCCAAGTGACACCTAACCAATCTAGGAGACACCACTCTCCAAAAGGTAATAAATGGTGTGTTGATGATGAACTCCTTGCTCTTGTGCTTCAAATGATAGTCTCCCGAACACTCAACTCACTCTCACAGATTTGGATATGGTGGAATGATGATTTGAAGGAAAGCAACTTGGGGAAGGCTAGAGATCAATATTCTTGTGGTAGGATTGGAATATCTTGGTCTCAACACATGAGTAGGTAGTTCTCTCTCAGAAAATCAGTAGTAGAAGTGTAGGCACATTCTGATGGCTCTCTCACTGAAGGAGAAGGCGTGGAGGGGTATATATAGCCTCCACACAAAATCTAGCTGTTACACACATTTGACCCAACTCGGTCAAATTGAATAAATGAACTCGGTCAAACCAAATCAGTTTAAAATGCGAACGTTATGCTTTTCGGTAGGACTGACATGATCAACTCGGTGAGACCGATGCGTTGGGGTTAGGGCAAACCTCATCTCGGTCAGACCGATCACATGAACTCGGTGAGACCGATTTCAGTAATAAGCTAACAGAGACTTGGCCAGGCAAACTCGGTGGGACCTATCTCTCTTGTCGGTGAGACGAAACATTACGAAAAGGAAACAGAGATTTTGCATTGCCAACTCGGTGAGACCGAGACCCCATCGATGAGACCGAACTGATTAGGGTTTCTGGCAGTGGCTATGTCAAGTGAACTCGGTGGCGCCGGATAGATCAAATTGGAGGGCCGAGTTTGACTTTTAGATTTAGGAGATATGTGGAAATGAGAAAGTGGTTGAGGGCTTTGGAGCATATCACTAAGCACTTTGAGCAAGTAGGCCATTAAGAAACACCTCATCCCCTTTTAATAGTATTGGCTTTCCTATGGACTCAATGTGATCTTGGATCACTAAAATAGAAATGAAGAGTCCTGAACTTTTGCCAATCTTTGTCCTTAGCTTCTGGAAGGGTTCCACATCCTCTTGTCCTGCCACTCCACTGTTGAACTCATCTGAAATACACTAGATGAAAATATTAGTCCAACAAGAGATATGTTGTCATTAATTACCAAAATCACCCAGGGAGCACTTGTGCTTTCAATCTCCCCCTTTTTGGTAATTGATAACAACATACATCAAAGCTTCAGTTAAGGATATGAAGGATAACAAGTAAAGCTTTGGAAAAAACATGTAACAAGCATATGCTCCCCCTACATGTATGCAATCATGTAAATAGATAATATTAGAGCATGTGAATGCATAAGCATGTCGGAGCAAGCAATGAGTTACATGTATCTTGGCTATCTGCATCAGAGTAAATGATGTTGAATATAGGAAATGTACCTCCATGTTCATGAGTCCTCCCTGCAAAAAATATGTACAACAGCAAGAGATCATCATGCACATGGATGTGATGCATATACTTTGCTTGTGGTATTGAGCTGGCTTTGGAGGAGGTGAACTTGAGAAAACAGGGTTAGATAACACAAGAACACCTACTAAACAAAGCACGATGAGTAACCAGAAAAGTAGCGAGTGTGTACTTAGTACCCTATGTGGATATAGACATGTCCCCAAAGAGATAAAAATATGCGATGAGTTCCAAAGATTTTCTTCCCTTAAGTGTCTTTCTCCCCCTGAATCTTATATTGAATAATGGGAGAAGATAGGGTAAAAGAAAATAAGATCAAAATAAAAAATCAGAGCAAAACAATCATAATACATACTAACATGTCTTTTCCCTCTTGAAGACATGTGACTTCTCTCCTCTTTGGATAATAAGCATCTCGAGAAGCTTAAGGCATGCTTTCTCTCTTATGTGATAAGCTTTGATGTGCTCTCTCTCACCCTTTTACAATTTCCAAGAAGGGATCTTCTGTATCATGAGTCAAGTAGGTTTGGTCCTTGAGTAACATTACAAAGCAACATGTAATTTAAGATGCTAGTAGAGGATAAGAATCATCGAGTGGAGCTGGAAAAAATATGCAGGATGCAAATGGCAAAATATTTGCTCAGTATTGAAATCGGTGAGGCCGATTCATTGTAATCGGTGACACTGAGTTGGTAGTGTCAAAGATGATGCATACAGTCAGACCGAGTTTGTCACTATCGGTTGGACCGATGAACAATCTGCAATATACTATTGCAGTTTGGTCTAGTCGAGAAGCAGAAATCGGTGATACCAAGTTAAGTACAGAGGAAATATTTTTTCATCTCATCTCACTAGGCAAATAAGATCTCACAAAGATTTGCAGGGAATTAACTAAAGGATTTGCAAAGAATTTGATGCAGGGAATAATAGAGAAAATAAAAGAAATCTAGATGAAATTTTTTTTGAAAGGGGAACAAGCATGCAAAAGATAAATGCAAGAACACGGAAAAACACTAGAGAACTTCATCTAAAAATGGTCCATGACAGAGTCACCTATGTCAGAGTATATTGACTTAGGAGTCAAGTCAGGACACTCGATCATAGGTCATACTCATCGTTTAAGTTCAAAATGGGGTTGCCATTTTTGTTTAAGCATTTTGATGTATTCACATCTCGTTGACGTGCTTTGACCCATGTCTTGGGGAAAAGCTTCTCTAAGATGGAATAACATACCTTGGGTGGTGGTGTTGATCTTGATCATGTAGTTTAACTTGTGTTGGATGCTCAAGGTTGATGTAGTACATCAAGAGTTGGGAGAACCACTTGTACTTTGAGTTCATCTACCCACAATGACAATCATGAAAATTTGATACCAAATGAAATTTGATATATAGAAATTGTCAAAGGATATATTGGAAGGATTCATGCTTCCTCGTCTTCAACCACTATATTGTAGAGACTTGGTGATGTAAAGATTGCTTAGGATGTGAGTGAGTTGCAATCTCATAGATTTAGATTCATACAAGTACCTACAAGGGTTAGATAGCATGCAAGGGTACAAGTATAGATCCAAGACGTATGATCATCATCATAAGAGAAATATCAAGGATTAGTCAAATGCTCATGCCTTGCATGCATCCAAATGGAGTGACTACTCCAAGTTTGAGGCATCAATAATGATCAATTCACCTCTCAAACGGCAAAATACTTTCTCATCAAGCGGGTTGGTGAATATATCCGCCAATTGCTTGTCGGTACGAACATGTTTAAGGTCAATGTCTCATTTACCAACATGATCTCGAAAGAAATGATGATGAACTTCAATATGCTTTGTTCGAGAATGTGTCACGGGATTGTGAGCAATTTTAATAGCACTTTCATTATCACAAAGCAATGGAACATGTTTCACATAGATCCCATAATCTTTATGAGTTTGGGTCATCCAAAGTAATTGAGCACAACATGAACCGGCGGTAATGTATTCCGATTCGGCGGTGGATAAGCATACCGAGTTTTGTTTCTTGGAGGACCATGTAATGCCCAGGATGGGACTATACCTCCTACGTGTCGAGGCACGACTTAAAGGTATAAGCCCATTCTGGAAAGATCTCAAGTTCAGTATCTTTGCACGACTCATGTAAAAATAGGGATGAAATTGCAAAAGGATAGTTGGCTTACACTCGCCAAGTCACACCATACATTACATAAGCAAATCATCATCCAAAACATCACAACCCGACTACGGGCGAAGATCCAAAAGAAAGATACCAAAAACATAAAGCCACAGGTCCGAATCGCCCCTAGTAGAAACGACTACTGATCGTCAAAACACGTCACATACAAACGGCCACTCTCTTCATCGAGCTCCCAGTGAAGTACTTGAACCAGCTCCTGCATCATTCTCGGCTGAACCTGCATCTGGTGTTGTAGTATCTGTGAGCCACGAGGACTCAGCAATCCCATAACCATGGGTATCAAGACTAGCAAAGCTTTATGGGTAGGAAGAGGTAAAGTGGTGAGGTTCCAGCAGCGGCTAAGCATAATATGGTGACTAACTTACGAGTACAAGAATAAGATGAGCATCTACGCAAACGGTCGCAAACTAGTAGTGATCGCTAAAGATCCTGAACTACCTACGAGTCAAACATAACCCCACCGTGGTCTCTTCTCAAAGTGAAAAGAGACAGTCACGGTTACTCACACAGTGGTGTGTTTTACTTCGGATCCTCTGTCAAGTTTTCTACAACCGGACATTAACAAATTCCAATCTGCCACATAACCGCGGGCACGGCTTTCGAAAGATCATAACCTTGCAGGGGTGTCCCAACTTAGCCCATCACAAGCTCTCACAATCAGCTGAAGTGATAAATATAATATCATCACCCCTTATCTTAGGGAAATCCGATCAGGCTCGGTATCCCGGTGCAGAAGACATTTCGACAATGGTAAAAAAAGTCCAGCAAGACCTCCCGGCGTGCCGACACCCTGATAGTAGCCGCGCGTATCTCGTCTCAGGCCACAACCGGATAGGTGAGCCTACGGGAGCCAAACCTCGAGTTTCCCCGTGGTGGCCCCGCAGTTTCCCCATTTGGGACCAACACCATCAGCATTGGCCCCACTGCTATGTAGAAAAGAATCTCCAAGGAGCGTCCCCCTTATGCAATTTAATTAATTAATTAAGTTGTTATTATGAGGAAAATTAAAACCAATGTTGGGCCTTGCTGGAGGAGTTTTATTCAAAGACGAAGTGTCAAGGGTTCCCCATATACCCAACCGTGTAAGGAACGCAAAATCAAGGAACATAGTTTATCGGCGCCTAAGGTGGCATGAGTGGAACAAAACACCGAGCAAAAGGCCAAGCCTTCCACCCATGCCCAGTATATAGGTGTGTTAAATAATAATAATAGATATTGTGATATTCCAACAACAAGTTCCCTCCTGGAACGATCTTCATCGTCACCTGCAACTAACAACGCTATAAGAGGTGCTCAGCAAGCGGGTAACATAGCCAAACAATGGTTTTGCTAGGAAGGTTTCAAAGGTTATAGGTTTCATGGCAACAAGGAGAGGGGCTGACAATAATGATGGGTAGCACGACATATAACGATAGCATCGAGACACTAAGCATGGCAATGATAGTAAAGGTATCCAAGGGTATGGTCATCTTGCCTGGGATTCTGCAAAGAAGAAGAACGGATCCGTGAAGAACACGAAGAAGAAGCCTTGAAGAAGAACCATGGGTAGACGAACGAAACATCACGATCGCAACGGAACAAGCACTAACGGGAAGAAGCAAGCAATATGGTAAACACACAACACAAGAACATGACAATATGCTCAACCAAGTATGATGCAAGACAGTTCTATATAGGATGCAATACAAGTCTATACAGGCAGCAAAACATGGCAAGGTATGAAGCACAGAAAAATAACACAAGCCTATATGATGCAATACATGGCAAGGTATGATGCATGACAAGTCTATACAGGAAGCAATACATGGCAAGGTAGGAAGCACAGAAAAAAAACACAAGTCTATATGATGCAATACATCGCAAGGTATGATGCATGACAAGTCTATACAGGAAGCAATACATGACAAGGTAGGAAGCACTCAAAAACTACACAAGTCAACAAGTTTAAATGAGGCCGAAAACTACAACAACAATTCGGAAAATCCCCATATGCATATTTAGCAATTCTAAACAAACAACAATTCACACATTTTAATGTTGTTAACATGATGCGAAGGACATAATCAAGTTTTATGCAAATTTTATTAAAAGTTGACATGAAGATGATAAGGAGTATTTGTCGCCACGACGGAAAGAAAAGAGGGTCGTGGCAGCGAAAACGGATACGATGCCACGGCAACATTCCGATGATCCGACACTCGTCAAGATGCCGGTGCAAAAGCAAGGTAGCGTGAGCGAGTCGAACAAGATGAAAGATGGGGTGATCCCGTTACCAGGTTCCCACGGGTCGCCACCATGGCAAACGAGGGCACAACGGACACGATGCAAATATTAGATACATCTCATACAACACAACAAGCATTCGTTCACCACATCGGCATTCGACTCGGGGTATACCTTCGAAGCATTCGTTTCGGAGCGGTTCGAGGTCGTAGAGGAAGTAGTGGTACTCGCGGGTCATGGTACACGTTTTGTAGCCGTTCACATTATCGGTAGAGGAACTTGACGCATCGTCGTGGTACTTGTGGCGTTCCAGACCGAAGGGGTACTTGGCGCTCTCGGTCCGTAGTGGAACTTGACGCGTCACATCATGTAGTCGTACACTGGGTCGACGGTAGAGGTACTTGGCAAGCTCACAATGACCTTGGCGATTCCGGAGGCACTCAGATTGGACAAGCCATCACACTACTGTTCGACGGAACAGGAGATGGACCATGGGAGGTCAAAGCAACGGCGATAGCAGAACCAAGGCAGCAGCGGACAACGGTGAACGGTGGAGAAGGCGCGGGGCGACGCCAAGGTCGTGCGGGCGAGGTGGGCCAGCGAGGAGGACGGGAGGAGCGGGCTTGGGGCGTGGGCTCGCGCGGCGTTCCGGCAAGGAACCCCTGGAGGGGTCAAGGCGACGACAGGGGAGGAAGTGGCCGACGCGGCGGCGGAGGGAGACAGCGGCTCTGGCCGGTCGGCACTCCAGCGGGCCAGGCGGGGGCCGTGCGAGGTGGAGTGGCGCGATGGAGAGAGCGCTCGAGGGAGAGCGAGAGGAGGGAGAGGGGATCGGGCGAGAGCGAGGGAACGAGGGGTGGCAGCGGTGTGGGAACTAGAGGGAGAGGCAGCAGTTGGGCTAGGGTTAGAGGTTAGGTTGGCTTGGGCCTTAGGAGGCCAGAAGGAGGCTGCGAGATGGATAGTTGGGCCTCGGAGGCCGCGGGCTGCACAGAGGAGCAAGTGGCCAGCCTGCTGGGCTCTTCTCCTTCTGTCTATTTTATACTTTAGAAGAAAGAATGAAAGAGAAAAGAAAAAGATAGAGAGAAGAAAAATAAGGAGAGGGTTCATCAAAAATGTGTTGATCCAAGAAATTAGGAATGGCCAAGATTGAAAGATTAAATTCAAATTCCTTTGAATTTACTTCAAAAGGTTTGAACTAGGACATGTTTTCGAAGTGCCCAAAATGTTCGGATTTTGGAGGAGTCAGGGAAAATGATGAAAGAATTTATGACAAAGTTTGGAGACCAAACTTGAGTAGAGAAGACATGTGAAAGAAATTTCAAGTGTGTTAAAGGTGAATCCAAAATTAATGGAATATTTATAATAGCTCCATAATATTGGGAGGATATGTTATAAAGAGAAATCACCATGTGAGTTCCCTCGGTTTAAATGAATCTAAGATCCACACAATTTATTTAGTTGAGTTTTAAAATTAAAAGACTTGATGTCATGATGACATGATGCAATGCAAAATAAATAAAGCAAGCACAAAAGAAACACACGGGAGAACCCGGAACATCTGGAATCTTCTGGAGCGTCGGTCTTCAGGCGTCACAACTCTCCCACACTAACAGAGGATCTCGACCCGAGATCCTGAGGATGGCACCTGATAGAAGAGGATAATGGAAGAGGTAAAACAAAGTTGCTTCAAAGACAAACGAGTGAAACCACGCACCTTGAGAGGTTGAACAACTTGAAAGAAAGAATACAATGGAGATGAACGAAGTTAAGAGCACTCCAGTAAAAGGAGGAACAAGGGATACCACGAGAATTTGAATGTTGCAAGGACATGAACGAAGATGAAAACACTCTGTTAGAAAAGAGGAACAAGGAACATCACGAGAACCTTGCAGGTTGAAAGACATGAAACAAGAGCTCACGGATGACGAAAGAATTCAAAACCACTCCGGTTAACCAAGATTGTGAAGGAATAAGAACGAAATAATTTGGACAACACTCCATCTGAAAATGGAAGGAGTTAACATGAGCTTGAGGA
Organism: Secale cereale; assembly: GCA_902687465.1. Taxonomy (NCBI): domain Eukaryota; kingdom Viridiplantae; phylum Streptophyta; class Magnoliopsida; order Poales; family Poaceae; genus Secale; species Secale cereale. The sequence goes on from LR738710.1 coordinate 363,131,987, forward strand.
GATAGAGTGATACTTGATGAAAACAACAACACACAGCCTCTGAAACAATTGAAAGAATGGCACAAGGGGTAAGAAAGATTTCAGATAAGCACTTCGGTTGAAAAGAGAGGCAAAACTAGATAGATGACGGAACTTGAATGGAGGACACGACACTCCGGTTAAATAGACAAGTAAGGGAGAATATGATCTTGATAAAAACGAGAAGATGGTCAAAGAGAGCAATATCACAATGCCTCCGGAATTAAAGAATAGAATATAGATCTATGAAAGAAATGAACGGAGAAAAAATATGACAACTTCTCTCAAAATTGAATTTGAAAGAGCATCCTTACGAAGAAGGGTTGAATAGAGTTGTTGGAAATTCAACAACAAAAGAATAAGCTTGATGTGGGCTTATGGAAAACATCTCAAAATTATGAGTTGACAACCGTCCACTAACGGGAGACAATAGATTGGATTGAGATCAACGAAGAGACGAAGAACTTATTTCACCGAGAGGATAAATGAAGAACTTGGGTCATTTATAAGCACCATAATTAGCAACAATCCTTAGGGAAAGCTTTAAGTGAAATACAACCCAAGATAAGTCCAACGAATAAAATGACGAGATTAAATATCTCATTCCTGACAACTTGTGAATCATGAAACCTGAAGGGAAATTGTCAAAAATGGCATACCACCCTCTCAAACAATAAGGTAGAAAGAATTGCACTTGGAAAGCATGATGAAGAATGCTTGAGCTCCAACAAGAATCTTGATGAAGACTTCGAGGATGAATTAAATCTTGATGAACCACCATGAAGAACTCTGGTAATGAAAGCATGAGAAGTGAAAGATGAAAAGAATAAGATTCAAGGCCTGCGATGAATTAGATGGAGGTTTGAAATGATATAATTGAAATAACTTGGAGCTCCGAAAAACAAGATGAACAACTTAGAACCGAGAATATGATATGATGAACAAGCTCCAAAAAAAGAGATTATTCACTTCGAGGAAATAAGGATAAGATTTACAGTATGCTTATCCTTCATCAAATTAAATTGATGACCAGCAACGGATTTGGCATACTACTTAATCCCGTTGCAAAGAATTAAAGAGAGATCTAGCCAACCTTGGATAAATATTCAACAAAGCACCGGTAGGATTATGAAAAGAACAAATGAATTAATACGATAACAAAGGAAGAGAAATCTTGAACGAACCACCGAAAGAATATGGAGACGAACGAAGAGGCATCAATGAAGAATATTTGGAGGACAAGTTGAAAACTGAGAACGAAGAAATATTCTGAAATGATGGCCTTCGGAGGACCACAATAGAAAGAATTTATGAAATGCTTCGGATGGTATAAAATGATTTCCTCACAATCGGAACAATAATGAGGATGGCATGAAGCTAGAACCAGGAATCTTCAAGAGAACGAGCCAGGATTTAAGAGAAACTCTTCTTCGGTCTTCAATGCTGAGAATGACAAGGAGAAACACCTTGAAGAATTGCGAGATACTCCGTAAGAATAAACAGATGGAAGGTAGAGCTAAAGATGAGAATAATTGGAAACAATCTTGGAGAAGGCATGTGACCGATGGAAACCATTCTTACGTCACACTTTGAAAAGAATTTGAGTATAACTCTAGAAAATTAAAAGAGTCAGGTAAGATCCTGGAAAAAGACTTGTGGGTTAGGGCCCACTAAAGAAAATCACCTTTGAAAAAGATTGCTTAAGAGGTATTGCACCGGTTGAATTAAATGGCTTGAGTTACATAACAATCCTCAAAATAGCTTGAAAGAATTGAGAATGGAAGCGCGGATCATCTGAGATATCTTCAGCACTCCGGAGAAGAATTAGAGAGTTGAATACGCAAGAGATACTTTGGATAAGAAATTTCCACATTGGAAAACATGTGAAACAAGAGGCACAGATATGATCAATACGGAAGCTTGGATTTAGTCCACCGGAGAAGAATATTGGAATTAAGAAGGATGAACTTGAACCCTTGAGCATCTTCACGATAAATCACCGGATAAGAACATGGAAGGAAAAGAATGAAGAACCTCACATGAATAAAATGGATACTTGATTTGAGATCTCTGGCTCCATCAAGAAAAAGGGTGGGAGGGCGGGGAAAAACAAAGACAACTTGAGACGAACAAAATGGACACCGGTTGAAAAATAATTTAACATGACCATCTTGATGATTAAGAAGGACTAGCACTCCCATAGAAATATGAGAACACCGATTAAGAAAGGTATGGAATCAACACTTGACATCGAAGCAACTCGAATACCAGAATCAAGACAAAAAACAACGGATAGACATGTTGCAACATAATCTTCACAATATCATCCGAACCGAGAATTAAACGAATGAATTCCGTAGGTACATCAACTTGTCGAGAAGCCACTTGGGAGAACATAATATAAATAAATACAACAAGGAGCAGATAGAACAAATACAAGATAGAAGTTTCGTTCCACATATTCGTGCTGAAAGCTCATGGAACGTGTTACAAAAGGGTTTTGCAATCCCCAGATCAGCAGAGCCAAGGACCCTTTAAGATGCAACTCCCGATCGGAACAACAGCCATAAAACTACTTCACTCAATGTAGAACCCCAAACTCCATATCATGCACTCGTTGGAAGAATGCCTATGAGCTACTAGATGAACCCACCTATTAATTTCCGAAAGTTTCCAGTTATGCAATCAGGTGTTGGGGATACAGGGGAAGCATCACGCACTCAACTCTAATCCTACATCCAGCTATATCCATCCTTCAACACATAACCAGTTATTTCCGGAAACCGTTTACCTCGGACCTTCGAAACGCATCTGCTATACAAGCTATGGCAATACTCCCGAACTACCTCCCCAGTACTGGGTGATGTCGGGGTTATCTTGCCACTAACCGCATAGGAGAGTTTTCGATGTCGGCCATCTTAAGTATTCCAGAACTGCCACGATATATTTGTGACGACAACACCTCGGAGCTCAACTCCCCGGGACACTGCCACTACCCCTAAATGACAGGAGGCATCGAGAACAATGTTCTCGTCACAAAGACATCGGAACAATCCAAACGATACTCGCGAGATTCCTAAAAAAAATTGTGAAATTTTGAGAGTAGAAGAGACAAGTAACCGTCAGGAGTCCTCACCATAGTGATAAAGGGATGAGGAGTAAAAAGAAATCCTACTCTCCGATATATATATAGGACTCAAAACATTTTCAAGTGTGTGCCTAGACTCAGCCGTCAACGATTCGATCAATCAGTGGGGGCTCCTAGGTCGGAGAAGGCTCTGATACCAACTTGTAATGCAGAGGATGGGACTATACCTCCTACGTGTCGAGGCACGACTTAAAGGTATAAGCCCATTCTGGAATGATCTCAAGTTCGGTATCTTTGCACGACTCATGTAAAAATAGGGATGAAATTGCGAAAGCATAGTTGGCTTACACTCGCCACGTCACAACATACATTACGTAAGCAAATCATCATCCAAAACATCACAACCCGACTACGGGCGAAGATCCAAAAGAAAGATACCAAAAACATAAAGCCACAGGTCCCAATTGCCCCTAGTAGAAACCACTACTGATCGTCGAAACACGTCACATACAAACGGCCACTCTCTTCATCGAGCTCCCAGTGAAGTACTTGAGCCAACTCCTGCATCATTCTCGGCTGAACCTGCATCTGGTGTTGTAGTATCTGTGAGCCACGAGGACTCATCAATCCCATAACCATGGGTATCAAGACTAGCAAAGCTTTATGGGTAGGAAGAGGTAAAGTGGTGAGGTTGCAGCAGCGGCTAAGCATAATATGGTGGCTAACTTACGTGTACAAGAATAAGATGAGCATCTACGCAAACGGTCGCAAACTAGTAGTGATCGCTAAAGATCCTGAACTACCTACGAGTCAAACATAACCCCATCGTGGTCTCTTCTCAAAGTGAAAAGAGACAGTCACGGTTACTCACACAGTGGTATTTTTACTTCGGATCCTCTGTCAAGTTTTCTACAACCAAACATTAACAAAATCCAATCTTCCACATTACCGCGGGCACGACTTTCGAAAGATCATAACCCTGTAGGGATGTCCCAACTTAGCCCATCACAAGCTCTCACGATCAGCTGAAGTGATAAATATAATATCATCACCCCTTATCTTAGGGAAATCCGATCAGGCTCGGTATCCCGGTGCACAAGACATTTCGACAATGGTAAAACAAGTCCAGCAAGACCTCCCGGCATGCCGACACCCTGATAGTGGCCGCGCGTATCTCGTCTAAGGCCACAGCCGGATAGGTGAGCCTACGTGAGCCAAACCTCGAGTTTCCCCGTGGTGGCCCCGCAGTCCCCCCATTTGGGACCAACACCATCAACACTGGGCCCCCTGCTATGTAGAAAAGAATCTCCAAGGAGCGTCCCCCTTATGCAATTTAATTAATTAATTAAGTTGTTATTATGAGGCAAATTAAAACCAATGTTGGGCCTTGCTGGAGGAGTTTTATTCAAAGACGAAGTGTCAAGGGGTCCCCATATACCCAACCGTGTAAGGAACGCAAAATCAAGGAACATAATGCCGGTTTATCGGCTCCTAAGGTGGCATGAGTGGAACAAAACACCGAGAAAAAGGCCAAGCCTTCCACCCATGCCCAGTATATAGGTGTGTTAAATAATAATAATAGATACTGTGATATTCCAACAACAAGTTCCCTCCTGGAACGATCTTCATCTTCACCTGCAACCAACAACGCTATAAGAGGGGCTGAGCAAGCGGGTAACATAGCCAAACAATGGTTTTGCTAGGAAGGTTTCAAAGGTTAGAGGTTTCATGGCAACAAGGAGAGGGGCTGACAATAATGATGGGTAGGGCGACATATAACGATAACATCGAGACACTAAGCATGGCAATGATAGTAAAGGTATCCAAGGGTATGGTCATCTTGCCTGGGATTCTGCAAAGAAGAAGAACGGATCCATGAAGAAGACAAAGAAGAAGCCTTGAAGAAGAACCACGGGTAGACGAACGAAACCTCACGATCGCAACGGAACAAGCACTAATGAGAAGAAGCAAGCAATACGGTAAACACACAGCATAAGAACATGACAATATGCTCAACCAAGTATGATGCAAGACAGTTCTATATAGGATGCAATACAAGTCTATACAGGAAGGAAAACATTGCAAGGTAGGAAGCACAGAAAAATAACACAAGCCTATATGATGCAATACATGGCAAGGTATGATGCATGACAAGTCTATACAGGAAGTAATACATGGCAAGGTAGGAAGCACAGAAAACAACACAAGTCTATATGATGCAATACATGGCAAGGTATGATGCATGACAAGTCTATACAGGAAGCAATGCATGGCAAGGTAGGAAGCACTCAAAAACTACACAAGTCAACAATTTTAAATGAGGCCGGAAACTACAACAACAATTCCGGAAAATCCCCATATGCATATTTAGCAATTCTAAGCAAACAACAATTCACACATTTTAATGTTGTTAACATGATGCGGAGGACATGATCAAGTTTTATGCAAATTTTATTAAAAGTTGACATGAAGATGATAAGGAGTATTTGTCGCCACGACGGAAAGAAAAGAGGGTCGTGGCGGAGAAAACGGATACGATGCCACGGCAACATTCCGATGATCCGACACTCGTCGAGATGCCGGTGCAATAGCAAGGTAGCGTGAGCGAGTCGAACAAGATGAAAGACGGGGTGATCCCGTTACCGGGTTCCCACAGGTCGCCACCAAGGCAAACGAGGGCACAACGGACACGATGCAAATATTAGATACATCTCATACAACACAACAAGCATTCGTTCACGACATTGGCATTCGACTCGGGGTATACCTTCGAAGCGTTCGTTTCGGGGCGGTTCGAGCTCGTAGAGGAAGTAGTGGTACTCGCGGGTCGTGGTACACGTTTTGTAGCCGTTCACGTTATCGGTAGAGGAACTTGACGCATCGTCGTGGTACTTGCGGCGTTCCGGACCAAAGGGGTACTTGGCGCTCTCGGTCCGTAGTGGAACTTGACGCGTCACATCATGTAGTCGTACACGGGGTTGACGGTAGAGGTACTTGGCGAGCTCACAATGACCTTGGCGATTCCGGAGGCACTCAGATTAGACAAGCCATCGGACTACTGTTCGATGGAACAGGAGATGCACCATGGGAGGTCAAAGCAACGGCGGTAGCAGAACCAAGGCAGCAGCGAACGACGGTGAACGGTGGAGAAGGCGCGGGGCGACTTCAAGGTCATGCGGGCGAGGTGGGCCAGCGAGGAGGACGTGAGGAGCGGGCTTGGGGCGTGGGCTCGCGCGGCGTTCTGGCATGGAACCCCTGGAGGGGTCAAGGCGACGGCAGGGGAGGAAGTGGCCGGCGCGGCGGCGGAGGGAGACAGCGGCTCTGGCCGGTCGGCACTCCAGCGGGCGAGGCGGGGTCCGTGCGAGGTGGAGTGGCGCGATGGAGAGAGCGCTCGAGGGTGAGCGAGAGGAGGGAGAGGGGACCGGGCGAGAGCGAGGGAACGAGGGGTGGCGGCGGTGTGGGAACTAGAGGGAGAGGCAACAGTCGGGCTAGGGTTAGAGGTTAGGTGGGCTTGGGCCTTAGGAGGCCAGAAGGAGGCTGCGAGATGGATAGTTGGGCCTCGGAGGCCGCGGGCTGCACAGAGGAGCAAGTGGCCAGCCTGCTGGGCTCTTCTCCTTCTCTCTATTTTATACTTTAGAAGAAAGAATGAAAGAGAAAAGAAAAAGATAGAGAGAAGAAAAATAAGGAGAGGGTTAGTGAAAGAATTTGAGCAAGAGGTTAAATCTCTTGGGCTCACTCAAAAATGTGTTGATCCAAGAAATTAGGAATGGCCAAGATTGAAAGATTAAATTCAAATTCCTTTGAATTTACTTCAAAAGGTTTGAACTAGGACATGTTTTCGAAGTGCCCAAAATGTTTGGATTTTGGAGGAGCTAGGGAAAATGATGAAAGAATTTATGACAAAGTTTGGAGACCAAAGTTGGAGTAGAAAAGACATGTGAAAGAAATTTCAAGTGTGTTAAAGGTGAATCCAAAATTAATGGAATATTTATAATAGCTCCATAATATTGGTAGGATATGTTATAAAGAGAAATCACCATGTGAGTTCCCTCGGTTTAAATGGATCGAAGATCCACACAATTTATTTAGTTGAGTTTTAAAATTAAAAGACTTGATGTCATGATGACATGATGCAATGCAAAATAAATAAAGCAAGCACAAAAGAAACACACGGGAGAACCCGGAACATCTGGAATCTTCTGGGGCGTCGGTCTTCGGGCGTCACAGACCAAGACACGAGAGATGTACCAAGGAATTGACAACTACCCGAAGTGCACTTTCTATCAAGCATGTCTCCGGCATAGTCCGAATCGGAGTAGCCAACAAGATCGAAAGAAGACCTCTTAGGATACCAAATGCCAAAGTTTGGTGTGTGAATTAAATATCTCACTATCCTTTTCAGAGCCTTAATTTGACATTCTTTGGGGGGCGCTTGATATCGTGCACACATGCACACACTTAGCATAATATCGGGACGGGAGGCACATAGATATAACAATGAACCAATCATAGAGCGGTAAACCTTTTGGTCAATCGGTTCGCCATCCTTAGTCAATTTAAGATGTCCACTAGTAGGCATGGGTGTACTCATACCTTTGGATTCTTGCATGTTGAACTTCTTGAATAAGTCCTTGGTATACTTTGTTTGAGAAACAAAGGTACCCTCCTTAGTTTGCTTGATTTGCAAACCAAGAAAGAACTTGAGTTCACTCACCATAGACATCTCAAACTTCTCTGACATTAGTCTTCCAATTTTTTCACTAAAATGAGGGTTAGTCGAGCCAAATATGATATCATCAACATAGATTTGGCACACAAATAATTCACCATTAACTCTTTTAATAAAAAGTGTTAAATAAAATTTTCCAATCTCAAAGCCTTTCTCAATAAGGAACTTGGTCAAGCATTTATACCACGCTCTAGGAGCTTGTTTAAGACCATAACGAGATTTGTGATGTTTGTAAACATGATTAGGTTTCTTGGGATTAGCAAAGACAGGAGGTTGTTTAACATAAACTTCCTCCTAAATTTCATTGTTGAGAAAAGTACTTTTAATGTCCATTTGATATAAAGTGATATCATGATGATTGGCATAAGCAAGTAAGATGCGTATGGACTCAAGTATAGCAACGGGGGCATATGTCTCACCATAATCCATACCTACGACTTGAGTGTAGCCTTGGGGAACGAGACGGTCCTTGTTGCATACAACTTGTCCATCTTCATCTTGCTTATTGCAAAACACCCATTTGGTACCGATGATGTCGTGGTTGTTTTCAAGCTTCTCAACCAATGTCCAAACTTGGTTTTTGTCGAAGTTATGTAGTTCCTCGTGCATAGCATTCTCCCAATCCGGATCATCAAGAGTGTCTTCAACCTTCATAGGTTCAATGTTAGATATGAAAGAGCAATGTTCACAAAATGTTAGCTAAACGAGATTTAGAGCAAGTGATTCTCCCGGTTTGGATGTCACCATAGATTTGTTCTATGGGATAATCTCTAGCAATCCTTGCTCTAACTCGTGAGAGGTTTTGTTTGGGTTGGGGTGGAACATCTTCTTCATTTTCTTCTTCTTCTTGTCCTTCGTCATTGTTGTTGGCGTTGTTGTCCTCTTGTGGAGGTGGAGAGGGAGGTCAATGAGGTTCATCTTGATGCACTTCCTCGTTTCCTTCATCTTGGCGTGTTCCACTTGTGGATGCCTCCAAGTCAACTTCTGGTTCACCTTGTCGTGAAGTTGAGGCTTCCACTTGAATGGACAATAGACAAGTATTGTATTGCTTCCGAAGGGTCTTTGTCTCCTACATCAATTGGCAATTGCTCTACTTGTGAGACGTCAGATTCATCAAACTTCACATCTACCGTCTCTTCAACCTTTCGGGTGAAATTGTTGTAGACACGGTAAGTGTGAGAGTTTGAGCCGTAAACGAGTAGGAAACCTTCATGAAATTTAGCAGCAAATTTCGAACGACGATGCTTGTTAAGAATGTAACACTTTGATCCAAATACTTGAAAGTATCCAACTTGAGGTTTGTTACCGGTGAGATGCTCGCATGCCGTCTTGCCGAGAAGCTTGTGAAGATATAATCGGTTTGTAGCATGACAAGCTGTCTCAACCGCTTCTGCCCAAAATAGTTTTGGCGTCTTGTACACATCAAGCATCGTTCTTGCCATCTCGGTGAGTGTCCGGTTCTTCCTCTCAACAACTCCATTTTTTTAGGTGTGTACATAGCTGAGAACTCATGTGAAATCTCTTCTTCGTCAAGAAAGGTATCCACATTGGCATTCTTGAAGTCCGTTCCATTGTCGCTCCGAACCTTCTTGATCTTCACTTCGAATTGATTTTGGTCCTTTCTAGCGAAGTTCTTGAAGATCTTTTGGACCTGCAATTTATCATCAAGAAGGAACACCCACGTAAATCTTGAAAAATCATCAACAATGACTACACCAAACGAGTTACCACTGCTACTTCTCGAGCTTGCGTTGTATTCCCTAGAAGAGGAAAGGGTGATGCAGCACAGTAGCATAAGTATTTCCCTCAGTTTTTGAGAACCAAGGTATCAATCCAGTAGGAGACCACGCGCGAGTCCCTCGCACCTACACAAACAAATAAGAACTTCGCAGCCAACGCGATAAGGGGTTGTCAATCCCTTTAAGGTCACTTACGAAAGTGAGATCTAATAGATAGGATGGTTTGATATTTTTGGTATTTTTGGATATAAGAATAGAAAGTAAAAACAGCAAAGTAAAGTAGATTGTAGATTGATATGTTGAGAATAGACCCGGGGGCCATAGGTTTTACTAGTGGTTTCTCTCATGATAGCAGATTTCTACGGTGGGTGAACGAATTACTGTCGAGCAATTGCTAGAAAAGCGAATAATTATGAGAATATCTAGGCATGATCATTATATATAAGCATCACGTCCGTGACAAGTAGACCGAAACAATTCTCCATCTACTACTATTACTCCACATGTCGACCGCTATCCATCATGCATCTAGAGTATTAAGTTCATAAGAACAGAGTAATGCGTTAAGCAAGATGACATGATGTAGAGGGATAAACTCAAGCAATATGATATAAACCCCATCTTTTTATCCTCGATGGAAACAATACAATACGTGCCTTGCTGCCCCTGCTGTCACTGGGAAAGGACACCGCAAGATTGAACCCAAAGCCAAGCACTTCTCCCATTGCAAGAACTATAGATCTAGTAGGCCAAACCAAACCAATAATTCGAAGAGACTTGCGAGCATATTATAATCATACATAAAAGATTTCAGAAAAGAATCAAATATTTCTCGTAGATAATCTTGATCATAAACCCACAAGTCATCGGATCTCGACAAACACGCCGCAAAAAGATAACATCGAATAGATCTGCTCAAAGATCAAGGAGAACTTTGTATTGATATCCAAAAAGAGAGAAGAATCCATCTAGCGAATAACTATGGAACCGAAGGTCTGTGGTAAACTACTCACAACTCATTGGTGAGGCTATGGTGTTGATGTAGAAGCACTCCGTGGTAGATCTGTAAAGCCCCATATGTGATACCTTCCATTTATGGCAATATATGAAACGTTGACTTCATCAATTCCATTTTGGGCTCTTCTTTCATTTCGGGTTCTTCGTTTTGTCGCGTGCGGTGTGCATTTCATCCATGCCATGTTATCATGTGCATTGCATTGCATTCGTGTTGTCACTAGCACCCGGTCCCACTCGCCTCTTCCCGTTGTCCGTTTCGAGTTCCGACACTCACACACGTGCCCGTGGCACCCCCGAGTCCTTCTTTCGTGTGTGGCCGTGTAACATTCCTGGTATGAGGTGAGACTTGTCATGCATTGTTGTTTTGATACGTGTAGGCCGTCTGTCAAGTTTCGTCGAGTTTGGAGTTCGTTTGGTACTCCAATGGTTAACCGACTGGGCTATAATCTCCTCTTCCTTTTGGCCCAAGACCCCCTCCACAACAGCGCACTAACCCAGCACAACCACTCCCATCCTCTCGATCGTTGGATCGTGATCGTGTGGGCAAAAACTACACCCCATTTGGAGTCTCCTACCTCCCTCTACCTATAAAACAGCCCCAATCCCTCTATTTTCGGGTAAAACCTAGCTCCTCCTCCTCCACGCCATGCCGGACACGTCCGCCCCCCCCCCCCTCGGCCAATCGGATGGCGCCACGTCGCCTCCCCGCCGCCTCTCTCTCCTCCCGTCGCCCGAGGCCTGCAGAGCCCACGGTCGGCCCGCGCCCGGGCCGCGCCGGGCCCGACCCCGCGCCATCGTCCCTTCCGCCCCCGGCCGCTCGGGCTCCTGCCAGCGAGCCACCGCCAGAGCGCCCGCCGCCGCCGGCCGCTCGCGTCACCGCCTCCCGCCGCTGACCCCGCCGCCCTCCGCCGTTGCGCCACACGCTGCCGCCGGCGGGCCGCGCCTCCGCGCCCGCGCGCCCGCCGCCCCGCCGCCCAAGCTTCGCCCCCACCGCCGTCGGCGAGCGCCGCCGCGGATCCCCACGCCGCCGCCGCCCTTCGCCTCCAGCCGCGGCAGCTGCCGGCCTGCGCCTTCCTTGCCGGCCACAACCTCCAGCCGCAGCCTCCGGCCACCCCTCCGTCCGGGCCGGCGCCCTCGCCTCTGCCGCCGGCGCCTAACTCCGACGAGCCGCCACCGGAACTCCGGCCAGATCCGTTTGGATCCGGTGGTGGGATCAGATCCACCACCTAACCGATCCAAACGCCCCTTCTCTAGTCCCGGATCCCTCCGTCCCGCACGCCTCCCTCCCGAGTTGACTTTCTCGGAGGTATAAAATTCCACTAAGTCCCCATATCCCTTAAATTTCTTACCTCCTTTGTCATGCAATAACTTCGTGCTCGTAGATCCATTTTGAGCGTGTAATATATCAAAATGCTCGTTGAGATGTGCTCTTCATTTTGTTCCACTGTGGCATGCTTGTTTGAGTTCGTCTTGATGCCCTAATCATCATTGCAAGAGTGCTATATGTTTAAAACTGCTGTTATTTGTAAATTTGTTGCCATATTTGAGATGTGATAACTTCGTGCATGTTGGTCCAAATGGAGCATATGATATGTCAAAATGTTCATTGTGAAGTGCTCTACATGATGGTTGATGTAGCATTCATGTTAGGTGTCATATTGCCATGTTAATCTCTGTTGCAAAAGTGCATGTGGCTGTTAAGTGCTGAAACTTGATATGAGATGCTGATTTGACTTGCTCATTGCTATTGGTGTGTTTGACTTCATGCCACATGTCAATATGTCTTAGAAGCACAATCATATGGTCTTTCCTATGGTGCAATCCACTTTCCATGATATGCCTTGAGGTGACTTAAACAAGCTTGTAAACATGCCATGCCAATGTTTCTGTTTTTATACTTGGTGAAAAAACTGCTAAGTCTGGAATCTGTTAACCTGATGCCATGATTGCTCGATGCCTCACTCAAATCCATGCATGTTTTAGTATGTCAAATGATCATGTCTTGTTGTCCATGTTATGCTCTATCCATCCATGCCCTTATTTTCACATATGGCCTGCTGTAGCTTATTTATTTCTTGCTCTCAAGTTGCTATAAATTTACCTGTCAGATTTTTATCAGCATGATCAATTTGGTGAAGCTTGTTGTTATTGATCCATGCCTCCTATGGAGTTGTTTGAAGTATGCTATGTCTATTACATGTCCATGATCTTTATAGACATATAGAGTTGATATTCTTGTTGTTTTGTGCCTCCGAAGGCAGCATCGTGATGATGTTGTTGCCTTCCCAGATTTTGGCTAAGTCTAGATAAATTTATTGCAAATTGCCATGCTTGGTTAATTGTGTTCCAGTAGGTTTTTGGGTGTGTTCTAAGTTCATGCTTGTTAAGTATCATGTCTATTTCACATCCATGCCCTTTGCCTCCATGTTTGAGTGTTGTAGCATAATTATTTTTTGCTCCAAAGATGCCATGTTGTTGTAAACTGCAGTTTTGTGTGAATATTGTTTTGCTTGCCATTTGCAAACCGTGCGTCAGTTTCCGGTGATCTTTATATAGATTTCAACCGAAATCTTCCCCTCTATCCAGTGTCTTGATTGGTTTTCCAAGATGAGGGCTTATTCATCATCTTCTCCTTAGGTTCAAGTGCTTCCACATGCATACGCACATCATACTTGCATCATGTTGGTTGTGCATTGCACCGTGTTTGATGTTGTGCCGTGTTGTGTTCTTGTGTTGAGTAGAGCCGGGAGCCGAGACCGAGTTCGAGGATCTTGCCGAGCCTGAGTACGAGGAGCCATCTGACGATCCCTCCGTGGAATCAATAGGCAAGATGACCTTACCCAGATATCACTACTATCTTTGCCTATGCTAGACTCGCTCTTTAGCTTATTTCCTGGATGCCTATGTATGTTTGTCAGCCTCCTATTGTCGCCATGAACCTCTCTAACCACCCACCTATCAAACCGTTGTTTGGCTACATAAGCTTCGCTCAGCCCCTCTTATAGCGTTGTTAGTTGCAGGTGAAGATTTGAAGATCTTGCTTCATGTTGAAGTTATTGTTGGGATATCACAAAATATAATCTCTTAAACTAAATCATCTATATATTGGTAATGGGTGGAAGGCTAAGCCTCTTGCTTGGTGTTTTGTTCAACTCATGCCACCCTAGGAACCGTTTAAACCGGTGTTATGTTCCTTGATTTTGCGTCCCTAACACGGTTGGGGTTTATGGGCCCCCCTCGATAACTCCCTTAGTGCTAAAGCTTTTCCAGCAAGGCCCAACTTTGCTTTTACCATTTGCCATATCTAAGTAACTTGCATAGGGACTTTCCGGACCCCGAGGACTTAATTTTACAACCCGGGCTAGTGCTCCTCATGAGTGTTGGTCCAAACTGGGGGTTATGCGGGGCCGCCTTGGGGAAACCCGAGGTATCTGGTATTACCTGTATGATCACCCATCAGGTCGTGGCCTGAGACTAGATACGCGCGGCTACTGTCAGGGTGTCGGTACGCCGGGAGGTCTTGCTGGATTAGTGTGGGGACCCCGACTCATAAGTCGTGATCACCGAATGCACGTGTACAGTGATCCCAGAGATCAATGCTCACTGAACACACAGAAGCTGAATAACAAGAGTCTTACATCCATACATACCGTATTACACAAATAGGACCACTATGGTTGAGTCTTGAGTATATCATCGCAGCGGAAATCTTCAATGACAACTTGGGCCCATGCCATCTGCCTTAACCCTACAGGCATTCTGACTGGGAAGCGTCCTAGCTCGCATGCTCGTCACCAAGAAATCTTCATCATATCATGTTCTCTCTTGCCTGGCCAATAAAATAATCAGTGGCAAGCCAATGAGTACTTTGAATGTACTCTCAAGCAACCCATGATTTGGTTCAAGAAACAATGCAATTGAACAACAATGAACTATCTAGCAACGAGCTAGAATAAATATTCTACCATCAAGTATATGCATAATTAAATTCACGTAACCTCGAGAACAGGTTACCGATATCAACATGGATAGGATTCAACTCAACGAGTCAAGTCACCACCTTGACTCATCACACACGTACTTTCACCGATGTAGTAAAACTCTGGACATAGTTTAAGTAGCACCACCCAACTGTTCATGACCGTGGACACGGCAATTCGAATAGTTTTACACTCTGCAGAGGTTGCGCACTTTACCCACAGGATCCGGGAAGCTTTCGTGTCACCTACGATCCCGCAGTACCTCAAGTACTCGGGGGAAGCACCCGATCATTATCTTTCCTTAGACGACACTAACATAGAGTCCACTCGTTGGTGCACAGCCCTCGAGTACAACAATAGATCATGGGACTTGCCCTATTTTCAACGTCACGCGTACACGAAGGGACCAACGGTGTGTCCGGTGCCCTGTGAAAACAGTCATGGTCGTCTATCCAAGCACGACCCCGTCCCGGGAAAGACCCCAAGTCTTCCCGTCACTAGTAATGTGGGCACCATGCTAGTATCGGCCTAAGTAATCAATAACGCCCCGTCCCATAAGCGGTAGAGTGGTTGCACATATTGTTGGAAATATGCCCTAGAGGCAATAATAAATTGGTTATTATTATATTTCCTTGTTCACGATAATCGTTTATCATCCATGCTAGAATTGTATTGATAGGAAACTCAGATACATGTGTGGATACATAGACAAACACCATGTCCCTAGTGAGCCTCTAGACGACTAGCTCGTTGATCAATAGATGGTTACGGTTTCCTAACCATGGACATTGGATGTCGTTGATAACGGGATCACATCATTAGGAGAATGATGTGATGGACAAGACCCAATCCTAAGCCTAGCACAGATCGTGTAGTTCGTATGCTAAAGCTTTTCTATATGTCAAGTATCTTTTCCTTAGACCATGAGATTGTGCAAATCCCGGATACCGTAGGAATGCTTTGGGTGTACCAAACGTCACAACGTAACTGGGTGGCTATAAAGGTGCACTACAGGTATCTCCGAAAGTGTCTGCTGGGTTGGCACGAATCGAGACTGGGATTTGTCACTCCGTATGACGGAGAGGTATCTCTGGGCCCACTCGGTAGGACATCATCATAATGTGCACAATATGTGATCAAGGAGTTGATCACGGGATGATGTGTTACGGAACGAGTAAAGAGACTTGCCGGTAACGAGATTGAGCAAGGTATCGGTATACCGACGATCGAATCTCGGGCAAGTGCTATACCGATAGACAAAGGGAATCGTATACGGGATTGATTGAATCCTTGACATCGTGGTTCATCCGATGAGATCATCGTGGAACATGTGGGAGCCAACATGGGTATCCAGATCCCGCTGTTGGTTATTGGCCGGAGAGTTGTCTCGGTCATGTCTACATGGTTCCCGAGCCCGTAGGGTCTACACACTTAAGGTTCGATGACGCTAGGGTTATAGGGAAAGTATGTACGCGGTTATCGAATGTTGTTCGGAGTCCCGGATGAGATCCCGGACGTCACGAGGAGTTCCGGAATGGTCCGGAGGTAAAGATTCATGTATGGGAAGTCCTGTTTTGGTCACCGGAAAAGTTTCGAGCGATATCGGTAATGTACCGGGACCACCGGGAGGGTCCCGGGGGTCCACCAGGTGGGGCCACCAGCCCCTGAAGGCTGCGTGGGCTAAGTGTGGGAGGGAACCAGCCCCAAGGGGGCTGGTGCGCCCCCCACCAAGTCCCTAGGCGCATGGAGAGGGGAGGGGGGCAAACCCTAGGTCCAGATGGGCCTTAAGGCCCACCCTAGGGCGCCCCCTCTCTCCCCCCCCTTGGCCGCACCCTAGATGGGTTTTCTAGGGCTGGCCGCACCCCTAGGGGTGGGAAACCCTAAAGGGGGCGCAGCCCTCCCTTCCCCCCCTATATATGTGAGGTTTTGGGGCTGCTAGACACACGAGAACGTCTCCCTCTTGGCGCAGCCCTACCCCTCTCCCTCCTCGTCTCTTGCAGCGCTTGGCGAAGCCCTGCTGGAGTCCCGCGCTCCTCCACCACCACCACGCCGTCGTGCTGCTGTTGGATGGAGTCTTCCCCAACCTCTCCCTATCTCCTTGCTGGATCAAGGCATGGGAGACGTCACCGGGCTGCACGTGTGAAGAACGCGGAGGCACCGTCCGTTCGGTGCTAGGATCTTCGGCGATCTGAATCGCGGCGAGTACGACTCCATCAACCGCGTTCTTGAACGCTTCCGCTTAGCGATCTACAAGGGTATGTGGATCCAACTCTCCTCTCGTAGATGTGCATCACCTAGATTGATCTTGGTGAGCGTAGGAAAATTTTTGTTTCCCATGCAACGTTCCCCAACAGTGGCATCATGAGCTAGGTCTTTGCGTAGATGCAATCACGAGTAGAACACAAAGGAGTTTGTGGGCGTTGATGTTTAGATTGCTTCCCTCCTTGGTCTTTCTTGATTCAGCGGTATTATGGGATGAAGCGGCCCGGACCAACTTTACATGTCCACGTACATGCGACCGGTTCCATCGACAGACATGCGACTTTTGTTGCATAAGATGGCTGGCGGGTGTCTGTCTCTCCTATCTTAGTTGAATCGGAATAGACAAAGGCGGTCCTTGTAGAAGGTTAAATAGCAACTTAAATATCACCCTTGTGGCTTTGCGTAGGTAAGAAGCATTCTTGCTAGATACCCATAGCAGCCACGTAAAATATGCAACAACAAATTAGAGGACGTCTAACTTGTTTTTGCAGGGTATGTATGTGATATGATATGGCCGGTGACATGATGAAATATATTTGATGTATGAGATGATCATGTTGTAATAGTTAATATCGACTTGCATGTCGATGTATACGGCAACCGGCAGGAGCCATAGGGTTGTCTTTAATTTTTGTATGACCTGCGTGTCAATCATTAAGCGCTTTGTAATGCTTTACTTTATCGCTAAGCGGTAGCAATAGTAGTAAGAGCATGGTGGGCGCGCGACAACCCCGATGGCGACACGATGATGGATATCATGATGATGGGGATCATGGTGTGGCGCCGGTGACGATGGAGATCATGCCGGTGCTTTGGAGATGGAGATCAAAAGCACGAGTTGATGGCCATATCATGTCACTTATGATTTGCATGTGATGTTAATCCTTTTATGCATCTTATTTTGCTTAGGACGACGGTAGCATTATAAGATGATCACTCACTAAAATTTCAAGATAAAATTGTGTTCCCCCCGAGTGTGCGCCGTTGCGAAGGTTCGTCGTTTCGAAGCACCACGTGATGATCGGGTGTGATAGACTCTACGTTCGCATACAACGGGTGCAAGCCAGTTTTGCACATGCAGAACACTCGGGTTAGACTTGACGAGCCTAGCATGTACAGACATGGCCTCGGAACACGGAAGACCGAAAGGTCGAACATTAGTCGTATAGAAGATACGATCAACATGAAGATGTTCACCATTGACACCACCTCATCTCACGTGATGATCGGACTTGGGTTGGTGGATTTGGATCATGTCACGCTCGGATGACCAGAGGGATGTCAATTTGAGTGGGAGTTATAAGTAATTTGATTAGTTAAACTCACTTATCATGAACAATAGTCTAAGTTGCCTTTGCAAATTATGTTGTAGACCAATAACTACGTTGTAGCTCCCTGTTTAATACGATCCTAGAGAAAGACTAAGTTGAAAGATATTGTAAGCAAGGATGCGGACTGGGTCCGTAGTCCGAGGAGTGTCCTCACTGCTACACAGAAAGCTTACGTCTTTGATGCACCGCTCGATGTGCAAACCCCTACAACGTTGTCTGTGGATGTTGTGAACACCTGACAGACACGTCCTGATAACTACTTGATAGTTTAGTGCACCATACTTTACGGCTTAGAATCGGGATTCCAATGACGTTTTGAACGCCATAGAACATATGAGATGTTCTAAGAGCTGAAATTGGGATTTCAGGCTCATGCCCGTGTTGAGAGGTATGAGACCTCTGACAAGTTCTTTTGCCAAAAAGATGGAGGAGAATGGCTCAACTAGTGAGCATGTGCTCAGAATGTCTGGGTGCTAAAATCACTTGAACCAAGTGGGAGTTAATCTTCCAGATGAGATAGTGGTTGACGGAATTCTCTAGACACTATCACCAAGCTACTAGAACTTCGTGATGAACTATGACATGCAAAGGATGGAGATGATCCCGGTGCTGTTAGCGGTTCTTAGTACCGCAAAAGTAGAAATCAAGAAGGAGCATCAAGTGTTGATGGTTTAACAAGACCACTGGTTTCAAAAAGGGGGTAAGGGCTAGAAGGGAAACTTCATGAATGGCAAACCTGTTGTCGCTCTGATGAGGAACCCATGGTTAAACCCAAACCTCGAGACTAAGTGCTTCTATTGTAAGGGGAACGGTCACATGGCAGCGGAACCACCCCAAATACATGGTAGATAAGATAGCTGGCAACTTCAACAAAGTATATTTGATATACGTGTTATTGATGTGTACCTTAGTAGTACTCCTTGTAGCACCTGGGTATTGGATACCGGTTCAGTTGCTATTATTAGTGACTTGAAGCAAAAGCTACGGACTGAACGGAGACTAGCTAAGGGCGAGGTGACGATGTGTGTTGGAAGTGTTTCCAAGGTTGATGAGATCACCATCGCACACTTCCTCTATTTTCGAGATTAGTGTTGAACCTAGATAAATGTTATCAGGTGTCTACGTTGAGCATGAAAATGATTAGATCATGTTCATCGCAATACGGTTATTCATTTAAGTTAGAGAATAATGGTTATTCTGTTTACATGAATAATACCTTTATGGTCATGCACCCAATGGTTCGTTGAATCTCGATCATGGTAATACACATAATGATAATATCAATGCCAAAAGATGTAGAGTTAATAATGATAGTACCACTTTCTTGTGGCACTGCCGCTTAGGTCATTTTGGCATAAAATGCATGAAGAAACTCCATGCTGATGGACGGTTGGAGTCACTTGATTTTGAATCGCTTGACACATGAGAGCCATGCCTCATGGGCAGGATGACTGAGATCCCGTTTTCAGGTACAATGAAACGGGCAAATGACTTGTTGGAAATCATACATGCTGATGTATGTGATCCAATGAGAATTAAGGCGTGTGGTGGATATCGTTATTTTCTCATCTTCACTGACGATTTGAGTAGATATGGTATATTTACTTAATGAAGCAAAAGTCTGAAACGTTTGAAAGGTTCAAAAATTTCAGAGTGAAGATTAAGAATCATCATAACAAGAAGATCATGTTCCTACGATCTGATCAAGGGGATATTATCTGAATTATGAGTTTGGCAATCACTTAAGACATTGTGGAATTGTTTCGCAGTTGAAGTCCCCTGGAACACCACAGCGTAATGGTGTGTCCGGACATCGTAATCGAACCTTATGAGATATGGTGCGATCTATGATGTATCTTACCGATCTACCACTGTTATTTTAAGGTTATGCATTAGAGACAGCTGCATTCACTTTAGATAGGGCACCATCTAAGTCCGTTGATACGACGTCGTATGGTTTGGCAAGAAACCAAAGTTGTCGTTATCTTAATGTTTGGGGCTGCGATGCTTATGGCTTCAGCCGGGAAAAGCTCGAACCCAAAGCGGACAAATACATCTTCATAGGATACCCAAAGGTAACAGTTGGGTATACCTCCTATCTCAGATCCAAGGGCAAAAATGTTTGTCCCTAAGAATGGGTCCTTTCTCGAGAAGGAGTTTCTCTCGAAAGAATTGAGTGGGAGGAAGATAGAACTTGATGAGGTTGTCGAACCCTCACTTCAACCGGATAGTAGTGCAACACAGAAAGATGTTTCTGTGGAACCTGCGACGTTGAAGAGGAAACTAATGATAGTGATCATGAAGCTCCAGATCAAGTTGCTATCGATCCTCGTAGGTCGACAAGGATATGTACTACTCCTGAGTGGTACGGTGATCCTGTCTTAGATGTCATGTTGTTGAACAACAATGAACCTACGAACTATGGAGAAGCGATGGTGGGCCCATATTCCGACAAATGGTTAGAAGCCGATAAATCCGAGATAGGATCCATGTATCAAAACAAAGTATGGACTTTGGTGGACTTGCCCTATGATCGGCAAGCCATTGAGACAAATGGATCTTTAAGACTAAGACGGACATGGACGGTAATGTCACCGTCTATGAAGCTCGACTTGTGGCGAAGAGTTTTTCACAAGTTCAAGGAGTTGACTACGATGAGATTTTCTCACCCGTAGCGATGCTTAAGTCCGTCGGAATCATGTTAGCATTAGCTGCATTTATGAAATCTGGCAGATGGATGACAAAACAAGTTTCCTTACCAGTTTTCGTAAGGAAAGGTTGTATGTGATACAATCAGAAAGGTTTTGTCGATCCTAAGGATGCTAAAAGGATATGCTAGCTCCAGCGATCCTTCCATGGACTAGAGCAAGCATCTCGGAGTCGGAATATACACTTTGATGGAGTGATCAAAGTTTTTGGGTATACAAAGTTTGTTGGAAACTTGTATTTGCAATAAAGTGAGTGGGAGCACTACAACATTTCTGATAAGTATATGTGAATGACATATTGTTGATCCGAAATGATGTAGAATTTCTGGAAAGCATAAAGGGTTGTTTGAAATGAGTTTTTCAAAGGAAGACCTGGATAAAGCTGCTAACATATTGGGCATCAAGATCTATACAGATAGATCAAGACGCCTGATGATACTTTCAAAAGAACACACACCTTTGACATGATTTTGAAGGAGTTCAAAATAGATCAGTCAAAGAAGGAGTTCTTACCTGAGTTGTAAGGTGTGAAGTTGAGTAAGACTCAAAACTTGACCACGGCAGAAGGAAGAGGAAGGACGAAGGTCGTCCCCTATGCTTTTGTCATAGGCTCTGTACGGTATGCCATGCTAAGTACCGCACCTGATGTGTGCCTTGCCACATGTCTGGCAAGAGGGTACAAAGGTGATCCAGGAGTGGATTACTAGATAGTGGTCAAAATTATCCTTAGAGGAGTAAGGAAATGTTTTTCGGTTATGGAGGTGATAAAGAGTTCGACGTAAAGAGTTACGTCGATGCAAGCTTAACACCTATCCGCATAACTCTAAGTGGAGATACCGGATATGTATAATGGAGCAACAGATTGGAATAGCTCCAAGTGGAACGTGATAGCAGCATCTACGATATGACATAAGGTTTTGCGAAGTACATAGGGATCTGAATGTAGCAGACCCGTTGACTACAACCTCTCTCACAAGCATAACATGATCAAACACAGAACTCATTGAGTGTTAATCACATATTGATGTGAACTAGATTACTGACTCTAGTGAACTCTTTGGATGTTGGTCACATGGCGATGTGACCTGTGAGTGTTAATCACATGGCGATGTGAACTAGATTATTGACTCTAGTGCAAGTGGGAGACTGTTGGAAATATGCCCTAGAGGCAATAATAAATTGGTTATTATTATATTTCCTTGTTCACGATAATCATTTATCATCCATGCTAGAATTGTATTGATAGGAAACTCAGATACATGTGTGGATACATAGACAAACACCATGTCCCTAGTGAGCCTCTAGACGACTAGCTCGTTGATCAATAGATGGTTACGGTTTCCTAACCATGGACATTGGATGTCGTTGATAACGGGATCACATCATTAGGAGAATGATGTGATGGACAAGACCCAACCCTAAGCCTAGCACAGATCGTGTAGTTCGTATGCTAAAGCTTTTCTATATGTCAAGTATCTTTTCCTTAGACCATGAGATTGTGCAAATCCCGGATACCGTAGGAATGCTTTGGGTGTACCAAACGTCACAACGTAACTGGGTGGCTATAAAGGTGCACTACAGGTATCTCCGAAAGTGTCTGTTGGGTTGGCACGAATCGAGACTGGGATTTGTCACTCCGTATGACGGAGAGGTATCTCTGGGCCCACTCGGTAGGACATCATCATAATGTGCACAATATGTGATCAAGGAGTTGATCACGGGATGATGTGTTACGGAACGAGTAAAGAGACTTGCCGGTAACGAGATTGAGCAAGGTATCGGTATACTGACGATCGAATCTCGGGCAAGTGCTATACCGATAGACAAAGGGAATCGTATACGGGATTGATTGAATCCTTGACATCGTGGTTCATCCGATGAGATCATCGTGGAACATGTGGGAGCCAACATGGGTATCCAGATCCCGCTGTTGGTTATTGGCCGGAGAGTTGTCTCGGTCATGTCTACATGGTTCCCGAGCCCGTAGGGTCTACACACTTAAGGTTCGATGACGCTAGGGTTATAGGGAAAGTATGTACGCGGTTACCGAATGTTGTTCGGAATCCCGGATGAGATCCCGGACGTCACGAGGAGTTCCGGAATGGTCCGGAGGTAAAGATTCATGTATGGGAAGTCCTGTTTTGGTCACCGGAAAAGTTTCGGGCGATATCGGTAATGTACCGGGACCACCGGGAGGGTCCCGGGGGTCCACCAGGTGGGGCCACCAGCCCCTGAAGGCTGCGTGGGCTAAGTGTGGGAGGGAACCAGCCCCAAGGGGGCTGGTGCGCCCCCCCACCAAGTCCCTAGGCGCATGGAGAGGGGAGGGGGGCAAACCCTAGGTCCAGATGGGCCTTAAGGCCCACCCTAGGGCGCCCCCTCTCTCTTCCCCCCCTTGGCCGCACCCTAGATGGGTTTTCTAGGGCTGGCCGCACCCCTAGGGGTGGGAAACCCTAAAGGGGGCGCAGCCCTCCCTTCCCCCTATATATATGTGAGGTTTTGGGGCTGCTAGACACACGAGAACGTCTCCCTCTTGGCGCAGCCCTACCCCTCTCCCTCCTCGTCTCTTGCAGCGCTTGGCGAAGCCCTGCTGGAGTCCCGCGCTCCTCCACCACCTCCACGCCGTCGTGCTGCTGTTGGATGGAGTCTTCCCCAACCTCTCCCTCTCTCCTTGCTGGATCAAGGCGTGGGAGACGTCACCGGGCTGCACGTGTGAAGAACGCGGAGGCACCGTCCGTTCGGTGCTAGGATCTTCGGCGATCTGAATCGCGGCGAGTACAACTCCATCAACCGCGTTCTTGAACGCTTCCGCTTAGCGATCTACAAGGGTATGTGGATCCAACTCTCCTCTCGTAGATGTGCATCACCTAGATTGATCTTGGTGAGCGTAGGAAAATTTTTGTTTCCCATGCAACGTTCCCCAACACATATATGGTTGGGACGGTAGTCACACATAAATCTAATCCATCATTTCACCCATGCACAAGATCTTACCGGCACATCACTTCTTCCTCAAGTGATGAACTAACTCAATATCACCCTAGGGCTTTAGGGGCACCCGATGGGGTTTATGAAAAGAATGCAACCACGAGGGTTTCATGGCACACATGCATCACTAACATCACTACTAACCATTTGCATTGCATCTAGCACATAGCAAGATCAAGAGTAAAGCGTGCATCATGTGGTGGTTCTAAACTAGGTTACCACCGTAACTCTTATCATCATGCATTCGGAAACAAACGGGTTCCGAAGAACACAAGTGTATCATGGTCAAAGGGCTGCTTGCCTTATCCTTCCGAGTCTTCACACCTTCTGGTCCATCTCCGAGTACTCCGTTTATTTCGTCAACTAACGATGGAAACAATCATAATAAGCAACACAATCAAAGCAAGAATAAAAGTGCTCTAAAAATAGGAGTTGGACTTTTCTAGGATACCTCTGGTCAAATGAAAAATAACCAAGGTGGTTTCATTGGGGTATGATCAATGGATGGTTTGGCACATTTCAATATGAAGGAATCAAGGGTTTCAAGGATTTGAAAGAAGTGTACAGAAATATTTTTTTGAACAATGAGCAAAGGCACCTATCCATCAAGTCATCATTTTAGAAGCATCTAGGAGTTGGTTTCACTGGATTTGGAATTCAAATGAATTCCCTAGGATTTTGCAAAGTTGATAAATATGAAGAAATGGCTCATTATTTGGTGGGGTACAGAAAGTATTAATAAAAATGTTCCAAAACTAAGTTTGGATATGACAAGCACCTAGGAATTTGAACCACTGCATTTGGATCAAATTTGAGCCCTCTGTGATTTTCTAAAGTTTATCACAGAAAATGGAATAATGACATTTGATAATTATTCGTGAAGGAAAAGTTTCTGGAAAAATGTGCTTGTTGCACCATGTGATAGAGCATGATTTATGGAGCCAGAATAAATTTGAATCATCAAGTTTGGAGCTTATTTGATTTATTTATGGATTTGTGAAGTTGTCTGAAAAAGGGAAAGAAAAGGAAAAAGGGTTATACCCCTTTACTGCGCCCAGGGCGACGGATAGACAGTGGGCCGGCCCAGCGGCTAGGCTGTGTGGGGAGAGGTGGTGACGCCGAAGGCGCATCGCGGGAATGCGCCACCCAGCGGGGCAAGCGAATCGGCCCGAAGCCGCTTCCACTTAACCCGACTGGTGGGCCGGCTCGGTCGGCACAGCCGCTGACGGGCGGGGCCCCCTGCCAGCTGGTGGGGAGGTCGTCCCCTACCTCGCGCCTGAGGCAAAGGAGCGACAAAGGGCGCGAGGCAGCGCGAGCACCGGCGCTCTCCCTGGCGGCTCCGGCCACCTCTGGCGACGTTCGACACACCGGTGGGTCCAGCGCGACGAGGTGCGCCCGTCCAGGTGCTCCACGCTCGCGGAGCAGCTCGGGAGGAGGAGGAGCTTTGGGCGCGATGGGCCGGGGTGCTGTCGAGGATGAGCCCGCCGGCACGGCCACCGGGAAGTGCAAAGGGGGCGCGGAGTGCGTTGCGGTGGTCCTGGAGATTCCGTAGAGCATAGGAGTGGAGGGGAGGGGGCCCTGGTGGTGCGAATTTAGGAGGAGGCCGACGGCGACACGTCGGCCATGGAGAGGGGAAGAGAGCACCAGGGGGAGAGGGAGTTTGTCCAGGGGGTTCGTGCCGGAGAGGGGAAGTGGAGAGAGGCCACACGCGAGCTCGGCGGGCCTCTAAATAGAGTGGCAGTGGTGCACCGTGGGCAGCGTCCATGAACGCGCTCGGGTGAGCTCGCGGAGGGAGAAGGAGGGCAGGGGAGGATAGGGCCGATAGGTCTGCAGGTCATGGACGTCGAGGGCACCTCGGGAGACATGATCCCAACGCCCCAGGCTGTCGGGTGCCTCGGGCAGGACGCGGCTACAGTGCGGGAGCGCACTGTAGCGCGCTCCAGAGCGCCCATATGGCCGGCACGGCCGTGCCCTCACCGCTCTGGTCGCGTCCATCTTGCCCAATATTGTCTAGGGGGGTCAGGGGAGGAGTAAAGAAATGTGTGATGGTCTTGGATGCCATGGAGGGCCACTGGAGTGATGAGGAAGGTGAAAGAGGAGGAGAAAGCTGCTGACCAGAAGAGTAAAATGGGGTTTTACCCCCTCCAATGATTGAGCTGAGGCATGTGTGAGTTACAGGAGGTAGAAGATGATCATGTTCACCTGTGGTAAGAATTTGAGGTAAAGGGAAACAGGGGAAGGGGTCAAAACAATGGTTTTGGTAAATTGGCAGAAGGTGTTTGATCAAGTTTTGGGAAAGCAAAAGACTTCCAATTGACATGGGACTTAACAGGATGGAATGTCACATACATTTAGGCTCTTCCACCAAGTTTGAGCTCATTTGGGCAAAGTTGCCAATGTAAAGTTGCTCAACCTTCAAAATGGACATAAATGGTTTTGAGGGGATCAGATGATGTTTCCTTAATCTTCAAGGCATGAGGCTTTGTAAGATCATCATATATGTCATATTTGACATGATAGAATTTCCCTGGAATTTTTGGAGAATATTCCCTTTGTAAATATTTCAAAAGCTTGAAATATCCAGAAAGGGTTATTGAAGGATTTGTCCAATAATTTGAACTTGACCATGTGTTGAAACTCTTATATATGGACAATATATGTCCTATGAGTCTCCCTGAATTTTGGCAAATATTTTTGAAATAATTAAATAATTTTTCCCTATTAAAGACCATTTCTGGCCTTAAGAAAAAGCTTTTAAATAAAATATAAAAATAACTTTTAAAATTATAATTTTGTGGTTTATGGGAGTCCTATACCTAGTAGGGTTCAAATATTCTTTTTGAAAGATTTTTCACACCCTAAATAAGGTACTTGTAGTGCAAACCTTAATTCAGGGGTTTTTGGAAAACTAATTTTAGAAAATACTATATGGCCAAAATATTTTTATAAGAAAATTCTATACTGGTCTATACACATGGCATGATCATTGGGAAAAGGTTTTGGGTCAAGGAGATGAAGTATAAGAGTTGGAGCATTTATTTGATTTTTAGAGCACTAGCAAACACCAGACAGAAAATCAGTCAAGCAAAGTCAAAATCACTCAAAAGTTTTTGTAAATCCACAATTTTAGCATGATTATTAGCTTAAGCAATGTAGCACGAAAATCAGGGTGTGACAATTAGTTTTACCTATGTCGGAATATCTTGAGCACGGGATTCCGAGAATACTCGGGTCTTCCCACCTTGGAGTTGCGACTCCGCAGATCGTGAGCTTGTGATGGGCTAAGTTGGGACACCCCTGCAGGGTTTGATCTTTCGAAAGACGTGCCCGCGGTTATGTGGCAGATGGGAATTTGTTAATATCCGGGTGTAGAAAACTTGACACTATGATCATAATACACTACCAGCGTGAGTAACCGTGACGGTCGCTTTTCGAAGGGGTTCGGGAAGTGCACACGATGGGGTTATGATTGACGTGCTTAAATAGGATCACTTCGTGATCACTTTGTTGATCGTTGGCACTTTCTCGTCTCGCTCTAAACACGTAAGCTAGTGCTAGTGCTGCTGCAACCTTGTTTTAAGCCTTTTCCACACCAAAGGCTTTGATAGTATTATTACCCGGGAATGGGATTGCTGAGTCCTCCATGGCTCACAGATTCTACACAGCACCAGATGTAGGTACCGATAAGAACTACACAGGTGGTGGTTTAGAGTTGTATTGGGAGTTCGATGAAGAGCGTGGGCGTTACTACGTGTCTTACCCAGAGGATCAGTAGGGCTCTTACTAGGATGATCGGGACCTTGTGTTGCTTTATTTATGGTATCTTTCATTTGGATCTTCGTCTGTAGTCGGACTGTGATGTTTTTTGGATGATATATGTTTATGTAATGCATTGTGTGACGTGGCAAGTGTAAGCCAACTACTCTTGTACAATTTCATCCCTCTTTTACATGAGTTGTGCAAAGATACCATTCTTGAGATCATTCTAGTATGAGATTATGCCTTTAAGTCGTGCCTCGACACGTGGGAGGTATAATCTCGTACTGGGCATTACAAGTTGGTAATCAGAGCCTTCTCCGACCTAGGAGCCCCCCCGATTGATCGAATCGTTGACGCTTGAGTCTAGGCACATACATGAAAATGTTTTGAGTCCTATATATATATCGGAGAGTAAGATTTCTTTTTACTCCTCATCCCTTTATCACTCTGGTGAGGACTCTTGACGATTGCTCTATCTCTTCTACTCTCAAAAATTCACTAAATATATTTTTAGGATCACGTGAGTATTGTTTGGATTGTTCCGATATCTTTGTGACGAGAACATTGTTCTCGATGCCTCCTGTCATTTAGGGGTTGTGGCAGTGTCCCGAGGAGTTGAGCTCCGAGGTGTTGTCGTCAAAATCTATCGCAGCAGTTCTGGAATACTTAAGACGGCCAACATCGAAAACTCTTCTATGCGGTTAGTGGTAAGATAACCCCGATATCACCCAGTACTGGGGAGGTAGTTCGGGAGTATTGCCACATCTTGTATAGCAGATGCGTTTCTAAGTCCGAGGTAAACGGTTTCCGAAAATAACTGGTTATGTGTTGAAGGATGGATACAGCTGGATGTACGATTAGAATTGAGTGCGCAGTGCTTCCCCTGTATCCCCAACACCCGATTGCATAACCGGAAACTTTCGAAAATTATTAGGTGGGTTCATCTAGTAGCTCATAGGCATTCTCCCAACGAATGCATGATATGGAGTTCGGGGTTCTACATTGAGTGAAGTGGTTTTATGGGCGTTGTTCCGATCGGGAGTTGCATCTTAAAGGGTCCTTGGCTATGCTGATCCGGGGATTGCAAAACCCTTTTGTAACACGTTCCATGAGCTTTCAGCATGAACATGTGGGATGAAACTTCTATCTTGTATTTGTTCTATCTGCTCCTTGTTGTTTTTATTTACCTTTTGTTCTCCCAAGTGGCTTCTCGAGAAGATTGTTGTATCATTGTACTGTGTAATACATTCGTTAATTTTGTTTGAATGCTCTTGTGAAGACTTATGTTGCAATTTCTAGCCGTTGATTCAGCTTATATATTTCAATCAATGGCTAGTAGTTGTCATCTCATTCAGGATGGCTCCTAAGAAGGTTCCCAATGCTAACCCAGAGGCTGAAGAAGTTCCTGATCGTCCTCCTTCCCCTCCTCCTCCATCTGAGGCCTAGAGAGCAATTATGCAAGCGACCAACCAGAACACCTAGATGCTTATGCAAATGATGCAGAACATTCAAGCCAACCAAACAAATCAAGGTGGACATGGCAACCAAGGCCAAGTAAATTTGTTCAATCAACCTCACTTTGCAACCCTCAAGCAATTCCTAGCAAACCAATCGAAGGCGTTCAGTCACTATGTGGATCCGCTAGATGCTGAAGACTGGATAACAGACATCAAAAAGCATTTCAAGTGCAGTAACGTGAGACGTGAGGATTATGTCAAGTTTGCCGCCTTCCAACTCAAGGACCAAGCCGATGATTGGTGGCAACAGTACAAAGATTCCAGAGGTGGACGTGAAATCTCGTGGACTCACTTCTGCAAGGATTTCCGCTCTCACCACATTCTAATTAGTGTCATTGAAGGCATGCGTGAGCAATTCCGCAACCTGAAGCAAGGCACCATGTTCGTTTATCAATACAATGTCAAGTTCCAGAACCTTGGCCGCTATGCCAAGCAAGACATCCCAGATGCCAAGAGCAAGATTTATCAGTTCCGTGGTGGTCTGAAGGATGAACTCCAACTAGCTCTCACCTTGTTCGAGCCGGATGAATTTGATCAATTCTATAACATGGCTCCTAAGCAAGAGGCATCCCAACTCAAGGTTGAAGCTTCCAAAAAGAGGATCATAGATGTTGTTAACTCCTCCTCTTCTTCCCAAGTGGTCGCAAAGCAGTAGAAGTTTTGGCTTCCACCTCCTCAAGTGCTCCGTCCTCCAAACAACAACAAGCACTCTGGTGGCCGTGGTTTCTCCCACCCACCCAACCCAAGCATTCAGTCCAAGACTCACTTTCAAGCTCCAAGACCAAGTGGTCCTTATCACCGGCCTCTTTCAGAAGTGACTTGCAACAAGTATGGGCAGAAGGGTCACTATGCAAACAAGTGTACTCAAAGGCGCCTTCCTCCTCCACCTGTCAGCACCTCTATTGTCAAGCACAACCCCAAGTCAGCAAGAGTGAATCTGATGAATGCAGCTCAAGTAGAGAATTCTTCAGATGTGATACTTGGTAATCTTCCAGTCAACCTTAAACATGCTAAAGTCTTGTTTGATTCGGGTGCATCGTGCTCTTTCATGTCTCAACCTTTTGCTTCGAAGCACAATGTTGACATCAAAATTTTACCACGGGAATTATCAATTGTTTCTCCGGGAAAACTAATGCATTCTAGTGTGTTTGCTCCAGATATATCTATTCATATGGGTGATTACAGTTTTCTGGTTTCTCCGGTTATTCTCGGCAACTCCGACATTGATCTTATTCTTGGGATGGACTGGCTCTCCAAGCATGATGCAAACATTGATTGTGCAAATAAGGAAGTCAAGCTTACTCATCCTGACGAAGACGTGATTATCTTCGCCTCTCAAGATAACACAATCAGGTTATTCTCTCTCAATGACAAGGGCGAGATTAATGCCATCTCTCAGATTCCGGTGGTCAATGAATATGAAGATGTTTTCCCTGAAGAGCTTCCCGGCATGCCTCCCCATCGTCAAGTTGAATTCGTCATTCAACCCGAACCCGGTACCGAGCCAGCATGTCGGCGTCCGTACAAGCTTTCTCCTGAAGAGTTGATGGAGCTGAAGAAACAACTCGATGAGCAAGAGCGTATGGGTCTAATCAGGCCTAGTACTTCTCCTTGGGTCTGTGGTGTTCTTTTTGTCAAGAAGAAGGATGGCACGGAGCGCCTTTGCGTTGATTACTGGCCATTGAACAAGAAGACAATAAATAATAAGTATCCGCTCCCCAATATCAATGAATTGTTCGAGCAGCTCAAAGGAGCAAAGGTGTTCTCAAAGCTCGATCTCCGGATGGGTTACCATCAGATTTGTATCCGTGAAGAGGATATTCACAAGACCGCATTCAGAACAAGCTATGGCTCCTATGAATAAGCGGTCATGTCTTTTGGCCTCGCAAATGCTCCACCCACTTTCTCGAGGATGCTGCACTTCATATTCAACCCCTACACCAATGAATTTGTTCTCGTCTATCTGGATGACATCTTGGTATTCTCCAAGAATGAAGAAGACCATGCCAAGCACCTCCGTTTGGTCCTAGACAGGCTTCGTGAACACAAGTTCTATGCGAAGTTCTCCAAATGTGAATTCTGGCTGGATAAGGTCTTATATCTTGGCCATATCATCTCTGCTGAGGGTATTTCTGTCAACCCCGAGAAAGTTGAAGCTATTGTCAACTGGGAACCCCTACAGAACGTCAAGCAACTCCGAAACTTCCTTGGTCTCGCTAGCTATTGCAGAAGGTTTGTTGAGAACTTCTCCAAGATTGCCAAGCCTCTTCCCAACCTGTTGCAGAAGAATGTCAAGTACTCCTGGACTCCTGGTTGTGATGTGGCATTCAAAACACTCAAAGAGAAGTTCATTTCTGCTCCGGTTCTTACTCCTCCGGATGAGTCCAAGCCCTATGAAGTCTTTTGTGATGCTTCTTTACAAGGACTTGGTGGTGTTCTCATGCAAGACAAGAAGATTGTTGATGAGGACATCACTAACAAGGTTACACCCACAGCTCCAACTGAGACATATACATGAACAATTACTAGAGCTCGCGCATGCCAGTTAAATTACCAGGTACTTTCGTTTCTTGGTAATGAATCTAATGTTCATGAGAATATGATGCTGCCTAAATTGGATACATTTGTCTTGCTTACAAATGAAGGGCCTAGCTTGGACAAGAAGGATGAACATTGGAGCAAGATCAAGCATGGAGATGATGGCATGCGCAAGGGGAACAAGAATGGAGTTACAAGTGATGATTTCAGGACTTTGAAGCCACCATAATGAGTGCGTGAAGTCTTGGACGAAATATACAAGACACCACTTCATAAATTTCGTCCAGAGGCTATTATAGGTGCTGCGTCACCTTATTATTGGGCCAGGCCCATGTAATTTCGAAATACTTGAGTATAGGCTGTTTTTAGAGTCCGTATGTGTGGGGAAACAAGAGTTAGGGTTGGTTTCGGACCCCTCCACCAAGGGCCACGAAATTCCCCCCTCTTTCCCCCATATATGCAGCTCTTATGGCGTCGTTTAGACTTTTGGTTTTGTTTAGATTAAAAGTTCGCCATAGTTGCAACTTCACGTACTTCGTTTGTGTTCAACAACCAGACCAAGGCGTCACAGAACCCCACCTTGATCAATAAAGCTTTCCTCTTATATTTGCAATATCCAGATTGCAATCTTAGTTTCTTGCTTGTTCTTCGTTTGCTTGCAGGAAATATACCCTTGTGGTTAGGTTGATCGTGCTCTGGCGTGGTCAGTAACCTCTCGGAGTTGGTTTAGCGATTGCTAAGGCGCGACCTCCTCGCACGTTCGTAGTCGGATCGTCAAAGTCTACTCCACTGATAACCATAGCCACCATCTCATCGAAAGACGGGACACCTTTGCCTCTATCAAGTGGTATCAGATTTCCAGGTTGCTCGGTGAGATTTTATAGTTTTTCACAGATTAGATCGAGTCTGTTCTTCATACCTATAGTCCACGAAAAAGCCAAAAAAAATTTAGGGTTAGTTCATCATATCTGAACCAGTCTGAGCCATTGCATAATATTTTCCGTGTTTGCTTAGTTGAATTTGCGGTTTCATCGTCGTGTCAAGTTGCTGGTCTTAGCGTCTAGTCTTTTAGAGTTTCGAGTTCTGGTCATAAGTTGTCACGCCGCCGCCGCAACATCTTCATCGCTACTGCCATATACCACCACCGATCTGTATCCATATACCACCACCAATCCGTATCCATATACCACCACCGCTGCCAAATACCACCACCGCTGCTATATTCTACCACCACATATCCACCACCAATCCGAGTTCTTTTCGTTTTATATTGGCTTTGGAGATCCATCTAGTTTCGGTTTCGTGTTTCCTTGCCTGAGTAGGTCTCGGACAAAAAAAAGTGTGGAGACCCCCGGGCAGTTTTTAGGCCAAAATTTCGACAGGTGAAAATATTTTTTCCCTATCCTATTTTTGGGCTGTTCTTAGTCTTTTGAGACACGTGCCACCATGCTATTTTTTTACCGCCCTTTTTCGTCGTCGTTGCCCTAATTCCGAAAAAAAAAATCGTCAAATTTTTTTCGTGCCTATCATCTTAGTTTGATTTGGGAAGTGTTTTGAGACACTCGCCATTATAGTGATTTTCGGCAAAAAAAAAGTAGCGCAAAAAAAAAGAGGCGAAAAAAAATTCAGAGTGTGCTTTCCCCTTTATTACGTGCAGCGCCGTGATTTTGTTTTTGTTCTAGGCTCGCGTCTCTAGTACGGTCTATCCTAGGACCAGCACAGTACTGTCGTTGAGCGTTTATTCCACTTTGCATCTCTGAATTGATTATTGCTGACCCCTTTTGCTACCATCTTATAAGCCTTCCCAGCTCCACATACATCTACGTCGTGCGTTTGACTCTCCCTGGTAATCGCTTTATCCAAGCTTTGAGAGTTTTGACTACCACGATTGCCAATCACCGCCTGCTGCTGGGTTAGAACTGGTAAGAATTTGAGATTTGCTTGTCGGATTTGTGACACCCGCCACCACCACCACTTATTAGTAGTCTGTAGGATCATATTCTTGTGTGTTTCTATTGCTGCTAACCATGCCAGGATCACAAGTCGACGAGACTAACTGGGAGAACTTGACGAACAAGGAGCTTCATGATAAGTTTCAGCAAATGATGAGTGTACAGGTGCAAGATGTGCTAAACAGATTTGACGAGGCCATGGAGAAGATAGATGGCATGGAGAAGACGTTTGAAACAAAGCTCGATAACAAGTTTGCTGAATTGCTTTCGCGTTTTCCACCACCACCACCGGCTGCTGCAGCTGTCCCACCTCTACAACAACAACAACAACAACAACATCGCCTTCCAAATCAAGTGGGACGAGCACAGCGCGTTCCCCTTGATCCTGTTCAAGCTTCTGGTGCTGTTGTTGATGTTTCTATAGCTCTTGCTGCTATTGCAGAGGTGGAGGACCATTACGAGGATGAGGTTGACCAAAATCAGAACTACGTGCAACAACCAGCACCACCACCACCAGGTCGTCCTCATGCATATCATCGCAACGGTAGGGCTGCACGACCACGTGAGGTACATGACCATCTTCCTAAACTGAAATTGAATATTCCACCATTTGAGGGTAGATATGTTCCTGATATATATCTTACTTGGGAGTTAGAAACTGAACAACGTTTTACATGTTTACATTATCCCGAGGAGAGACGTGTTCCTGCAGCTGTTTGTGCTTTCACTAGTTTTGCATGGTGGTCTGAACATTGTAGATTATATCCTATTCCAGCTACTTGGGCTGCTTTGAAAACTGCTATGCGTACTTGTTGGGTTCCACCATATTATCAACGTGAATTACTTAAAAAATTGCATCGCTTAAGACAAGGAAAAAATTATGTAGAAGAATATTATCAGCAATTACAAACTGGCCTTATTTGATGTGGCATTGTTGAGGAGAACGAAGCTATGCTTGCATGTTTTATGGGTGGATTAAATAGAGAGATTCAGACCATTCTAGAGTATAAGGATTATTATAATATCACTCGTTTATTCCATCTTGCTTGTAAAACTGAACGTGAAGTGCAGGATCGACAAGCATTGGCACAGACTAACTTTTCTGCAGGTCGACCTTCATCGTGGACACCGCGTGCATCCTCTACTTCCACACATTCTACTGCACCGACACCTCCATCAGTTGTTACCTCCAGCCGTGATACAAGGAAGCAGGCACAACCAGCATTATCTGCCAAGAGCACACCTATTGGGCCTCCACAGAGTTCTTCTTCTTCCATGGCATCAACAGGGCACACCAGTGATATTATTTGTCGTCGTTGTAAGGGAAGAGGACATTTTGTGAGAGATAGCAAATCTCAGCGTGTGATGATTGCTACTGAGGATGGTGGATATGAATCCGCTAGTAACTATGATGAGGAGACTTTGGCTCTTATTGCATGTGAAGAACACGGTGGAGACGATTCTGATCATGAGACGCAATACATG
The DNA here is from genome assembly GCA_902687465.1 of Secale cereale. Taxonomy (NCBI): domain Eukaryota; kingdom Viridiplantae; phylum Streptophyta; class Magnoliopsida; order Poales; family Poaceae; genus Secale; species Secale cereale. The sequence continues at coordinate 363,167,095 of LR738710.1, forward strand.
GCTCCTGAAGATGCTGACAGGTATGAATGTTTAGTTGCTCAACGTGTTTTGAGTATGCAGGTTACACAAGCTGAGCAAAATCATAGGCATAATTTGTTCCATACAAAGGGAGTCATGAAGGAACGTTCTGTTCGCGTGATCATAGATGGAGGGAGTTGCAACAACTTGTGATGCGGAGCATCCAAAGGTCATCCCCATGGACATTTCATCGTCTCACCAAGTGCCCAAAGGACCAATGACTCGAGCCCGTGCAAGAGTTCTCAAGACCGAGGTGACTTCGCTCCTCTCTAGACATCTTTCCGATTCACATGAGACATGGCTTCTACCCTCATCAAAAACTCTGTGCATACTCAGGTACTTGGGTGAAGGCCACGGGACAGCTCTGCATAGCGGTCAAGACGGCGAGATGGACAAGTGCTTGGAACAAGAAGAAGCAAGGCTGAAGATGCTACAGGAACCGGACGTCCGGCCCACACCGGACGACCGGCGACTTCCAGGCACCGGACGACTGGCATCCACCGGACGACCGGCGACTCCCAGACGACCGGACGACCGGAAGCCACCGGACGTCCGTGACACCGACCACAGAACGTAATTAGCGGAAATCCGAGGATTACCGGACGTCCGGTCCCTCCGGAACCACCGGACGTCCGGTGACCAGCGGACGTCCGCCCCGACGGCGTCATCCCCGTGTAATATATACTCGTTGACTTCCATCCTTTCGAGGTAGCTTTTGGATAGCTCATTTTAGACCTCAGTGGTTCCTCTCCTACGAGACCGCGACCTCTTCGGAGAAGATCCACCTTGGATTCAAGACCTCCTTCGTGGAGAAGATCCCAAGGGATAACTCAAGACCTCCTCCGGGAGAAGACTATCTTTGTACCACCGACGTTGACTATGGATCGTGTATCTTGGTATGTATCGTGGATCTAGCACCCGTGTGACCATATTTGTGTTGATTTGAGTGTTTCCCCTCGTGTTTTTCCTCCGTAGCCTCGTGTTCTCCGCGTTCGTTGTGGGATAACCTCCTTTCGTGAAAGATCTGCTGACTAGGGTTCCACCCTACATCATATTATGGTATCATGAGCATAGGTTGATCACGAATTTGGAGCCCCACACCCTGTTTTCTAGCTTGTTTTTGTTGTGTTCCTCCCAATTCGAAAATTCCCCACAAAAATAGCCCCAATTTTTTTTTGTGATCTGTCGATTTGGCAAGATTTTGTTGATTTTGTTCCATGGATTTGCTGTGCCAAGAGTGGATCTAGCTTTTCCCCACCTTTTCACCGTTTTTCATCCGCAACTTCGGCCAAGTTTGACCAATTTGGCCACGGATCCGTGTAACCTAGCCCAGACCTACCGGACGACCGACCGTTTACCGTACGTCCGGCACCTCTCGAGACACCGGACGTCCGCTAAACACCGGACGACCGGCACCCCACCTACATAAACTATTATCGGATTTCCGGGACTTACCGGACGTCCGACCCCTTCCGACCGATTGGACGACCGGCAACCTACCGGACGTCCGACGTACCCTGACGAAACTAATTTTTCTCAGCTTTGTCCCACCTTCCGCTACCACCTACCTTTCTTTCCACTACCACTTCCGCATCCACCATCGCTTAACCGCTACGATTTGGAACATCTTGTCTCCCTTTTCCTTGGATACATGAGTTGTGGTTTCACCGTTTCCTTGGATGTTTAGGCTACCTTGGAACGACAAGACTTCGACAACACCACCGCTCAACTTCGGCAAGGACGGTAACATCGACGACACTTTGTTCATTCTACCTTGCAATTGCATTGTCAACCTACGGACCATCTTTGCGTAGCATTCCCATTGAGACTAGCCATTTGAGTATTGCCGGGCCATGACACTTGTGCACATTAGTGATAGTCATAGATATTGCATACCATATCATCATATCTCCGTGTGCCACAAGAGTGATCTGCATACACAATAGCTACCTTGATCCGAGAAGCATGCATAAGCATCCAAATAAAGAGCTCACAAGCTGTTAAGCAAAAGAGCCAACCAAAGCTTATAAGAAAAACAACAATAGCATCATACGCCTTGCATCAAAAGAGATCATATGACATAGCAATACATCATCTTGTGCTCAAGCATCGGCACATCATATACTCATAGCATACTTGTGATAGACAGTCATTACTTTTTGCCTCTTATAGGTCGTGCACAAGTGCGTATCCGCCTATTACGCAATCGGTTAGCGTCTCTCTAGTGTTGTGCAACACGAGCATTTTCCGTGGTTTCCACATTTTCGCTCACCCTTTGTTGCACAACCACATTTATCTATCCGTGCGTGTGTTCCGGGTGCTACTTTGCTAGTGATCTACTTGTTGCATGAGCAAATTATGAACCATTTTCAACATCTTTGAGTCACTTTGACGATTGCATTGAATTTGTGCCACCATCCTAACCAAGCTCCTCTCAAAGCTTTACTTGTGTAGGTGTGAGAATCGACACGAAGTGGTACCAATAGTGCTATTTCCGGGTTACATTATTGAGTGATCATTGATCCATTTTCAACTTCGGTTAAGGTACATTTGGTATTGTCTTCTCCTTTCTCCCACTCACATACTTGCTTGTCATGATGGATAGGCCAAGTACATCTTCGAACCCGCCTTTCGATGATCCTCAAGAAGCGAACAACTACGTCACCAAACTACATCTCTTCGGTGTACAACAAGCTCTCCATCAAGAAAGTGAAGCTATGCGCGAGTACATTGGTCAAGTCGCCGAGGACGCGCGCCAATTTGAAGCAAGAACAAAACAGCAATTCGACATCATCAACACCAACATGTCTACTCAATTCAACGAGCTACGGACATTGATAGTCAACCGACGTTCTTCTTCCACATCTTCTCAAAGACGAAGCCGCTCAAGTCGACATACTGACTCCATGGATGGCTCAAGTACCCCTACGTCAAACACTCTTCGTCAAGCCGCACGTCAAGCTCGACATGACAACCGGAATCCACTTCACGACAAGAGTTCACAAGAGCTATTTGAAGAGCAAGAAAGTCGACATCGCCAAAACCAAGCTACACTTGAACAAGCACAAGAACGGCAATGACTACGCCAACAACAACAAGAGCGAGCACGTCAATACCAAGAAGAACAAGATGCTGAGGCTAATCGCCAAGCACAACAATGTCGAGAAGCTCAAGCTCTTGAGGCGCAACGAGCATTACGTGATGCACATCGCAATGTGGCAGCTCGCACTCGACACACTCGTCAAGAAGAGGATTTCCTTCGCGATGAGATGCAAGAGAGGCGTCACCAAGCAAGAATGCAAGAAGAAGTTCCTCCTCAAGCGCGACAAGAGCATCAACCTCAACACGAACCACAAGCTCGACAAGCACACCATGATAATGGACATCTACTTCATCAGGAGCAACATGAGATTGTCAATCGTCCCAATCAAGAACACCCTCACGATAGGCAAGGAAACAATGAAGAGCATCGCTATGGCAAGCTCAAGTTCACCATGCCAAAGTTTTCCGAAAGCATTGATCCCGAAGACTACCTCTCATGGGCATTGAAGGTTGACAAGATCTTTCGACTTCACAACTTCGATGAAGAGAAGAAGATCGCTATGGCATCCCTTGAGTTCCAAGACTATGTTCTCATATGGTGGGAGCAAATCATAGAGAGAAGAGAAGCAAAAGGCGAACCTCCTATCACCACTTGGGCTCAAATGAAAAAGTCATGAGAGCACGCTTTGTGCCTACACACTACAACCGTGACTTGTTCAAGAAGCTACAACTCCTCAAGCAAGGTACCAAGTCCATTGAAGAGTACTACAAGGAGATGGAGATTGCCATGATAAGAGCCAACATCACGGAATATGAAGAGCAAACAATGGCGAGATTCTTGAATGGACTCAACTATCCTATCAAGAAGATTGTGGACTTCCAACCATACAACAATCTCCTCGAGCTAGTACATCAAGCAACCAAAGCGGAGCAACAAGTTCAAGAAGACTACAAGTACTCCAAGTTCAACTCCAAGAACTTCGGCTCCTACAACCAAGCTTCAACGACTTCGGCTACTCCTCCTACCTCTACCAAGCCATCTACAAACTTTGGTGACAAGTCAAGCTACAAGAACGCGACTACATCGAGTCGTCCACCTTCTACCAACAACTTCAAGCCAAGAGCTTCATCAACTACAACTCCAACCGAACACAACTCCAACATGAGTTCGATCAAATGCTTCAAGTGTCAAGGGCGAGGCCACAAGTCATTTGAGTGCAAGACCGTTCGCACCATGATCATCAACAATGACGGTTCTTATGACTCAATGAGCGACGATGAGCTGGAAGCACTTGAGCATGTAGCTATGCATCACCAAGTGAATGAAGAAGAAGACCATCAAGTGTTTTGCGACAATGACTCAAGCCCCAATCTTGTTGTCTCCAAGGTCTTGACACTCCAACACCAACAAGATGACGACCAACGATGTCATATTTTCCATACCAAGGCCGGCATCAATGGACGCTCCGTCAAGGTTATCATCGATGGAGGAAGTTGTCACAACTTGGCAAGCAAAGAGCTATGCGACAAGCTTCAATTGGTCAAGACGAAGCATCCTCACCCCTACAAGGTCCAATGGCTCAACGACGCTGGAATTCTTCGAGTCGAGCACACCGTGCAAGTCTCTTTCAAGATAGGCGCCTACGAGGACACTCTTGAATGTGATGTGATCCCAATGTCCGTGTGCCACCTTATTCTTGGACGTCCATGGCAATATGATCGTGGAGTCACACACAATGGACGGACAAATCACTATAGCTTCAAGATGAAGGGCAAGGAATTCGTGCTCCGACCAATGTCTCCAAGTCAAGTAGCCGCCGACAAACACTTACCTACCAACCATCATGGAGAGTATGGTGAGAGAGTGAGCCACCAAAACGAGAGTGAGAGCCACAAGCCAAATATGAGCGACTCCACGATGAGCGACAAGAAGAACCTCGTACTATTTTCCACCAAAAGTGAGATGAGAGAAGTGTCTGAGAACCCATCGAGTGTCTTTCACCTTGTGCTTCTATGCAAAGGGGAAACCAAACCTACTAACACTTCACCACCTCTACCTTTAGTGTTGTCTCAATTGTTGCAGGAATTCTCGGACGTCTTCCCCGATGAACTACCTCCGGGTCTACCTCCACTTCGCGGAATCGAACACCGCATTGACCTCATACCCAGCGCACCACTTCCAAACAAGGCTCCTTACCGCGTCAAACCCGAGGAAACCAAGGAGATACAACGGCAAGTGCAACAACTCATCGACAAAGGTCATGTACGTGAAAGCTTAAGCCCTTGTGCCGTTCCGGTTATTCTCGTGCCTAAGAAAGATGGAAGTTTTCGCATGTGCTCCAATTGATGTCCTATAAATGCTATCACCGTTAGATACCGTTATCCTATCCCATGCTTAGACGACATGCTTGATGAATTATGTGGTGCCACCATCTTTTCAAAAAGTGATCTTAAAAGTGGTTACTACCAAATTCGCATTAAAGAGGGTGATGAGTGGAAAACGGCTTTCAAAACCAAGTTTGGGTTATATGAGTGGCTTGTTATGCCAATGGGCTTATCGGAAGCACCCGGTTCATTTATGCGTCTTATGCATTTTTGTCTTCGACCCTACATAGGCGTCTTTGTAGTGGTTTACTTTGACGACATCCTTGTTTTTAGAAAGACGCTAGAGGACCATGTGACACACATCCGTATAGTTTTACAAACCCTTCTGAAAGAGCGCTTATATGCTAATATGGAGAAGTGCAATTTTGGCGTTGACAAGGTCGTCTTCCTAGGATTTGTCGTTTCTTCACAAGGTGTTCACGTTGATGAAACTAAAATTGAAGCAATTAAAACTTGGCCTCAACCAACGAATCTCATGCAAGTGCGTAGTTTCCTTGGTCTAGCCGGTTTCTACCGACGTTTTGTGAAGGACTTTAGCACTATTGCTATGCCTCTACACGCCTTGAGCAAGAAGAACACACCCTTCATTTGAGGACATTCGCAAGACACCGCGTTCAATGAGCTAAAAAGCTTGCTTACCCACGCACCACTTCTAGCCCTACCAAACTTTGATAAACCTTTTGAAATCCATTGTGACGCTAGTGGTACCGGCATCGGTGGCGTGCTCATGCAAGAAAAGCGCCCAATTGCATACTTTAGCGAGAAGCTATCCGGCGCGCAACTTAACTACCCTATCTATGATAAAGAGCTTTATGCCTTGGTGAGAGTTTTACGTGTTTGGGAACATTATCTTAGACCTCATGAATTCATTCTTCATACGGACCATGAGACTCTCAAGTATCTCAAAGGTCAAACTACGTTGAACAAGCGTCATGCCAAGTGGAGTGAGTTCATTGAGTCGTTTCCCTATGTCATCAAGTACATCAAAGGCAAAGAAAATGTTGTGGCGGACGCACTTTCCCGCAAATGCATGCTTGTTACGCAACTTGAGTTGAATGTTATTGGCTTCGAACACATAAAAGTTTTATATGAGCATGATCCTTTCTTTGCAAATCCTTATGCTAAGTGTTTGGCTCACACTTCTTGTGAACTTTACTACATAAAGGATGGATATCTTATGAGAGATAACAAACATTGCATTCCTGAGTCTTCGCTTCGTTTGCTCCTTTTGCAGGAATCACATGGAGGAGGACTCATGGGACACTTTGAACGCGACAATACATTTGCTACGCTCTCAAAGAACTACATTTGGCCCAAGATGCTCCGGGACGTCTCACGCATCACCAACCGATGTTCTACATGCCGCAAAGCTAAGTCCAAAGCTCATTCTCATGGTCTTTACATGCCACTTCCTATTCCATACCATCCATGGGAAGACATAAGCATGGACTTTGTACTTGGATTGCCTAGGACTCAAAATGGCAAAGATTCCGTGTTAGCTGTCGTGGATAGATTCTCTAAAATGGCTCATTTCATTCCTTGTAACAAGATCGACGATGCTTCACATGTTGCAAATCTCTTTTGTAGGGAGATAATTCGTCTACACGGCGTGCCCAAAACGATCGTGTCGGACCGGGACGTCAAGTTCTTGAGCTACTTTTGGAAAACGCTATGCGCCAAACTCGGAATCAAGCTACTCTTCTCTTCGGCATACCATCCACAAACCGACGGCCGAACGGAGGTGACGAACCGCACGCTTTCGATGCTTCTTCGCGTGTTGATAAAGAAGAACATCAAGGAATGGGAGCAATGCTTTCCCATCGCCGAGTACGCCTACAACCGCGCAAAACATTCGACTACCGGCAAGTCCCCTTTCGAGGTCGTCTACGGCTTCAACCCGTTGTCCCATTGGACATCCTACCTCTACCTCTACAAGAGCGCATCAACATGGACGCAAGTGCACGAGCAAGCTATCTCAAGAAGGTGCACGAAGATACAAGGGCAATGATCGAGCGACAAGTCCATCGTCTCACCATCAAGATCAACGCCAACAAGGCACCAATGGTGTTCCAACCGGGCGATCTTGTTTGGCTTCATCTTCGCAAGGACCGTTTCCCACACGAGCGTTTGTCCAAACTACTACCTCGCGCCGACGGACCCTTCAACGTGCTAGCACGCTACAACAACAACGCCTACAAGATCGACATCCCGCGAGACAAGTACTCCGTGAGCGATACTTTCAACATCAAGGATCTATCTCCTTTCCATGGTGATGAAGATTTTGATCCGAGGTCAGATCTTTCCCAAGGGAGGGGAGATGATGCGGAGCATCCAAAGGTCATCCCCATGGACCCATCATCGCCTCACCAAGTGCCCAAAGGACCAATGACTCGAGCCCGTGCAAGAGCTCTCGAGACCGAGGTGACTTCGCTCCTCTCTAGACATCTTTCCGATTCACATGAGACATGGCTTCTACCCTCATCATAAACTCTGTGCATACTCAGGTACTTGGGTGAAGGCCACCGGACAGCTCTGCACAGCGGTCAAGACGGCGAGATCGACAAGTGCTTGGAACAAGAAGAAGGAAGGCTGAAGATGCTACAGGCACCGGACGTCCGGCCCACACCGGACGACCGGCGACTTCCAGACACTGGACGACCAGCATCCACCGGACGACCGGCGACTCCCAGACGCCGGACGACCGGCGACTCCCAGACGCCGGACGACCGGAAGCCACCGGACGTCCGTGACACCGACCACAGGACGTAATTAGTGGAAATCCAAGGATTACCGGACGTCCGGTTCCTCCGGAACCACCGGACGTCCGCCCCGACGGCGTCATCCCCGTGTAATATATACTCGTTGACTTCCATCCTTTCGAGGTAGCTTTTGGATAGCTCATTTTATACCTCAGTGGTTCCTCTCCTACGAGACCGCGGCCTCTTCGGAGAAGATCCACCTCAGATTCAAGACCTCCTTCGTGGAGAAGATCCCAAGGGATAACTCAAGACCTCCTCCAGGAGAAGACTATCTTTGTACCACCAACGTTGACTATGGATCGTGTATCTTGATATGTATCGTGGATCTAGCACGTGTGTGACCATATTTGTGTTGATTTGAGTGTTTCCCCTCGTGTTTTTCCTCCGTAGCCTCCTTGTGTTCTCCGCGTTCGTCGTGGGATAACCTCCTTTCGTTAAAGATCTGCTGACTAGGGTTCCACCCTACATCAACTTGGCTAGCACGGAGATGGTGGAGAAGCTACCTCTCACCACAAGACCACATCCACATCCTTACTACATTCAATGGTTCAACAACAGCGGCAAGGTTAAGGTAACATGTACTGTTCGTGTGCATTTTAGTATCTCTACATATGCTGATTATGTTGATTGTGATGTGGTACCTATGCAAGCATGTTCCTTATTACTTGGTAGACCATGGCAATTTGATAAAAATTCTGTACACCATGGTAGAAACAATCAGTATACTCTTGTTCATAAGGATAAAAATATTACTTTGCTTCCTATGACTCCTGATTCCATTTTGAAAGATGATATTAATAGAGCTAATAAAGCAAAACAGGAGAAAAATAAGAGTGAAATCCGATTGTGGCAAAAGAATTTGAGCAACAAATGAAGCCTAATAATAAACCATCTACTGTTGCTTCTGAAATTAAATTGAAAAGTGCATGTTTATTTGCCACCAAATCTGATATTGATGAGCTAGATTTTAGCAAATCTATTTGCTATGCTTTTGTGTGCAAAGAGGCATTATTTTCATTCGAGGACGTGCCTTCCTCTTTGTCTCCTGCTGTCACTAACATTTCGCAGGAGTTCGCTGACGTATTTCCACAAGACGTGCCACCGGGATTACCACCTATTCGAGGGATTGAGCATCAGATTGACTTAATTCCCGGTGCATCGCTACCCAACCGCGCACCATACCGTACCAATCCAGAAGAGACAAAGGAGATTATGTGTCAAGTACAGGAGCTACTCGACAAAGGTTATATATTCGAATCCCTTAGTCCTTGTGTTTTTCCTATTATTCTAGTGCCGAAAAAGGATGGTACATCGTGTATGTGTGTTGATTGTAGAGGCATTAATAATATTACTATTCGTTATCGTCATCCTATTCCTAGGCTAGATGAATTGAGTGGCTCTACAATATTCTCCAAAGTTGATTTGCGTAGTGGATACCATCAAATTCGTATGAAATTGGGAGATGAATGGAAAACAACATTTAAAACTAAGTTTGGATTATATGAGTGGTTAGTCATGCCTTTTGGGTTAACTAATGCACCTAGTACTTTCAAGAGATTAATGAATGAAGTTTTACGTGCTTTCATTGGACGATTTGTGGTAGTATACTTTGATGATATATTGATTTTTAGCAGATCTTTGGAGGAACATTTGGAACATTTATGTGCTGTTTTTATTGCTCTACGTGATGCACGTTTGTTTGTTAACCTTGGAAAGTGCACCTTTTGCACCGACCGAGTCTCTTTTCTTGGCTATGTTGTTACTCCACAGGGAATTGAGGTTGATAAAGCCAAGATTGAAGCTATTGAGAGTTGGCCACAGCCCAAAACGGTCACACACGTGAGGAGTTTCCTTGGCCTCGCTGGATTCTATCGGCGTTTTGTGAGTGATTTCAGCACCATTGCTGCACCTCTCAATGAGCTTACAAAGAAGGATGTGCCTTTTGTTTGGGGTACTGCACAGGAAGAAGCATTCACGATATTGAAAGATAAATTGACACATGCTCCTTTACTCCAACTTCCTGATTTTAATAAGACTTTTGAGCTTGAATGTGATGCTAGTGGAATTGGGTTAGGAGGTGTGTTATTACAAGATGGTAAACCTGTTGCATACTTTTCTGAAAAATTGAGTGGGCCTAGTCTGAATTATTCTACTTATGATAAGGAATTATATGCTCTTGTTCGGACTTTGGAGACATGTCAACATTATTTATGGCCCAAAGAATTTGTTATACATTCTGATCATGAATCTTTAAAGCACATTAAAAGTGAAGCAAAACTGAACCGTAGACATGCTAAATGGGTTGAATTCATAGAGACTTTCCCTTATGTTATTAAATACAAGAAGGGAAAAGAAAATGTTATTGCTGATGCATTGTCTCGTCGTTATACTATGCTTTCACAACTTGACTTTAAAATATTTGGTTTGGAGACCATCAAAGATCAATATGTGCATGATGCTGAATTTAAAGATGTATTGCAGAATTGTAAAGAAGGGAGAACATGGAACAAGTTTGTCGTTAATGATGGATTTGTGTTTCGTGCTAACAAGCTATGCATTCCAGCTATCTCTGTTCGTCTTTTGTTGTTGCAGGAGGCGCATGGAGGAGGATTAATGGGACACTTTGGCATGAAGAAGACGGAGGACGTACTTGCTACACATTTCTTTTGGCCAAAGATGCGACGGGATGTTGAGCGTTTTGTTGGTCGCTGCACTACATGTCAAAAAGCTAAGTCACGACTCAACCCTCATGGTTTATATATGCCTTTGCCTGTCCCTAGTGTTCCTTGGGAAGATATATCTATGGACTTTGTTTTGGGTTGACCTCGAACAAAGAAGTGGAGGGATAGCATATTTGTTGTCGTGGATAGGTTCTCGAAGATGGCACACTTTATACCATGTCATAAAAGCGATGATGCTGCTAATGTTGCTGATTTGTTCTTTCGTGAAATTATTCGCTTGCATGGTGTGCCAAATACTATTGTTTCAGATCGTGATACTAAATTTCTTAGCCCCTTTTGGAGATGTTTATGGGCTAAGTTGGGGACTAAACTGCTTTTTAGTACTACTTGTCACCCCCAAACTGATGGTCAAACTGAAGTAGTAAACAAAACTTTGTCTACTATGCTTAGGGCTGTTTTGAAGAATAATAAGAAAATGTGGGAAGAATGCTTGCCTCATATTGAATTTGCTTATAATCGTTCGTTGCATTCTACTACTGAGATGTGCCCTTTTGAAATTGTCTATGGTTTTGTACCTCGTGCACCTATTGATTTGTTGCCTCTTCCATCTTCGGAGAAGGTTAATTTTGATGCTAAACAACGTGCTGAATTGATCTTAAAAATGCATGAGTTAACTAAGGAAAATATTGAGCGCATGAATGCTAAATATAAACTTGTTGGAGATAAGGGTAGAAAATGTGTTGTCTTTGCACCTGGAGATCTTGTTTGGTTACATTTGCGTAAGGATAGGTTTCCTAATTTGCGCAAGTCAAAGCTAATGCCACGTGCTGATGGTCCTTTCAAGGTGCTAGAGAAAATAAATGATAATGCATATAAACTTGAGTTGCCTGCAGATTTTGGGGTTAGTCCCACATTTAACATTGCAGATTTGAAGACTTACTTGGGTGAGGAAGATGAGCTTCCGTCGAGGACGACTTCAATTCAAGAAGGGGAGGATGATGAGGACATCACTAACAAGGTTACACCCATAGCTCCAACTGACACATATACACGACCAATTACTAGAGCTCGCGCACGCTAGTTAAATTACCAGGTACTTTCGTTTCTTGGTAATGAATCTAATGTTCATGAGAATATGATGCTGCCTAAATTGGATACATTTGTCTTGCTTACAAATGAGGGGCCTAGCTTGGACAAGAAGGATGAACATTGGAGCAAGATCAAGCATGGAGATGATGGCATGCGCAAGGGGAACAAGAATGGAGTTACAAGTGATGATTTCAGGACTTTGAAGCCACCATAATGAGTGCGTGAAGCCTTGGATGAAATTTACAAGACACCACTTCGTAAATTTCGTCCAGAGGCTATTATACGTGCTGTGTCACCTTATTATTGGGCCAGGCCCATGTAATTTCGAAATACTTGAGTATAGGATGTTTTTATAGTCCGTATGTGTGGGGAAACAAGAGTTAGGGTTGGTTTCGGACCCCTCCACCAAGGGCCACGAAATTCCCCCCTCTTTCCCCCATATATACAGCCCTTAGGGCGTCGTTTAGACTTTGGGTTTTGTTTAGATTAAAAGTTGCCATAGTTGCAACTTCGCGTACTCTGTTTGTGTTCAACAACCAGACCAAGGCGTCACAGAACCCCACCTTGATCACTAAAGCTTTCCTCTTATATTCGCAATATCCAGATTGCAATCTTAGTTTCTTGCTTGTTCTTCGTTTGCTTGCAGGAAATAGACCCTCGTGGTCAGGTTGATCGTGCTCCGGCGTGGTCAATAACCTCTCGGAGTTGGTTTAGCGATTGCTAAGGCGCGACATCCTTGCACGTTCGTAGTCGGATCGTCAAAGTCTACTCCACTTAAAACGATAGTCACCATCTCATCGAAAGAAGGGACACCTTTGCCTCTATCAATTGTGGCATAAACTTCTCGTCAGTAGAAACCAAATGAGAAGAATTACCCCACACATGATCTCGAGCTAGCAGCAGTTGTACATGCCTTGATCACGTGGAGACACCTTCTGTTGGGCAGAAAAGTGGACATCTTCACCGATCACAAGAGCTTGAAGTACATCTTCACACAGCCAAACCTGAACCTTCGCTAGACTCGTTGGGTTGAGATGATCCAAGAGTATGATCCAAGCATTGAGTACACACCTGGCAAGGCCAATGTCATTGCAGATGCCTTGAGCAGAAATGCATATTGCAACAGTCTCCTTCTCAAGCCGTTTCAGCCTGAGCTTTGTGAATCATTCAGGAAGCTCAACGTCCAAGTTGTTGCGCAAGGCTTTGTTGCAAACCTTCATGTTGCTCCTACCTTGGAAGATCAGATCTGTGAGGCCCAGCTAAGTGATGCGATGGTGCAGAAAGTGAAACATGGTATTGCTAAGGGTACTCCCAAATACAAGTGCTATCGCGTTGATGAGAAAGACACCTTGTTCTTTGAGGACAGAATTGTGGTTCCCAAGGGTGATCTCAGGAAGCTCATATCGAACGAAGCACATGACTCCCTCCTCTCGATTCACCCCGGAAGTTCTAAGATTTACCAAGACCTCAAGCAATCTTATTGGTGGACTCGCATGAAAAGGGAGATTGCCCAATTTGTGAATGAATGTGATGTCTGCAGAAGAGTTAAGGCAGAGCATCAACATCCACCCGGTCTCCTTCAACCTCTACCTATTCCCGAGTGGAAGTTCGACCACATTGAAATGGATTTCGTCACTGGGTTTCCTAAGTCCATGAAGGGGAATGATGCTATCTTCGTAGTGATTGACAAGCTAACTAAAGTAGATCATGTCCTTCCCATCAAAGAATCCATCAACGCAACTCAGTTGGCAGAGTTGTACACTTCCAAAATTGTTTCTTTGCATGGCATTCCTCAAGTCATCTCCTCAGACCATGGAAGTTTGTTCACATCCAAGTTCTGGGACTCCTTTCAGTCAGCCATGGGCACTAAGATTCGTTTTAGCACTGCGTTTCACCCTCAGACTAGTGGTCAAGTCGAAAGAGTAAACCAGATCCTCGAAGACATGCTGAGAGCTTGTGTCATCTCTTTCAGTATGAAGTGGGAAGATTGTCTCCCGTTTGCCGAGTTCTCTTACAACAACAGTTTCCAAGCAAGTGCCGACAAAGCTCCTTTTGAAATCCTCTATGGAAAAAGTGTCGTACCCCTCTCAACTGGTCCGAGACTAGTGAACGTCAACTTCTTGGTAATGATTTGATCTCAGAAGCCGAAGAAATGTGCAAAGTCATATGTGAGAATCTCAAAGCCGCTCAGTTGCGTCAAAAGAGTTACTATGACGGCAAGCATCGTGATTTGGCTTTCGACATTGGAGATCATGTCTATCTCCGTGTTTCTCCTATGAAAGGCACCCATAGATTCGGTATCAAAGGCAAGCTTGCTCCGAGATACATGGGCCCTTTCAACATTCTTGGCAAAAGAGGCGATCTAGCCTACAAACTCGAGCTTCCATCCAACTTTGCAAATATTCAAGATGTGTTTCACGTGTCTCAACTCCGCAAGTGCTTCAAGACACCTAAACGCACCATTCCGTTCGAGGAGATTAATCTTCAACAAGACTTGTCTTATCGTGAGCACCCTGTTGCTATTCTTCAAGAAACTGAGTGCAAGACCCGCAACAAGTCCATCAAGTTCTCGAAATTGAAGTGGTCACACCATACCGACCGAGAAGCTACGTGGGAACGACAAGATCACCTTCGTTCCGAGTATCCCTCCTTCTTCCAGTACTAGATCTAGGGACGAGATCTTTTTGTAGTGTAGGAGAGTTTGTAACACCCCATATGTGATACCTTCCATTTATGGTAATATATGAAACGTTGACTTCATCAATTCCATTCTGGGCTCTTATTTCATTTCGTGTTCTTCGTTTTGTCGCGTGCGTGTGTGCATTTCATCCATGTCATGTTATCATGTGCATTGCATTGCATTCGTGTTGTCACTTGCACCCGGTCCCACTCGCCTCTTCCCGTTGTCCGTTTCGAGTTCCGACACTCACACACGTGCCCGTGGCACCCCCGAGTCCATCTTTCATGTGTGGCCATGTAACGTTCCCGGTATGAGGTGAGACTTATTGTGCGTTGTTGTTTTGATACGTGTAGGCCGCCTGTCAAGTTTCGTCGCGTTTGGAGTTCGTTTAGTACTCCAACGGTTAACCTAGTGGGCTAAACGCTCCTATTGCTTTTGGCCCAAGACCCCCTCTACAACAGCCCACTAACCCAGCACAACCACTCCCATCCTTTCGGTCGTTGGACCGTGATCCTGTGGGCGAAAACCGCACCCCATTTGGAGTCTCCTAGCTCTTTCTACCTATAAAACAGCCCCAATCCCTCCATTTTCGGGTAAAACCTAGCTCCTCCTCCTCCGCGTCGCGCCGGACACGTCCGCCCGGCGCCGGACACATCCGCCGCCGCCCCCTCGGCCAATCGGACAACGCCACGTCGCCTCCCCGCCACCTCTCTCTCCTCCCGCCGCCCGAGGCCCGCAGAGCCCACGGTCGGTCCGCGCCCGAGCCGCGCCGGGCCCGACCCCGCGCCATCGTCCCTTCCGCCCCTGCCGCTCGGGCTCCCGCCGGCGAGCCACCGCCGAAGCGCCCGCCGCCGACGGCCGCTCGCCTCATCGCCTCCTACCGCGGACCCCGCCGCCCAAGCTTCGCCTCCACCGCCGCCGGCCCGCGCCTTACCCGCCGGCCACCGCCTCCGGCCACCCCTCAGTCCAGGCCGGCACCTTCGCCTCCGCCGCCGGCGCCCAACTCCGGCGAGCCGCCACCGGAACTCCGGCCAGATCCGTTTGGATCCGGTGGTGGGATCAGATCCACCACCTCACCGATCCAAACGCCCCTTCTCCAGTCCTGGATCCCTCCGTCCCGCACGCCTCCGTCCCGAGTTGACTTTCTCGGAGGTATAAAATTCCACTAAGTCCCCAGATCCAGTAAATTTCATGCCTCCTTTGTCATGCAATAACTTCGTGCTCGTAGATCCGTTTTGAGCGTGTAATATATCAAAATGATCGTTGAGATGTGCTCTTCATTTTGTTCCACTGTGGCATGCTTGTTTGAGTTCATCTTGATGCCCTAATCATCATTGCAAGAGTGCTATATGTTTAAAACTGTTGTTATTTGTAAATTTGTTGCCATGTTTGAGATGTGATAACTTTGTGCATGTTGGTCCAAATGGAGCATATGATATGTCAAAATTTTCATTGTGAAGTGCTCTACATGATGGTTGCTGTAGCATTCATGTTAGGTGTCATATTGCCATGTTAATCTCTGTTGAAAAAGTGCATGTGGCTGTTAAGTGCTGAAACTTGATATGAGATGCTGATTTGACTTGCTCATTGCTATTGGTGTGTTTGACTTCATGCCACATGTCAATATGTTTTAGAAGCACAATCATATGGTCTTTGATATGGTGCAATCCACTTTCCATGATATGCCTTGAGGTGACTTAAACAATCTTGTAAACATGCCATGCCAAGGTTGCTGTTTTTATACTTAGTGAAAAAATTGCTAAGTCTGGAATCTGTTAACCTGATGCCATGTTTGCTTGATGCCTCACTCAAATCCATGCATGTTTTAGTATGTCAAATGATAATGTCTTGTTGTCCATGTTATGCTCTATCCATCCATGCCCTTATTTGCACATATGGCCTGCTGTAGCTTATTTATTTCTTGCTCTCAAGTTGCTATAAATTTACCTCTCAGATTTTGATCAGCTTGATCAATTTGGTGAAGCTTGTTGTTATTGATCCATGCCTCTTATGGAGTTGCTCTAATGGAGTTGTTTGAAGTATGCTATGTCTATTACATGTCCATGATCTTTATAGACATAGTAGAGTTGATATGCTTGTTGTTTTGTGCCTCCAAAGGCCGCATCGTGATGATGTTTTTGCCTTCCCAGATTTTGGCTAAGTCTGGATAAATTTATTGCAACTTGCCATGCTTGGTTAATTGTGTTCCAGTAGGTTTTCGGGTGTGTTATATGTTCATGCTTGTTAAGTATCATGTCTATTTCACATCCATGCCCTTTGCCTCCATGTTTGAGTGCTGTAGCATAATTATTTCTTGCTCCAAAGATGCCATGTTGCTGTAAACTGCAGTTTTGTGTCAATATTGTTTTGCTTGCCATTTGCAAACCGTGCGTCCGTTTCCGGTGATCTTTATATAGATTTCAACCGAAATCTTCCCCTCTATCCAGTGGCTTGCTTGGTTTTCCAAGATGAGGCCTTCTTCATCATCTTCTCCTTAGGTTCAAGTGCTTCCATATGCATACGCACATCATACTTGCATCATGTTGATTATGCATTGCACCGTGTTTGATGTTGTGCCGTGTTGTGTTCTTGTGTTGAGTAGAGCCGGGAGCCGAGACCGAGCTCGAGGATCTTGCCGAGCCTGAGTACGAGGAGCCTTATTACGTTCCCTCCGTGGAATCAACAGGCAAGATGACCTTACCCAGATATCACTACTATCTTTGCCTATGCTAGATGTCTCGCTCTTTAGCTTATTACCTCGATGCCTATGTCTGTTTGTCAGCCTCCTATTGTCGCCATGAACCTCTCTAACCACCCACCTAGCAAACCGTTGTTTGGCTACATAAGCTTCGCCCAGCCCCTCTTATAGCGTTGTTAGTTGCAGGTGTAGATTTGAAGATCTTTCTTCATGTTGAAGTTATTGTTGGGATATCACAAAATATAATCTCTTAAACTAAATCATATATATATTGGTAATGGGTGGAAGGCTAAGCCTCTTGCTTGGTGTTTTGTTCCACTCATGCCACCCTAGGAACCGTTTAAGCTGGTGTTATGTTCCTTGATTTTGCGTCCCTAACACGGTTGGGGTTTATGGGCCCCCCTCGATAACTCGCTTAGTGCTAAAGCTTTTCCAGCAAGGCCCAACTTTGATTTTACCATTTGCCATAACTAAATAACTTGCATAGGGACTTTCCGGACCCCGAGGACTTAATTTTACAACCCGGGCCAGTGCTCCTCATGGGTGTTGATCCAAACTAGGGGTTATGCGGGGCCGCCTTGGGAAAACCCGAGGTATCTGGTATTACCTGTATGATCACCCATCCGGTCGTGGCCTGAGACTAGACACACGCGGCTACTGTCAGGGTGTCGGCACGCCAGGAGGTCTTGCTGGATTAGTTTTACCTATGTCGGAATATCTTGAGCACGGGATTCCGAGAATACTCTGGTCTTCCCTGCAGGGTTTGATCTTTCGAAAGCCATGCCCGCGGTTATGTGGCAGATGGAATTTTGTTAATATCTGGTTGTAGAAAACTTGACACTATGATCATAATACACTACCAGCGTGAGTAACCGTGACGGTCGCTTTCCGAAGGGGTTCGGGAAGTGAACACGGTGGGGTTATGATTGACGTGCTTAGATAGGATCACTTCGTGATCACTTTGTCGATCATTGGCACTTTATCTTCTCGCTCTAAACACGTAAGCTAGTGCTAGTGCTGCTGCAACCTTGTTTTAAGCCTTTTTCACACCTAAGGCTTTGATAGTATTGCTACCCGAGAACGGGATTGCTGAGTCATCCATGCCTCACAGATTCTACACAACACCAGATGCAGGTACCGATGAGAACTACACAGGTGGTGGTTGAGAGTTGTATTGGGAGTTCGATGAAGAGCGTGGGCGTTACTACGTGTCTTACCCAGAGGATCAGTAGGGCTCTTACTAGGATGATTGGGACCTTGTGTTGCTTTATTTATGGTATCTTTCATTTGGACCTTCGTCCGTACTCGGACTGTGATGTTATTTGGATGATGAATGTTTATGTAATGCATTGTGTGACATGGCGAGTGTAAGCCAACTACTCTTTTACAATTTCATCCCTCTTTTACATGAGTTGTGCAAAGATACCATTCTTGAGATCAGTCTACTATGAGATTATGCCTTTAAGTCGTGCCTCGACATGTGGGAGGTATAATCTCATACTGGGCATTACAAGATCCCCCCTCCGGCGGAGCTCCGGCACAGGCCCCAAGATGGGATCTCATGGGAACAAAAGGTTGAGGCGGTGGAATTAGGATTTTCTCTGTTGCCTCGATGTTTTCAGGGTACATGGATATATATAGGAGGAAGGAGGGCATCGGGGGAGCCAGAGGGGGCCCACGAGGGTGGGAGGTGCTCCCAGGGGGAGGGGGCGTGCCCTGGACCCTCGTGGCCGCCTCCTTCGTACCCTCGCATGTACTCCAAGTCTTCTGGGTAGATACTGTTCCAAAAATAACTCTCGCGAAGGTTTCATTCTGTTTGGACTCCGTTTGATATTCCTTTTCTGCGAAACCCTGAAATAGGGGAAAACAGCAATCTGCACTAGGCCTTGGGTTAGTAGGTTAGTCCCAAAAATAATATAAAAGTGTATAATAAAGCCCATTAAACATCCAAAACAGAATATATAATGGCATGGAACAATAAAAAAATATAGATACGTTGGAGACGTATCAAGCATCCCCAAGCTTAATTCCTGCTCGTCCTCGAGTAGGTAAATGATAAAAAAAGAATTTTTGATGTGGAATGCTAACCAACATAATTCTCAATGTAATTTCTTTATTATGGCATGAATGTTCATATCTGAATGATTCAAGATAAAAGACTATTGACATAAGAATAATAATACTTCAAGCATACTAACAAAGCAATCATGTCTTCCCAAAGTAACATGGCCAAAGAAAGTTATCCCTACAAAATCATATAGTCTGGCTATGCTCCCCTTCATCACACAAAATATTCATATCATGCACAACCCCGGTTTCAGCCAAGCAACTGTTTTCATACTCAATTTATTTCAAACCTTTCAATTTTCATGCAATACATGAGCGTGAGCCATGGATATAGCACTATAGGTGGAATAGAGTGGTGGTTGTGGAGAAGACAAAAAGGAGGAAGATAGTCTCACATCCACTAGGCATATCAATAGATATCAATGTGAGTGAGTAGGGATTGCCATGCAATGGATGCACTAGAGCTATAAGTGTATGAAAGCTCATCAAAAGAAACTAAGTGGGTGTGCGTCCAACTTTCTTGCTCATGAAGACCTAGGGCATTTGAGGAAGCCCATCGTTGGAATATACAAGCCAAGTTCTATAATGAAAATTCCCACTAGTATATGAAAGTGACAAAACAAGAGACTTTATCATGAAGATCATGGTGCTACTTTGAAGCACAAGTGTGGAAAAGGATAGTAGCATTGTCCATTCTCTCTTTTCTCTCATTTTTTGGAGGGGCTTTCTTTTTTTTAGCCCCTCTCTATTTTTTTGGGCCATCTCTTTTTTTTGTCCTTTCCTCACATGGGACAGTGCTCTAATAATGAAGATCATCACACTTTTATTGACTTACAACTCAAAGATTATATCTCGATACTAGAACAAAGTATGACTCTATATGAATACCTCCGGCGGTGTACCGGGATGTGCAATGAATCAAGAGTGACATGTATGAGAAATTATGCATGGTGTCCTAGCCACAAATACGATGTCAACTACATGATCATGCATGGCAATATGACAATGATGAAGTGTGTCATATGAACGGAACGGTGGAAAATTGCATGGCAATATATCTCAGAATGGCTATGGAAGTGCCATGATAGGTAGGTATGGTGGCTGTTTTGAGGAAGGTATATGGTGGGTGTATGGTACCGGCGAGAGTTGCGCGGTACAAGAGAGGCTAGCAATGGTGGAAGGGTGAGAGTGCGTATAATCCATGGACTCAACATTAGTCATAAAGAACTCATATACTTATTGCAAAAATTTACGAGTCATCAAAACAAAGTAATCAATGCATGCTCCTAGAGGAAGGGTTGGTAGGAGTTAACCATCACGCGATCCCGACCTCCACACAAAGGATGACACTCAATAAATACCTCATGCTCTAACTTCGTCACATAGCGGTTCACCATACGTGCATGCTACGGGAATCACAAACTTTAACACATGTATTTATCAAATTCAAAATTACTCTACTAGCATGACTCTAATATCACCATCTTCATATCTCAAAATGATCATCAAGTATCAAACTTCTCATCATATTCAATGCACTTTATATGAAAGTTTTTACTATATTCATCTCGGATGCCTATCATAGTAGGACTAGTTTTATAACCAAAGCACATTACCATGCTGTTCTAAAAGACTCTCAAAAGGATAAAAGTGAAGCATGAGAGATCAACAATTTCTACAAAATAAACCACCATCGTGCTCTAAAAGATATAAGTGAAGCACTAGAGCAAAACTATCTAGCTCAAAAGATATAAGTGAAGCACATAAAGTATTCTAACAAATTATAAACCATATTTATCCCTCTCAAAAGGTGTGTCCAGAAAGGATGATTGTCGCAAACTAAAAGGCAAATACTCAAATCACATGATGCTCCAAGCAAAACACATATCATGTGGTGAATAAAAATATAGTCCCGAGTATAGTTACCAATAGATGAAGACGAAAGAGGGGATGCCTTCCCGGGGCATCCCCAAGCTTAGGCTTTTGGTTGTCCTTGAATTTTACCTTGGGGGTGCCTTGGGCATCCCCAAGCTTAGGCTCTTGCCACTCTTTGTTCCATAGTCCATCAAAGCCATACTCAAAACTTGAAAACTTCACAACACAAAACTTAGCCAAAAATCTCGTGAGCTCCATTAGTATAAGAAAACAAACCACCACTCAAAGGTACTCTAATGAACTCATTCTTTGTTTATATTGGTGTTAAACCTACTGTATTCCAACTTCTCTATGATTCATATCCTCCAATACTACTCATAGATGCATCAAAATAAGCAAACAACACACGAAAAACAGAATCTGTCAAAAACAGAACAATCTGTAGTAATCTGTAACTTGTGAATACTTCTATAACTCCAAAAAAATGAAATAAATTGGTAAACATGAGGAATTTTTTTATCAATCATCTGCAAAAAGAATCAACTAAATAGCACTCTCCAGTAAAATCTAGTGACTATTCTCGTGAGCACTAAAGTTTCTATTTTTTACAGCATGATCATATAAACTTCACACAAGTCTTCCCAAAGGTTCTACTTGGCACAAACACTAATTAAAACACAAAACCACATCTAAACAGAAGCTAGATGCAAAATTTATTCCTAAACATAAGCAAAAACAAAGAAATTAAATTTGGGTTGCCTCCCAACAAGCGCTATCATTTAACGCCCCTATCTAGGCACGATACAAGGATAGATCTAGGTATTGCCATAATGATAGGATATATCGCGAAAAATCATCTCATATTCCCTACGTTCAACAGCAAGTTTTCTTTGTGGCAAGCAAAAGTAATCAAACGGGCTAAATTTAATAGGACAAAAGTCCCCCATATCAAGCTCAGGAGGTATAGGTTCCTCCTTTGGCCCTTTATATTGCACAACCAATTCATCATTATAAGCATTCTTTTGGCAAAAGGTCATGAGCCTTCGCTCAAGGGAAAAACCTAACCCATTGTTTTGAATAGCAACATCATCATTCAATTCAGAAATTTTATCAACCAAGACATCGGTAGGAACCTTTTTTCTACGGTTTTCATAAAAGCAACATGATCTAAAGATCTCAAATGCATTATGTCCTCTTGATTGAATAAGATAGCTTCTATGGGAGGACGACTAGCATCCACTCCGTAAGGAGTAAAGATTTCTTTGGCCTCTTTAACAGAAGAATGCTCAATATTGGAAAATTCCAGAAAGATTCTCTGAATGAAAGGATGCATATGAATAAATTGCCTTTCAATTTCAACTACAAGCATAGATATGGCATCTGCAAGGCTACTAGTTCTATGTAGAATAGATCCACCCATAGTGGGTAAAGCATCGGCACAAGTAAAGAAGTCTTGACGAACTCCTTTTCCAATAATATTACCACTACCAACCCGGAACTTCTTAATATGTAAAGTGGTAGTTTCATCCGGAGGATCAACATAGACGTTGCCCTCAACATTACTACCCTTTTCGATAAAATCTTCCCCCATCTCAGACATGAGGGCAAGCGAATGATAAACACACGGCAACAAGAAGGGCAAATAAAACGGCAAGGGTGAAGTGCGGGAGAGGAAAACAAGAGGCAAATACATGTAATGCGAAGTATAAGGGTTTGTGATAGGTACTTGGTATATGACTTTTGCGTAAGCCTCCCCGGCAATGACACCAAAAATTCTTCTTGGTACTTCTCGAGCTTGCATTGTATTCCGTCGAAGAGGAAATGGCGATGCAGCACACTAGCGTAAGTATTTCCCTCGGTTTTTGAGAACCAAGATATCAATCCAGTAGGAGACCACGCGCGAGTCCCTCGCACCTGCACAATCAAATAAGCACTTCGCAGCCAACGAGATAAGGGGTTGTCAATCCCTTTACGGTCACTTACGAAAGTGAGATATGATAGATAGGATAGTATAATATTTTTGGTATTTTTGGATATAAAAACAGAAAGTAAATAAAGCAAAGTAAAGTAGATGCAAGATTAATATGTTGAGAATAGACACGGGGGCCATAGGTTTCACTAGTGGCTTCTCTCATGATAGCGGAATTCTACGGTGGGTGAACAAATTACTGTCGAGCAATTGATAGAAAATCGCATAGTTATGAGAATATCTAGAAATGATCATAATATATAGGCATCACGTCCGTGACAAGTAGACCGAAATGATTCTGCATCTACTACTATTACTCCGCACATCGACCGCTATCCAGCATGCATTTAGAGTATTAACTTCATAAGAACAGAGTAATGCTTTAAGCAAGATGACATGATGTAGAGGGATAAACTCAAGCAATATGATATAAACCCCATCCTTTTATCCTCGATGGCAACATTACAATACGTTCCTTGCTGCCCCTGCTGTAACTGGGAAAGGACACCGCAAGATTGAACCCAAAGCCAAGCACTTCTCCCATTGCAATAACTATAGATCTAGTAGGCCAAACCAAACCAATAATTCGAAAAGACTTGCAAGGATATTATAATCATACATAAAAGATTTCAAAAAAGAATCAAATATTTCTCGTAGATAATCTTGATCATAAACCCACAATTCATCGGATCTCGACAAACACACCGCAAAAAGATTACATCGAATAGATCTCCTCAAATATCAAGCAGAACTTTGTATTGAGATCCAACAAGAGGGAAGAAGTCATCTAGCTAATAACTATGGACCCGAAGGTCTATGGTAAACTACTCACAACTCACTGGTGAGGCTATGGCGTTGATGTAGAAGCACTCCGTGGTAGAACCCCCCTCCCTCCGGCGGAGCTCTAGAACAGGCCCCAAGATGGGATCTCATGGGAACAGAAGGTTGCGGTGGTGGAATTAGGGTTTTCTCTGTTGCCTCGATGTTTGTAGGGTACATGGATATATATAGGAGGAAGGAGGGCATCGGGGGAGCCAGAGGGGGCCCACGAGGGTGGTGGCGCGCCCTAGGGGAGGGGGCGCGCCCTGGACCCTCATGGCCGAAGGTTTCATTCCGTTTGGACTCCGTTTGATATTCCTTTTCTACGAAACCCTGAAATAGGCAAAAAAACAGCAATCTGCACTGGGCCTTAGGTTAGTCGGTTAGTCCCAAAAATAATATAAAATTGTATAATAAAACCCATTAAATATCCAAAATAAAATATATAATAGCATGGAACAATAAAAAATTATTGATACGTTGGAGACGTATCAACCACCGAGACTCTTGTAGGCATTGGGACCAAAAAGATCCATATGAAGCAACTCAAGCGGTCTTCTCGTGGTCATGATGTTCCTTACGGGATGACTTCCTCCTACTTGTTTTCCTGCTTGACAAGCACTACAAAGTCTATCCTTGTCAAATATAACATCTTTAACACCAAGGATATGATCACCTTTAATAAGATTATCAAGATTTCTCATGCCAACATGACCTAACCTTCTATGCCATAACCAACCTTTAGAAGATTTAGCAATAAAACAAGTGCGAGGTTGGGCTTTCTTAGTGAAATAAAAAATGTATTGGTCACCTCTACGAATGCCGGTAGAGACCATGTTATGATTATCTCTACAAAAGACTTGGCAATCAACATGAGTAAATAGCACATTTAAACCAAAATCGACTAATCTAGAACGGAAAGAAGGTTATAGCCGAGAGATTCAACAAGCATGCCATTTTTGATAGAGGTATCGTTAGATATGGCCACCTTACCAAGGACAAAAACTTTACCCTTAGAGTTGTCACCAAAGGTAACATACTTTCGTCGACCCTCATTTCTAGCAAGCTCATCAAACATGTCCTTATCTCCGGTCATATGATATGTGCATCCGCTATTAAGAACCCATTCCTTTCCTCCGGTTACATAACCAGGAAGATTAGCCATAAGACCAAAGTGTCTCATTTGCTCATCAAGGTCAAAGTCACTATCACCATGCTCATCATAATATCCATGTTCAACATCGTCTCGTGATTGATCATTACCTAGAGAGACTGATTCATTAGTTATGTGATCATGGCAATGTTCATCTTTATGAATTCTAATGACTTCTGAGATGATATTACTAATGATTCCTACATCTCCTTTGGCACGCATAAGATCACGAAGCTCAAATTAACAATCATCAAATTTAGGATCACTAGGATTCATTTTATTTAAAGCAATGGACTTTTGAAGGATCACATCTAGATTTTTCAAAGAGTAGTCTAGAAATTGTTCCTCAAGAAATTTCCATATAGTGTAAGCACATTTGAAAGTTGGTAAGAAAACAAGCAAATTTCTAAACAATCCTCTAGTGATATGATCAACAATTCTAAGATTGCGAACCGTGTCAAGATGCTCATCAGAAGTTGGATTCAAATGGTCAATGGGGGAACATAAGTGCTAACAATATACTTGTTGAAACGATATTCATTGAAGATCTCAAGCATGTCATTTTTCCATTCCTTATGAAATTACCCTTCAAGGATAGGAACTCTACATGTAATACTCCCAATCGTAGACTCATCCATCTTCGTCCAATGGTGATTAAACCAAAGCAATGGTGACCAAAGCTCTAATACCAATTGAAAGGATCGAAGATGAGGTGTCTAGATGGGGGTGATTAGACACTTAACAAGAAGAGTAGCAGTTTTGAAGTTCTTTAAGTTGAGGTGGAGTTTTAGTAGAATTTCAAACATTAATAATACATTTCAAGTAAGCATGGCGAGAGTGTATGAGCAGCGAAAAGTAAAGCATGCAAGTTGCAAGAAAGTAAAGGGATGGGATTGGAGTGTGCAAACGGAATTGGAGACACATATGTTTTTGGCGTGGTTCCGATAGGTGGTGCTATCGTACATCCACGTTGATGGAGACTTCAACAGACGAAGGGTAACGTCCGCGCGAGTCCACGGAGGGCTCCACCCACGAAGGGTCCACGAAGAAGCAACCTTGTTTATCCCACCATGGTCGTCGCCCACGAAGGACTTGCCTCACTAGGGTATATCTTCACGAAGTAGGCAATCTCCTTGCCCCTACAAACTCCTTGGTTCAACTCCACAATCTTGTCGGAGGTTCCCAAGTGACACCTAGCCAATCTAGGAGACACCACTCTCCTAAAGGTAATAAATGGTGTGTTGATGATGAACTCCTTGCTCTTGTGCTTCAAATGACAGTCTCCCCAACACTCAACTCTCTCTCTCTCTCTCTCTCACGGATTTGGATATGGTGGAAAGATGGTTTGAGTGGAAAGCAACTTGGGGAAGGCTAGAGATCAAGATTCTTGTGGTGGGATTGGAATATATTGGTCTGAACACATGAGTAGGTAGTTCTCTCTCGGAAAATGAGTAGTGGAAGTGTTGGCACGTTCTGATGGCTCTCTCAATGATGCGGATGGGGTGGAGAGGTATATATAGCCTCCACACAAAATCTAGCCATTGCACACATTTGACCCAACTCGTTCAGACCGAATAAATGAACTCGGTCAGACCAAAGCAGTTCAAAATGTGAACATTAGGTTTTTCGGTGTGATCGACATTATCAACTCGGTGAGATTGATGCGTTAGGGTTAGGGCAAACCTCATCTCGATGAGACCGATCACATGAACTCGATGAGACCGATTTTAGTAATAAGCTAACAGAGACTTGGCCAGGCAAACTTGGTGGAACCGATATCTCATTTCGGTGAGACCAAAACGTTACAAAAAGGAAATAGAGAATTTGCATTGCCAACTTGGTGAGACCATGATCCCATCGGTGAGACCGAACTGATTAGGGTTTCTGGTAGTGGCAATGTCAAGTGAACTCGGTGGGGCCGGATAGATCAAATCGGTGGGGCCGAGTTTGACTTTTAGGTTTTGGACATATGTGGAAATGAGAAAGTGGTTGAGGGCTTTGGAGCATACCACTAAGCACTTTGAGCAAGTAGACCATTAAGCAACACCTCATCCCATTTTCATAGTATTGGCATTCCTATGGACTCAATTGGATCTTGGATCACTAAACTAGAAATGAAAGGTCCTCAGCTTTTGCCAATCTTTGTCCTTAGCTTCTGGAAGGGGTTCCACATCCTCTTGTCCAGCCACTCCACTATTGAACTCATCTGAAATACACAAGAGATATGTTGTTATTAATTACCAAAATCACCAAGGGAGCACTTGGGCTTTCACTTCGGCTCCAACTAAACCAGATAAAGCACACACGAGGTTCAGGAGTGTGTGTGGATTTGTTTGTAGGGCGAGGCTCAACATAAATCTGCTGGTGTTTCGAAAGGCTGACACAGAAACACGGTAAAGGATAGTTCGAAAGATCATGGATCACTTCAACGTTCAGAGCAGTGGAGAATGCATGTGGAACACACTGCACTGAAGAAGGCTAGGGATGGTTGGAGAAACTAGAAGCATGTGTTGTCCAAGAAGTACTTGAGTGAAGGCAAAGACCCAATCCCTACATACCCCCAAATTACAAAGGCATACTTGGTAGAATTCAAAAGGGCCAGAGCAACTAAAGAGTTTACAGAGGAGACTGCCAAGCAATCGGAACTTCGGTAGAGGTACACACACCCCCACCATATGGGTGTGGCAGGATACTACGACATGAAACCGATATGGGACGAGGAGGACAAAAAGTAGTATTTGCGAGTGGGAAACCGACCTTTAGTGAAATCAGGGGGCGAACGCACTAGAGAATGCTTGAGGGCACGTGCAAGGAGACGCGGCAATGGAGCTTATTACTTTGAAAACTCACGTGACGAAGAACTGCATCACGTGATGTTAAAGGCTTCCAAGATCCCTGGGAGGTCCTACAGGAACTCAGGGCCATGTGACATTTTGTCCGATGCTCTGGAGACAAAACAACTCCCTAGCCATACAAGGGGATATGTGTCAATGTCCCACACAAGAGGGCTTTCACACTCAGCAAAGAAGAGAGGCTCGTCATGAAAAAAGCGAGGAGTGAAATGGAGCAGAAGGAATTGTATGAATGGTTGAGGAGGGACATGTATCCGACCGTTCGAAAGGAAACTGAGGATTCAATAATGATCCAGAATATTCTAACACTGACAGATAGCCAATAGATGGGAGGGGAGGCAGGCATGGAGGATGTTGGTTATTGCGCGACAACAACACACAAGAGTAGTTCTGCATCAACAAGCCCTAGCAACACTCATACTGTTGATGCTCATGATGATGCTATATCTGATCTATCTGTAATGAAAGACAGACTACAAGGTGTTATTACACATTGTGAAGGTACGTAAAAATGTGCAACAACCTGGGTTTGCCCACCCTTTTTGGAAGATGGCCTCTTGTTGGATGGCATGCTGTGTGAAGTGCTACGTGACTAAAGAAAATCCTAGATTCAATGAATTTCCCTTGAAGAATGTCCTAGGGGACTTTGATAAGCAGAAGACCTTGGGAGAAACACTGTTACATCACATCCAGTGGCCACGAAAGGAAATAGAATTCATGGATGATATCCCTGAAGCCTCACCAGAGCAACCAATGTTGATGTGGGGACCCCAACTCATAAGTCGTGATCACTGAATGCACGTGTCCAGTGATCCCAGAGATCAATGCTCACTGAACACACAGAAGCTAAATAACAAGAGTATTACATCCATACATACCGTCTTACACAAATTATGACCATTATGGTCAAGTCTTCATAAACTTGCAGCGGAAATCTTCAATGATAGCGTGAGCCCATGTCATCTTCCATAACCCTAAAGGCATTCTGACTTGGAAGCGTCCTAGCTCGCATGTTTGTCACCAAGGTACTCTTCATTATATCATGCTCTTTCATGCCTGGCCAATAAAATAATGAGTGGCAAGCGAATGAGTACTTTGAATGTACTCGCAAGCCACCCATGTTTTGGAATAAGGTATGACAATGCATGATATAGCACTAAGTAGGAAAATTTTGCAGAAATCTATTTTTGAGTGCAATGACACGTCCTAACAACTTGTAAAGTATGCATCATAAGAATTTAGATATCCGTGTGAACAGGTTACAAATATCAACATAAACAAAGTTTGGATCAACTCCAACTTAATCTACAACTCGAGTCATTCGACTCCACTCAAGTAGTTTTCTCCACACAACCCCCCCCCCCCACACACACACCAGGTTTCATAAACAATGGATGTAGGCCAAGAGCGGTTATCCAACTATTCTTGACCGTGGACACGACTATTCGAATAGTTTTACACTCTAAAGAGGTTGCACACTTTACCCACAAGACCCGGGGAACTTCAGGGTCATCCACAACCCACGGTACCTCAAGTACCTAGGGTAAGCACCTGATCACTACCTTTCCCTCGCCATGACTAACATAGAGTCCACTCAATTGGTAGAAGCCTCCGTGCCAAACATTGTCACATATTAAATGTCGTGGGGCCACGCTCCCCTGTTCATCACACAACACAAGCACGGGGTACCAATGGTGTGTCTGGTGCCCTGTAAAAATAGTCATGGCACAACTCCATCCCGAGAATGACCACGCCACTCTCGTCACTAGTAATGCGAGCATCCATGTTAGCACGAACTAGGTACTCAATAATGCCCTTTCCCATATAAGGATAGAGTGGTTGCACATGTAAGGTTGGAGTAACGGAGCAACTTAAACCAGTCCATTTTTAAAAACAGTACACACTTGCTTTGTTACACCACTTCCTTATCAAGTGGTTACCTAGCTCAACATCTCCCTCGGGCATTAGTGGTCCCAATGGGGTTTTCGAAAGATATTTGAAAATACTTTTGTCTCCATCACCATGCATATACTTATCCCATTTGTGTAGCAACTACATTAGCATCCTATCTAATCCCACCCACATAACCCTCATAGGAACCAAAGTGGTACCATCTCATCATGATTCCGATGAAACAATAATAAAGTGCTATATGCATGCATAAAAAGGGTTTCATAGGCATGGTCAAAGGGCTGCTTGCCTGGCTCAACAAGTCTTCGAGGTCTTCGAATTCTTCTGGATCAACTCCTTTGTTAACTTCGTAATCTAAAGTCACGAAGTAACGGGCACACAATAAGACAATAGCACAAACAGAAAAATAAAAGTGCTCATCAAATGTCCACTTATTTTTGTTAAATAATAGGTGAAAACTAAAAATGCAAAAAAAAAATAGTTTGGGATTTGCAGTAATGGATTAAGAGAAATGGATTTTCAAAGAAGGTTTTAATTTTTCAAATTTGAATTTAAATTTGAACAGTACAAAAAAGTGTGATGAAACATGTTGAAGTTATACCAACAAATAAGTGAGATTTTTAGAGGAATATAGGAGTTTGAATTACTGCATTTGGATAAACATTTTAAGCTATAGAATTTTTGTAAGATCATAGATAAAAGAAAAAGAAAATAAGCTCTGTGCAACTGGGCCGGAATGGCCACATTGCAACTAGCCCATAGAAGAATCGGCCCACTGATAACCCACAAGTATATGGGATCGCAACAGTTTTTGACGGTAGAGTATTCAACCCAAATTTATTGATTCGACACAAGGGGAGCCAAAGAATACTCTCAAGTATTAGCAGTTGAGTTGTCAATTCAACCACACCTAGAAGACTTCATATCTGCAGCAAAGTATTTAGTAGCAAAGTAGTATGGAAGTAATGGTAACAGTGGCAAACGTAACAGTAATAGTTTTGTAGTGATTGTGACAATGGCAGCGGAAAAGTAACTAAGCAAGGAGCAATATGTGAAAAGCTCGTAGGCATTGGATCAGTGATGGATAATTATGTCGGATGCGATTCCTCATGTAATAGTTATAACATAGGGTGACACAGAACTAGCTCCAGTTCATCAATCTAATGTAGGCATGTATTCCGAATTTAGTCATACGTGCTTATGGAAAAGAACTTCCTTGACATCTTTTGTCCTACCCTCCTATGGCAGCGGGCTCCTATTGGAAACTAAAGGATATTAAGGCCTCCTTTTAATAGATTACTGGACCAATGCATTAACACTTAGTGAATACATGAACTCCTCAAACTACGGTCATCACCGAGAGTGGTCCCGATTATTGTCACTTCGGGGTTGCCGGATCATAACACATAGTAGGTGACTATTGACGTGCAAGATAGGATCAAGAACTCACATATATTCATGAAAACATAATAGGTTCAGACCAGAAATCATGGCACTCGGGCCCTAGTGACAAGCTTTAAGCATGGCAAAGTCATACAACATCAATTTTAGAACATAATGGATACTAGGGATCAAACCCTAACAAAACTAACTCGATTACATGGTAAATCTCATCCAACCCATCACAGTCTGTCCAGCAAGCCTACGATGGAATTACTCACGCAGGACGGTGAGCATCATGGAATTGGTGATGGAGGAAGGTTGATGATGAAGACGGCGACGATCTCCACTCAACGGAGCCCTACACGGACTCCAGATCAGCCCTCCCGAGAGAGATTAGGGCTTGGCGGCGGCTCCGTATTGTAAAATGCGATGAATCCTTCTCTCTGATTTTTTTCTCCCCGAAAGTGAATATATGGAGTTGGAGTCGGGGTCGGTGGAGCCTCAGGGGGCCCACAAGACAGGGGGCGCGCCTAGGGGGTGGGCGCGCCCCCACCCTCGTGGATAGGGTGTGGGCCCCCTGGTCTTGATTATTTTGCCAGTATTTTTTATATATTCTAAAAAAATTCTCCGTTGATTTTCAGGTCATTCCGAGAACTTTTATTTCTGCACAAAAATAACACCATGGAAATTCTGCTGAAAACAGCGTCAGCACGGGTTAGTTCCATTCAAAGCATGCAAGTTAGAGTCCAAAATAAGGGCAAAAGTGTTTGGAAAAGTAGATACGTTGGAGACGTATAAACTCCCCCAAGCTTAAACCTTTGCTTGTCCTCAAGCAATTCAGTTGACAAACTGAAAGTGAAAAAGAAAAACTTTTACAAACTCTGTTTTCTCTTGTTGTTGCAAATATGTAAAGCCAACATTCATGTTTTCAGCAAATATTATGACCTAACCACATTCACAATAATTTTCAGGTCTCGTATTTACTCATATCAATGGCATAATCAACTAGCGAGCAATAATAATAAACCTCGGATGACAACACTTTATCAAAACAATCATAATTTGATATAAGATGGTATCTCTCTAGCCCTTTCTGAGACCGCATAACATAAATGCAGAGCACCTCTGAAGATCAAGGATTGACTAGACATTGTAATTCATGGTAAAAGAGATCCAGTCACAGTCATACTCAATGTAAATTAATAGCAGTGCATGCAAATGACAGCGGTGCTCTCCAACTAGTGCTTTTTAATAAGAGGATGATGGCTCAACATAAAAATAAATAGATAGGCCCTTCGCAGAGGGAAGCAGGGATTTGCAGAGGTGCCAAAGCTCGAGTTTTGAAATAGAGATAAATAATAGTTTGAGCAGTATACTTTCATTGTCCAGATAACAACCAAGAGTTCTCGATATCTTCCATGCTACACACATTACAGGCGGTTCCCAAATAGAATGGTAAAGTTTATACTCCCCCACCACCAACAAGCACACTCCACGGCTGTCCCGAAACAATGGGTACCGTCCATACCAACAACAACCTTGGGGGAGTTTTGTTTAATTATTTTGATTTGATTTGAGCATGGGACTGGGCATCTCGGTTACCAGTAGTTTTCTCATGAATGATGAGCGGAGTCCGCTCGTCATGAGAATAACCCACCTAGCATGGAAGATATAGACAACCCTAGTTCATTTGAAGGTTTAGAGTTTGGCACATACGAATTTACTTGGAACGGCAGGTAAGTACCACATATAGGAAGGTATGGTGGACTCATATGGAATAACTTTGGGGTTTATGGAAGTGGATGCACAGGTAGTATTCCCGCTCAGTACAAGTGAAGGCTAGAAAGAGACTGGGAAGCAACCAGCTAGAGAGCGACAACAGTCATGAACATGCATTAAAATTAATCAACAATGAGTGCAAGCATGAGTAGGATATAAATCACCCTGAACAGAAAGATCATGGAGGCTATGTTGATTTTGTTTCAACTACATGCGTGAACATGTGCCAAGTCAAACTACTTGAATCGTTCAAAGGAGGATACCACCCTATCATACCACAACACAACCATTTTAATAGCATGTTGGCACGCAAGGTAAACCATTATAAACTCCTAGCTAATTAAGCATGGAATGAGCAACTATAATCTCTAATTGTCATTGCAAGCATGTTTCATTCATAATAGGATGAATTAGGAATGATGAACTATTCATATTTACAAACACAAGATAGGTCGAGTTCATACCAGCTTCTCTCATCTCAATCAGTTCATCATATATCATCATTATTGCCTTTCACTCGCACGACCAAACGGTGTGGATAATAATAATAGTGCACGTGCATTGAACAAGCATTTAATACAAGGGAGAAGACAAGGTAATATGGCTCTTGGTTAAATCAACAGTAATGCATATTAGAGCCACAAAACATTTTCATCATGGTCTTCTCCTCTTGACCCCCAAAGAAAAGAAAAGAAATAAAACTATTTACACGGGAAAGCTCCCAACAAGCAAAAACAAGAACAAGAAATCTTTTGGGGTTTTCTTTTAGTTACTACTACTACTACAGGTATGAAAGGTAAACTAGCTAAAAAGCTACAATTATTTTTTTTGTTTTTCTTAAGGTTTTTCTGACACATAAGGAAAAAAACTTAGAAAATAAAATAAACTACCTTGGATAATACAATGAAAAAGTATGAGCACCAACTACTGGAATGAGTGTGTGAACATGAATGTAATGTTAGTGAGAAATACGTACTCCCCCAAGCTTAGGCTTTTGGCCTAAGTTGGTCTACGGCCGCGGATCAAAGCTACTCTCTCCGATGCACGGAGGAGTGTCCTTTGGGTGCCATTGATTGGCAATCTCCTCTGGATCCCACTGATAAACCGACTGCCGATAGGGGTAAAGTGATGGCTCTGGCTCGGGCTCTGAAACCTGTGCCAGGCTCTAGTAACCATAAACGACATCTGCCAAGACGAGATACGTGCCTGAAAGTATATCAAACAAAGAGGGTGTAGGCAAGGTAATAATCTCACAGTACTTTTTTATCAAATATCAGTTTATACTTAAGCAACTTCTTCTTATCTTTAACATTAAAATTAGGTGCTATCATACTCTTATAATTTAGAAAAGCCGGGGCCAACAACTTCTCCTCCTTCTCATGATGCCTAATAGGTATCCTAAAGTGTTCATCAAGGCATGAAGCAAAGATACCTCCGAAGATGGGGCCCTTTGCACGATTCAGACTTAATCGTTTAGCAATAATAGCGCCTAAACTAAAAGTGGTATCTCAGAACAAAGCATGGCGCAAAATAACAATATCAGGGGCACTATGGTTTCCACTGTTCCCGTGACCAATTAAGCATCTACTAGCAAATATCACAAAGTAGCGTAGAACGGGAAAATGTATACTAGTGATTCTCACCTCTGAAACTTTCCTCGATTCCCCTACAGGATTGTATCAATAAACCCCTCCACATCTTTACGATGTGGTTCCTCTAAGCTACGCGGAAAGGGTATCTTACAAACTTGACAAAATTCATATAGTGACATCTCCCTAACCTCATCATATAAGTGAAACTCCACCAAAGGTGGTGATTTCTTAGCATGGAAATAGAAATTTTGCATGAAAATATTAGTGAGTAAGAGATACTGTTCGCGTTGGTCGTGGGGGAAGTCGGTTAGGCCTGCATTCTCAGCCAAATAATAAAATTCTTTATAAACCCCGACGGCTCTCAAGAACTCGTCACAAGGCCATTCACACGACCGGACTTCCGCAGTGCGAGGATGATTGTATTTGGGCATTTTATTCTCCTCCTTGTGCTTATCCTTTGAGCTTTGGCTCGAAGAGCCTCTAAATAATCTCCTCGTCATTTTTTTCCTCTGAAAAATTTATGAAATTTTTAGTGACTCAAAATATAAGTGAACCAAACTCAACAAGATTGATAGCAACTACTCCCACAAGTGCCTAGAGATTATATCATGCATTAGAACTACTTGGGACCATATAAATTTGACATGCAAGCTCAAGAACAAGGTCACCTAAGCAACAAAATTTTGCAATAAATAAAGCTCTAGAACAAAAACTAACTGGACCATTGGAGGAGTCACATACCAAAGAACAATCTCACCAAACAGTTTTGTGAATGAAGCTTTGAGCAAGGAGATCTAAAATGGCAGCAAGATGAGCTAGAACACGAGTTTGAGCTATGGGAGGATTTTTTCTAGAGGAAGACGAAGTGTGTGGGTGCTGGATTAAGTGAAGGGGGACCACATGGGGCCCACGAGTTAGGGGGCACGCCCTGTACCCGCGTGGCCAGGTGGTGGCTCCCCTGGCTATGTTCTCAGTGCAATATATTCTTACATATTCTAGAAAAAATCATATTTAATTTTCGGGGCATTTGGAGAACTTTTATTTTCGGGGAATTTTTTATTGCAAGGATAATTCAGAAAAGAGACAGAAAATACTATTTTTGCCTTATTTAAATCTAAATAACAGAAAGTGAAAGGAGGGTAGAGGGAGTTGTGCTTTCTAACTTCATCCATCTCATGCTCATCGAAAGGAATCCACTAACAAGGTTGATCAAGTCTTGTTAACAAACTCTTTCCGAATAGCATGAAACCGAAGAATTTTCGAATAACACTAGGTTACCTCAACAGGGATATGTATGTCCCCAACAATAAGAATATCGTATTTCTTCTTGATAGTAGGAAGAGGAAATTCAAAACCTCCAATAATAGTCGTTGAAATTTTTCCAATAGAATTGATATTGTGGACTTGAGGTTGTTTCCTCGGAAAGTGTATCGTATGCTCATTACCGTGAACATGAAAAGTGACATCGCCTTTGTTGCAATCAATAACAGCCCCTGCATTATTCAAAAAGGGTCTACCAAGGACAATAGACATACTATTGTCCTCGGGAATATCAAGAATAACAAAGTGACAGGATCGATATGGTTGGCTAGAGGGGGGGGGTGAATAGGCAACTAACAATTTTTAGCTTTACTTAACCACTTTAAATTAAACGTCAAAGTAAGTTGTCTAGATATTCTACTACGATGACAACTAAAGGAAAGAAGGATAACAACTACACAAGCATGCTATAGGAATTAAACAAGTAAAGCATGCACAAGTAAAGGTAAGAAATAACCACAAGTGGAACCGGTGGAGACGAGGATGTGTTGCCGAAGTTCATTCCCTTTGAGGGGAAATACGTCTCCGTTGGAGCGGTGTGGAGGCACAATTCTCCCCAAGAAGCCACTAGGGCCACCGTATTCTCCTCACGCCTCACACGATGCAAGGTGCCATGATTCCACTAGTGGTGCCCTTGAAGGCGGCGACCGAACCTTTACAAACAAGGTTGGGGTTATCTCCACAACTTGGAGGCTCCCAACAAAAGCACGAAGCTTCACCACAATGGAATATGGCTTCGAGGTGACCTCAACCGTCTAGGGTGCTCAAACACCCAAGAGTAACAAGATCCACAAGGGATTAGTGGGGAGAATCAAATATCTCTTGGTGGAAGTGTAGATCGATGCCTCCTCAAGCAATCCCGAGCAAATCAACAAGTTTGATTGGCTAGGGGGAGAGATCGGGCGGAAATGGAGCTTTTGGAGCAACAATGGAGTAGTGGGGGAAGAGGTAGGTCTTCTTGGGGAAGAAGACCCCCTATATATAGTGGGAGAGCAAATCCAACCGTTATGTGCATTTTCAGCCCGCAGAGAGCGGTAGTACCGCACGTAAGTTGCGATACTACCGCTGGCTGAGCGGTACTACCGCTAGGCAAAAACACGCGAGATGATTGACAACCACGGATGAAATAAATTACATCCGCGGCTACATCCGCAGAGAATACGGTAGTAGCAAAACGCGACACGGTACTACCGCTTGGAGTAAGCGGTACTACCGAATAGGATGCGGAAGTAAAAAATTACTTCCGCACCTACTTCTGCACTTAGAATCAGTGCCGAGCCAGATACACGGTACTACCGCTCTGGAGCCGTTGTACTACCGCTGGTGCGGTACTACCGTGTCTCCAAGCGGTACTACCGTGTGGCTGCGCGGTACTACCGCTTTATGGAGCGGTACTACCGCTTGCCAGGCAGATGATTTAGTTAAGAAGTCATGGTTTGCATATACGATAATAAACGGTTGGAACTCCAGAGAAGCAAGGGAAAGGTGGTGTGAGAGTAAGATGTGTACGTGTTGATTCCACCCAAACCTTTCCGAAGCGGACTACCTCTTAATAGTACGGCTTTCCTATTACTCAAAGCCACCGACAGGGAGCAAAAAGAAAATACTGTCTTCCATCGAATCCGAGGGGCAATCAATCGTCTTGTGCCTAAGTGAGATGTACCTGTAGGAGCTTAGAGCACATGATTAGTCCGCAAATGCATTGTCATCAATCACCAAAACTACTTAGGGAGAAATATGCCCTTACAATCTCCCCCTTTTTGGTGGATTGATGACAATACGGGATTTGCACAGGGATAAAATAAGAGAGTATGCAATCCTAAACACTAGAATATAGGTGAGCTCCCCCTGGATGTGTGCCTACACAAGATTGTGCTTTGGACTGCACAACACACATACTAGGTTCAGTGCTCTCCCTATATTCTACACATAATATACTCCTTATATAAAACAGAGCACATAAACAATGGAAAGAAGACTAACTGCTCTCGATATAATAAAGACATAACGACGAGTTTAACGATAGAGAAGCATATGTCTTACACCATACGATAGTCTCACGCACACAACACAAAAGCACGCAAATAAACAGAGTTCAACCAACGAAAAGAAACAACTGGCACAAGACGCAAATCACTTCTCTCCCCCTTTGTCAGCGAGACACCACAAAGGGGAAAGAGGACACTAAGACGGGTGGCAGCCCCGGAGAAACTCAGACATCGTACTCGTCATCAGACTCCTGCTGCTCCTCCTGAGGCTCCTCGTCAGACTCTGACCACTTGTACCCCTGACGGGCCATCCAAGCTGCCTCAGGGGTGATGTTGTCCTCGGACCCGTTAGACACGTCCTCTCCATAGACCGCCAAGAGCTTCTTGTCACGCTGGCGAGTCTTCTTGTCAGTCACATGAGCCCTGTATTGACCTTGAGCCTGCATGCAGAAAAGGGACTTCATCTTTTGCTTAAGCTTCTTAGCCAAAGAAGGCTTGGAGGAGGAAGGAGCAAATCTGCCAGGGCCTTCCTCATCAGCCTCCTCCACAGGCTCCTCATCAGTGCCCATCTGAGTTGCAGCAGCTTGCGCAGTGGTAGTGTTGGCCCAGCGATTCTTGATGCGAAGACGGATGGGATCATGATGGATACAGTCGGCCTCAAACTCCTCATCAGGGTACAGCTTCTCCCAAGTCTTGGAGATTAGCAGAAACAGGAAAGGACCATAGATAGGTACCTTGCGAGTGTAGATCGCAAAGCGGAGCTCACACCACATGATATGGGATATGTCAAGTGGTGGAGACTGCTCCGTGCGAGCCGCTTCACACATCAGCAGCATGTCAACCAGGTATGCATGGACCTTGTCCTTGTCGCCAACGCGAGGAAACAGAGTGTTGCGAAAGATCCGATACATGATGTCCAAAAATGGGTTCAACACCCAAGTCTTCTTGCCACTTGCAAGAGTCTTCTCCACATAGAATGGCAGCAGCTTGTCTTTGTTGGCAGATTCTGGTGGGGCATGAGGCCTAGCTCCAACTGGGTTGTGGAGTCCGTCGTCAGCAATCTGTAGAAGATCCATGAACTCCTTCCAAGATGCAGTCATCTTGTGACCATTGGTCATCCATGTCATTAGGCGATCATCCTTGGAGTGGAAGTGAACTGACGCATAGAACTGAGCAATAATCTCCGGATCAAAATCATGCTGAAAAGTCATGATGTGCTCAAGTCCAAACTGCTCTACCAGATCCAGAGCCTCGGCAAAGTAGGCTCGGTTGGTGTCCCTCCGCATGTGGGCCACATCCACCCAGTGAGCATCCACGTACAGGTTGGTCTTGTTCTTGAGCACCTCTGAGTAGATGCGATACTGCTGCTTAGTCCAGAAAAGATCATCTCCAGGAAACTGAGCACGGGGTTCTCCATATGGGTTTTGCTTCCTTCGTGCCATGAACTCATTAGCTGGCATTTCTTCCATAGACATTGAGGATTCCTTTCGCTTGTTGGCGGCAGTCTTGAACCTGCGCTGGGGATTGGAGCCCTCTGGCACATCACTGGGGTTGCGCAGACGCTTGGACCCGGTGTCGCGGACAGGGTTGGTACGACGAGCATCGAAACCGGAGCCACCACCTAAAACACAAACACAAGAACACGACAAAAGCACAAAGGGAATCAATGCAAAAGCCTCAAAAAGCACAAGAAACGAGTAGAAAGGGCAATATGTACATGGTACGAAGGAACTATGACCAAAGCGGTAGTACTGCCTGACTAACACGGAAGTAAAAAATTAGTACCGCTTAGTGAGCGGTAGTACCGCTTGGAGGAAGCGGTAGTACCGCACACTCTGCGGTAGTAAAAATTTACTTCCATGAACAGAAGTGGAAGTAAAAAACTAGTACTTCTTACGGAGCGGTAGTACCGCGTTGGGGTTGCTGTAGTACCGCTCGGTAAGCAGTAGTAAAATTTTACTTCCGCTCCAGAGCGTTAGTACCACGGAGGGCAGCGGTAGTACTGCTCTGGTCAGATCTGAAAACGGATCTGGACCAGATCAGGCGGTATTACCGCGGTTCACCAGCGGTAGTACCGCACGGAACAGATCTGAACAGTGCGGATCTAGATGAGGCCATGTAGATCGGAAAACGGTACTACGGCTGATCATAGTAACTTGGTAGCATCATACATACTAGCATTTCTAGAGCAAGAACACTCTCCTACATCCTAAACTTCCATCGATAAGAACACGAAGATCACAAGAACACTAAGCATCTCCCCTAACCCTAAAAACAACAACAAGGCAACAAGAAGAGGGGAAAAGGGGAGAAACCTTCATCCATGGCAAGAGGGTGAGGTGGGGAACGATCCCACCGGTCGGAATGCGAGGAGAGTGGTCGAGGGAGGAGATCCGGCGAGGTCCTTGGGCGGCGTTCTTGAGAGGGAGAGAGAGGGACGACGTGGGGGTTAGGAGTGAATGGGTATGGGGGAGTTGGAACTCCCCCTGCCTGCTTATACCCCCCACCCGTTCGAATATGTGCGGTAGTACCGCGGTCATCGCGGTAGTACTGCTTGGGCGGTAGTACCGCTTGCCAAGTGGTAGTACCGCTCTACCAACGGCATTAAATAAATACTGTCGTGCTGGACGTGCGGTAGTACCGTAACCTCCTTTGCGGTAGTACCGCTCCTCCACGAACAAGCACGTTTAAACACAAGGCTTTTAGCAAAGAAGAGAGAAAAGCAAACGAACGCACAAGCAAGGCAAATAACAAAACTCCACAGAGGAGGGCGGTGGCCGAGGCCACCTATGTTTGATTTCGTTGGTATGGCACCGCGAAGAATTATCCTTGGGCCCATGAACAATACTCGTCTTGAAGCACTTGAACCAACTATGTATGGCAAATGATAAAGACTTGATCAGTTTATGCATAATGGGGGGAGGAATGGTTCATTGAGAGAACAATACTCCCCCTATGTCTATGCCTACATCTAGACAAGATAACTATATTGAGTGTGAGGAGTGTGTGCAAAGATTCAAGCCACATTGCTCAAATCGATGATATTTAGCTCATGCCTTAACTCGCGAAATCTTGCTTCATCCAATGGCTTTGTGAAGATATCTGCAAGGTTATCATGAGTGTTAACGTAGTGAAGCTCGATCTCTCCTTGCCTTATGTGATCCCCGATGAAGTGATACCGAATCTCTATATGCTTCGTCTTGAAGTGTAGCACCGGGTTGAGAGAAATCTTGATGGCACTTTCATTGTCACACCAAAGAGGCACTTTGTCACAAGTGACACCGTAATCCTTTAAAGTTTGCCTCATCCATAAGAGTTGAGCACAACAACTGCCAGCAGCCACATACTCTGCTTCGGTGGACGAGAGAGATACACAACTTTGCTTTTTGGAAGACCAACTAACAAGAGAGCAACCAAGAAATTGGCACCCTCCCGAAGTGGACCTCCTATCCACTTTGTCTCCCGCCCAGTCAGAATCAGAGAAACCTACAAGGTTGAAGTTTGCTCCTCTCGGGTACAATAAGCCAAAGTTTGGGGTATGAGCCAAATATCGAAAGATTCGCTTGACAGCCACAAAGTGACTTTCCTTAGGTGAGGCTTGAAACCGTGCACAAATTCATACACTCAACATAATATCCGGTCTAGATGCACAAAGATAAAGCAAGGATCCGATCATAGAGCGATATACCTTTTGATCCACCGCTTTACCATTGGGATCAATGTAAAGTTGGCATTTGGTTGGCATTGGAGTAGTAGCCGGCTTGACATCACTTAGATTGAACCTCTTGAGCATGTCTTGAGTATACTTGGATTGTTTGATGAAGATGCCTTCTCTTCTTTGTTTGATCTCAAACCCAAGGAAATACTTCAACTCTCCCATCATGGACATCTCAAAATGTGTGGTCATGAGTGCGGCGAACTCATCATTGAAAGCTTTGTTAGGAGAACCAAAGATAATATTATCAACATATAGTTGGCATACAAACAACTCCCCTTTGACCTTCTTAGTAAAAAGAGTGGGCCATAGTGTGCCTTATCGAGTTGGTACACGTGATTGGGGAGCTTAGGATCCTCAAACCCCGGGGGTTGTTTAACATACACCAACTCATTAATAGGACCATTAAGAAATGCACTTTTCACATCCATTTGTTGCAATTTAAAGTTATGATGGGAAGCATAGGCAAGCAACAAACGAATGGATTCAAGACGAGCAACGGGGGCAAAGGTTTCACCATAGTCGATACCCTCGACTTGGGAGTAGCCTTGAGCCACCAGACGCGCCTTGTCGCGGATGACAATGCCATGAGCATCTTGCTTGTTCTTAAAGATCCATTTGGTTCCAATGACATTATGGTTCTCCTTTGGCCTTGGCACCGGACGCCACACCTTGTTGCGCTCGAAGTTATGGAGTTCTTCATGCATGGCATTGAGCCAATCAGGGTCTTCGAGCGCCTCATAAACCTTCTGAGGTTCAACACAGGAGACAAAAGCTTGATGAGCACAATAGTTTGCTAATTGTCTACGAGTGCTTACCCCCCTTTTGATGCTTCCTAGAATGTTCTCGATGTGATGTTCGTTGGAAGCAAGCCTGGAGGCAACTTTTGCAGCACGACGCTCTAATTGCTCTTCAAGAGTTAACTGAGGAGCACTCAGTTGATCATCTTGAGCGTCGTCAGGAGCTAGATCTTGATATTGAGCTTCCTCTTGATCTTGATCTTGCTCGGAGGACAGAACCTGGCCTTGTGCATCATTTGGTGGCTCTCCACCATCTTGTGATTGATCTTGCATTTGGCCTTGTTCGTCAGGTTGAGGGCCTTCACTTTGTTCTTCGGAAGCGTGTGGGTCTTGGGTTGGCGATGGTTCCACTTGAGTGGAACATTGTCCTTCTCCTTCGGCCACAAGGGGTTCCTCAATGGGTAGGATGTATCCAACATCCATTCTTCTTATGGCTTGAGGAGGAATTTCATCACCTACATCACAAGTACCACTTTGCTCCACTTGGGAGCCATTATTTTCATCAAACTCTATGTTACTCGTCTACTCAATGAGTCCATTGGACTTGTTGAGGACACGGTAAGCATGAGAGTTTGTAGCATAACCAACAAATATGCCCTCGTGAGCTCTAGATTCAAATTTAGACAAGCGAACACCTTTCTTGAGAATGAAACACTTACACCCGAATACCCGGAAGTACTTGAGATTGGGCTTGTTACCGGTAAGAATCTCATACGGAGTTTTGTTCAAGCCTTTGCGGAGATAGAGACGATTTGATGCATGGCAAGCGGTGTTGATGGCTTCGGCCCAAAAGTTGTATGGAGATTTGAATTCAGCCATCATGGTTCTTGCCGCATCCATTAGAGTTCTGTTCTTTCTCTCCGCTACACCGTTTTGCTGAGGGGTATATGGGGCTGCATATTGATGTTTGATCCCCTCATCCCCAAGAAACTCATCCAAGGTGTAGTTCTTGAACTCGGTGCCGTTGTCACTTCTGATCATCAAAATCTTTGCTTCATGTTGTCGTTGAGCTTCATTTGCAAAGTTGATGACGGTTTGTTGGGTCTCACTCTTCTTCTTGAAGAAGTATACCCAGGTGTATCTTGAGTAATCATCCACAATCACCAAGCAGTACTTTCTA
Organism: Secale cereale; assembly: GCA_902687465.1. Classification (NCBI taxonomy): domain Eukaryota; kingdom Viridiplantae; phylum Streptophyta; class Magnoliopsida; order Poales; family Poaceae; genus Secale; species Secale cereale. The sequence continues at coordinate 363,210,790 of LR738710.1, forward strand.
CCCCTAAGGCTATCAAAAGATGGAGGCCCAAAGAGGTCCATGTGGAGGAGCTCTAGGGGTCTCTTTGAATAGATGATAGTCGTGGGAGGGTGAGCTTTCTCATGTAACTTTCCTTCAATGCAAGCCCTGTAAGCACGATCTTTGGCAAAGCTAACATTTGTTAGTCCTCGAACATGGTCCCCCTTGAGAAGACTTTGCAATGATCTCATATTGACGTGGGCCAAACGGCGATGCCAAAGCCATCCCACATCAACTTTAGCCATTAGGCATGTCGCGACCTTAGTGGGTTGCTTCGAGAAGTTAACCACATAAAGGCCGTTCTCGACATGCCCAACATAGGCTACTTTAAGAGTCTTGCTCCACAAGAGGTCCACGGTATCAATATCAAAGAATGTAGCAAAGCCCATGAGTGCAAGTTGGCGAACAGAAAGTAAATTGTATGCAAGGGACTCAACAAGCATGACTTTCTCGATCGTGAGATCATGAGAGACAACAACCTTGCCAAGTCCCAATACCTTAGAAGATGAATCATCACCCCATTCGACATTGGTGGCCATAGATGAACCGAGATGCACGTCCACCACCAAGTCTTTGCTTCCGGTCATATGATTTGTGGCTCCGCTATCGAGCAACCATGATCCCCCACCGGAAGCAAACTCCTACAATAGATCAATGCTTGGATTTAGGTACCCATTTGGTAATGGGTCCTTTGAGGTTAGTAACAAGGGTCTTAGGAACCCAAATGGACCATTCAATGTACTCATAAGAAGAACCAACAAATTTAGCAAACACATGACCATCACTAGCACGGCATAAAACATATGAAGGATTAAAGTCGCCGGCCATGTTTGATGGTATGGTGGAGTTTTTCTTGACACCACCACTTTTCACACTTTTCTTCTTCTTTGACGTGCCCTCTCCTTCTTTCACAAAAGATTGTTGGAGAGGGGGTGGTTGCTTGGTCTTGTCATTCTTCTTCTTCTTGGGCTTAGGAACAAACCCAATTCCTTCCTTTGCCACAACCTCCTTTTGATTTCTCAAAAGGGTGTTGAGGTTCTTCTCACCTTGTATGCAAGTCATAAGGCCTTTCTCAAGTTGCTTCTTCAACTCGGCATTTTCTTCAACAAGATGCACATGCTCGCAACACGGGTTAGTAGCATTTGCATTATCAATTAAAACCATGCGAGGAAAGATAGCCTTTTCCTTGGTTAGCGAAACTTGGAGTTGATCATGAGACTCCTTGAGAGTAGCATGCATACCTTTCAAGGCCTTGTGAGCCTTATCAAGTATGTCAAACTCCTCTTTGAGTTTACCATGGTCAACCTCAAGTTTTGCCTTCTCGGAATTAAGGACACGAGAGACAACTAAAGCATGATCAAGATCTTTCTTTAATTTAGCATGGCCATCGTTGTGTGACTCCTCAAGAGCCAAATGAAGACCACGCTCTTCCTCTAGGGCGTTAGAGAGATCCGATATCTCATCGGCATAGTCTCGACTATGTCCTTCCATTTTAGTAATGGTTTCCTCGTGAGCCTCAATCATGTCATTGGCCTTACCGAGTTGTTCCAAGAGAGCAACTAAATGCTTCTTGGGTTTGCCCTTGAGATTTTTCATGAACAACTCAAATTCATTTTCTCCCTCCTTAGCACCCTCACTCTCATCAATACAATTCGTCAATGAAGGATTAGAAGAGATGGTAGTACTGATGTTTGGGGTTACCTTGTTGGTGGCCTTGGCCATGAGACACTTGGCGGTGATGTTCTCATTTGGTGAGTCGAAGAGAGATGAGTGCGGAGTAGTAGCAATTGCAATTGTGGCCATGGTGGTCACCTCATCGTCTTCATCATTATCATCATCCTCAACATATTCTTCTTGGGCCACCAACACTTTCGGAGGAGTCTTCTTGTTGAAGTTGTTCTTGTTGGGATAAGACTTTGACTTGTCCTTCCGAATAAGCTTGCCTCCAAAGTCTTCTCTCTTCTCATATGGGCAATCCACAACGAAGTGACTTACATTTCCATAGTTGAAGCATGTCCTCACTCGTTGCTTCCCTATGTTCCCACTAGAGTTGTTCCTGTTGAAGTTGGGTCTTGTGTTCTTCTTGCCCCATAATTGCCTTGAAGCAAGAGCCATGTGCACATGATAGGCATATTTGGTGTCCTCGGGGCTACATTCATCATCATCTTCCACCTCCTCCTCTTCTACACAAGCCTTGGCCTTCAGGGCAAGATTAGGCTTCTTCGATCATTGAGCTCTTAAGACCGCATTGTCGGCGGTCACGTCCAAGATCCTCATGGCAACAAACTCATCCAACACTTCGTTTGAGGATAAGTGGTGGAAGTCCGGTCTCTGACGTATGACAGAGGACATCGCCTTATGGTAGGGCATCATGGCCTTGAGGAACTTGCGCTTGATCCAATTGTCATCCGTATCCTTACTGCCATGATCTCGAAGAGAGACCGCAAGGATAGTTAATCTTCGATAAAGTTCACGAGGATCTTCATCTTCGATCATAGCAAACTCATCAGCTTCATCTTGCACCACTTCATAGTTGGAGCGTTGAATACTGGTGCTTCCCTGGTACATCGTGCCAACATGTTCCCAAGTTTCCTTGGCCACAGTGAAGGGTCGAAGGTGAGCAATGTCTTCAGGAGGGATGGAATCTTGAAGAATGCAAAGAGCGGACTCGTTGAACTGATGATCTGCAGTTTCTCTTGGAGTCATGTTGTCGGGATCATGCGGATAAAAACCTTGCTCAATGATTCTCCAAAGGTTAGTAGAACAATGATTAATATGACGTTTGAAACGAAACACCCAAGTAGCAAAATTAGAATTTTTGATAAACTTGGGAGGGGGCCCAACGGAATTTAAATGCGGTGTGGGAACGGGTCCTCCATAGTGAGTAGGAGGAGCGGATTGGGAAAATTTCCCACTCCCATTCTTAGTAACAGGGGCTTGTTCACTACTAGCTTCTCCCTTGTCGGGAGTAGGCTCCGACACGTTGGTAGCGGGACGAGCCACTTCCAACGGTGTGGTGGATAATTTAAGCCCCTCAAGCAAATCTTTAAACATGCCTTTGACCTCGCTCGCTAGTGATTCTTTCAATGTGGTCAAGGCCACATTGAACTCCTCACGAGAGACCGAGGCTCCCCCATCTGACGTAGGCAAGGACGGAGTTCCACTGGAATGGTCCTCCGTCTCGACTACGTTGTCACCCATACTCTTTGGACGGTAAAGTCCTTAAAAAGAGACGAGACTCTGATACCAATTGAAAGGATCGATATGATTGACTAGAGGGGGGGGGGGGGTGAATAGGCAACTAACAATTTTTAGCTTTACTTAACCACTTTAAATTAAACGTCAAAGTAAGTTGTCTAGATATTCTACTACGATGACAACTAAAGGAAAGAAGGATAACAACTACACAAGCATGCTATAGGAATTAAAAAAGTAAAGCATGCACAAGTAAAGGTTAGAAATAACCACAAGTGGAACCGGTGGAGACGAGGATGTGTTGCCGAAGTTCCTTCCCTTTGAGGGGAAGTACGTCTCCGTTGGAGCGGTGTGGAGGCACAATGCTCCCCAAGAAGCCACTAGGGCCACCGTATTCTCCTCATGCCCTCACACGATGCAAGGTGCCGTGATTCCACTAGTGGTGCCATTGAAGGCGGCGACCGAACCTTTACAAACAAGGTTGGGGCTATCTCCACAACTTGGAGGCTCCCAACAAAACCACGAAGCTTCACCACAATGGAATATGGCTTCGAGGTGACCTCAACCATCTAGGGTGCTCAAACACCCAAGAGTAACAAGATCCGCAAGGGATTAGTGGGGAGAATCAAATATCTCTTGGTGGAAGTGTAGATCGATGCCTCCTCAAGCAATCTTGAGCAAATCAACAAGTTTGATTGGCTAGGGAGAGAGATCGGGCGGAAATGGAGCTTTTGGAGCAACAATGGAGTAGTGGGGGAAGAGGTAGGTCTTCTTGGCACTACTAGGAAAAGGCCTACTAATGGCGCACCTAATTTGGCTATTAATGGCGCATTAGTGGTGCGCCATTACTAGCACGCCATTAGTATATTTTACTAATGGCGTATCTGGTATACTAATGGCGCACCGCAGATGCGCCATTAGTATGCACAGTAGTGCGCCATTCGTATGCCTCCCAGGGGCCATGTGTAGCCAGGTGCTTTGGCATACTAATGGCGCACTCCAGCAGGATGCGCCATTAGTAATGTCCGCATAGTAATGGCGCACTGGCTGGTAATGCGCCATTAGTATCCTTTGGCATACTAATGGCGCACTCTGCTGTGATGCGCCATTAGTATGAATATTAGGTTTTTTTAATATTATTTTTTTGTTTTTTTGCACAAATTACAAAATGTATAATTGCACAGAATATAGACAGCACACATCAACAACAAATTCATCGAATACAATAGAAGATTAGTCTCTGAATACAATTCATCATATTAGTCTCCGAATACAATTCATCATATTAGTCTCCAAATTGAAAAGACCGAACAAAGATAGAACAATATATTACAAGTCTCGAGACCGCGAGTAGCGAGTTTGTCTTCACATTACAAGTCGATATCGATCATCTAAACTACCATCACATAGAAGAGAGCTGCGGTCATCACGATGAGCATCATCACGATGAAACTCGTCTTCATCCGGTTCCTCCAACGCTCCCTCCCCTCTCCCGCTAGATAGCGGGCGTATCTAGATTCGGCCTCGGCCCTAGTGGTGTACCCTTTGTAACTGTTACAGCTGAATCGGTGAACCTGTCTCCGACACTCCTCCCAGTCGTCGTAGACTCCGGGAACCTTACCCTTGTACACGACATACGACGGCATTGCTATGCACTAGCCAAACGAAACATTAGTACCAATTCACAAACAATTCATAAGCAATATATAAGTATGCAACAGAACGATCGAAAGAGAAAAGCAATACATTAATAGCATCGATTACATCTAAGTTGAACGACTCTCGAAACCAAAGAGACATACTACAAGTTCATTAAAGTTTAATTACAACATGAGCCAATCGATGTTTCAGAACTAGACACAGCATCACTGCTTTAGACTCTACTCAATGCACCGGAGCATGGATGAAGCCGCCGTCTATCGTGGGAGTCATGAAATCACGGGCGTTGTCAGCCTGCATTTGTAGCATTGTGTCGATGTCACTGTTCGACGGTTGATTTCTGAGGTAGAACTGCCCCGAGGTACGAAGGACATCTTGATGGATGATTTCCGCAAACTCCGACTGGATGCGAAAGAAATCTTGTCTGATGTCCGCGTCCTGGATTGCCGACACGCTCGCGGCCCAATCTTTGAGTTTACTCGGTAGCAGAAGTTGATGATGGTCCCGTACGATCGCCCGCATGTGATGGATGGCGTAGTAGGCACCCTTCTGACCGCTAGGCGGCTGCTTGACGCAGCAAAACATCGTGTTGTGGGAGAACACGTGCTTGCCGTACTTACGAATAGGCCTGGTGAAGGTGCCTCCAGATTTGGCGTAGCCGGGGAGAACATCATCAAGAACCTTCTTGACATTTGTGTAGTCTACTTTCGACTGACGGTCCGGGTCGAAATACGTGGCCATGGAATATTTGGGGCTTAGGAGGATGAGCGTGCACTGTGTGTTACTACAGAAAACACGGAATGTTAAAAGAAGAACGATCGAAATCTAAGAATTCATATGTTACGGGGCGGTTGAGGCGGATGACTTACTCGGGAAAGTATGGCACGAGGAAGTTATCCTTATCTCGGTTTGCCAGAATGACGCCTTCGAGGTAAGAACTCGCGACTTGCCGGTCCCCAGCGCTGCCCAAGAACTTGGCACGCATGTAGAAGGGGTCGACTATCACGATGGCCGGGGTCTTGTCGCGAATGATCCGCATCTCCATACTCAGCGACAATAGCCGAACGAAGGTGTAGTGCAGCGGAAGAAGGTTCAACATAGCGTGGATGTCATCAAACCGCAGGACGATCGTACCGCCGATGGAGTTATCCACAAAGCCCTTGCCCTCCGGCACCTTGGCCGCGAAAACCGGGTATGCCACATCCTTCTCTCTGAGACGCCGCTTCTCCGAAGAAAGAACACTGTCATGCAGACTCCGCATAGCACCGGTTGCAGCATCGAGCATATTTGTCGGTAGCATCGGCCTACCCGCCACATGCACCCTCCTCATTACATCCTCAGGTGAAGGTGGCCCGTCCTGAGCACGGATCGTACTCGGTGCCGGCTGGCTCGCACCCTTGTTAGTTTTTCTTTTGCGTGCCTTCTTCTTGATCTCCTGAATTGGGACCGAGTTCTGCTCACAGACCTCCTTCTTTAGTGTGTTGGGGCTGATAATATTTCGCACCTCGCCTATCTGAGGCTCGGTGAAGTCGGCAGCTGGAGGCGTCTCCTGAGAGCTGAACGGAAGACGACGCCTATTGCAACTTGGCTTCTCCGCGGTACCGGCTTGATCGCGCACGTCTTTTGTTGGGTTGGGTTCTTGAGAAGGAGGCCCCATGAAGTCGTCACCGTACCCATGATCGGCAAAGTACTGATCGACGTTGGCAAATGTATCGTCGTCGTCGTCGTTCTGATCCTGTGCCATATGCATATTTGGATCCAGTGGCATAGGGATGTCCGGCACCGTTGCGGCGGACTTGCCATGGGGACGACTTGGCGCCGACACGACTGGCGGTGTTGTCTTTGGGGTGGTTTCCCCCGCCCCCAAACGAATCTGGCTCTTCGGCCAAAGCAGGGGCCAGCTCAGGCAGGCGCCGAGGGTCATGACGTCATCATCGTCGGCCCCGACGGGTCGAATCGGAGGTAACACCTCGTCGCAGCCTGGCAGCACCCAAACCAGTTGAACCCTAAACAAGTTCGGTGGCATCTGGGTACCGTGGAACAAGGGCTGGCCCGGTTAAACGATTTTGCCCTTGGCGACATCGACCAACTCGTTGTTCACGAAGTGCAGGAGAGTGCACGGAACGTCGGCGGCGCCCTGCGAAAACATGTAGGGCGTCAGGGATGCCCAGTCAAAGGCAAGGAGATGAAGTCCTCGGCCGAGAGAGGCTTAATTAGTTACCGTGATGATGGCGTCGAGGTCGGCTAATGTCGAGGCACCGCCAACGGCGGGCGTGCAGTTGACGGAGGGGCCGCTTGCTGCAGAGGTGCCGGCCGGCGTACATACGGGTGCATTAAGCTCCCGTGCCGGCGTCGGAGACACCAATGCCGCCTCCGCCGGAGACACCAATGGCCCCGCCATCGCGTTCTGCGAATTGCTGGCCGTGAAGCTGGGAATCGGGGGTGGCCCCTGTTGGCCGTCAGCAATCCACGCCTGCAACCCCTCGATCAAGCTAGGTACAATGGCGGTGATCGTCGCTCCGAGCTGTTGTTGCACTTGCTCTTGGACAATCTCTGGAATCCGCGCCACCTGTGCCTTGAGTTCTTGAATCTCGCGCGCCTGGCTTTCCGAGTTGGTCTTTTTCTCCTTTCGCCCACCAGCGTTATAGTATGACGACCATTTTGTCGACAAGCCTTTGCCGGCCACACGACCAGCTGACGTCGGCTTCTCGAGCTTATCCTTGTTCTTCATTACATTCAACGCCCTATTTAGTGTCGTGTCCCAAGGGCCGCTCTTAGTCGACCCCGCGCTACTGCTTTCAGTCGCCTGCGGAAGGAATGTGAATCATTTAGAAATTTTGCTTCATTAATTAGAATGCAACCATATGGATCTAATTACGCGGGGGTGTATTCATTACCAGAACAGCCTCAAGCTCCCTGGTCTTTGGATCCGTGGTCAGCTCCTTTGTTTTCGGGTCCTTCTTGTACCGGGCCCTGACAAAGTTCCTGGTCTGCTTGTCACCGTATTTATCGAAGAGGGGCGGTAGGCCTTGCTCGGCACGGTCCGCCTCCTCCTTGTCCCATATAGGCTCCGCCACTCTGTAACCGCCGGGACCGAGTGTGTGTTCCCCTAAGTTGAGCTCCCGCATTTCTTTCCCCCACTGACTTGATTCGGAGTGTGCGGTGCTCGAGCAATTGATCTTGAAGTTGTTGTAGTCATCTTCGGTGATCGAAGGATGTTTCTCCTTGATCTTCTCATAACTCTCACCTTTCTCGATCATTCTCTTCACATTGGTTTTCCAAGTAGACAGGGCCTTGCTCATCTTCGTGAGGGCAGCATTGTTCAATTTATTCCCTTTGAGGCTTGTGTTATCAAATTGAGCGGGGAACTTGTATCGTTCGTGCAGCTTCGTGAAGAGGAGGTTGCGGTAATTCCCGTTGTCAAGATGCCTCAGGTTCTCGCTGTTGATCGAGACGGTGCTCCGGAGAATGCACCCGAGCTGAAGCGAGTACCCCTTGACTATTCGTTCGGGCGCCGTTGGATTCCCGTCAGAGTCCACTTCAGTAACTTCCTCCTTGAGGGTGCGGAGCACGGTCGGGCGCAGGTCCTTCCGTTGCCTCTTCGGTTGGCTGCCATCTGTGCGTGCGCCGCCATCATCAGTGGTGGCATTCTCGGCGGCACCATCAGTGGTGGCATCAGTGGGGTCATCCTCCGCGGTACCATCAGTGGTCTCAGGATCGGTGGGGAAGGCGGCGTCCTCATACAAGTGAGGTTGTTCCTCCATCTCCTGGGACAGCTCCCAGAATGCCTTCCCGCCCGAACCGCCGGCCTCATCGTTGTTGGCCATGTTTCTCTCTAAATAGGAACAAAGTTTGGTCAGAAAGTTGGTTATTGTCAAGGAACAAGATCATGGTCTCATCATTTAGGGTTTGTCGACACCGAGGCATCCTAAAAGCTAAGCTTTTATAATTGAGGGTTTTTCGACGCCGAGGCACCCTAAAAGCCTAAGCTTTCATCATTTCGGTTTTTATCGACACCGAGGCACCCTAAAAGCCAAGGTTTCATAATTTATGGTTTGTCGACACCGAGGCATCCTAAAAGCTAAGCTAGGAAGGAGAATTCTAAGTTGGGCCTAATCACTTGGCTTTATTGCCGCCTATGGTTTAATGCAGCTAGAATAAAGGGGCACTTGATCCTACTTAATTAACTACAAAGATACCCCGGCCCATGCATTAGTCACAAGTACCCTATATGTCCTATTTTTAGCAAAGTCATGCTAAAATTCACGGAAAATTTCAGCACGACCTTTGCTGAAAATAGGACATATGGAGTACCCGAATTTGCCGGAACGGAAGTTAATCAACATTCCAGCAAACTCAAGGGCCTCTCGGGGTACCTGCAAAATCATCACGACACGCGATGGTCGGAGACAACTAGGAGGATGTAGTACAATACAAATCTTCGGGAGACAACTAGGATATAAGTGGCAAAAAATCTTGCCATCTTAGCAAGTACTGTATACAACTAGGAGGATGTATACATTGCTCCAGCCTTGCCATCTTAGCAAGTACTGTATATGGTTGTGCTTTCACCTCCTCCAGTGCAAAAAAACATTTCTCAGTTATACATTTATGATAGAGAACAACACAGATTGTCCCTGAGAATGAGTAGCCAGGAAAGCTGAACTACAATTAACTCTAAAGAACAACACAGAAGGACAAGTACAAAAATGAATTCTCAGAAGGCTCCGATTCAAGTAAACTCAGCCTCCTAGGTAAACTATAGGTAAATACAGTTGAGATATGACAAAAATTTCAAGTTCTTAATGTGTCTTGTCACACACAAATCAAAAGCTGCTGAACAACACCGGTTGTTCTAATTCTACAGGATCTGCCAGGGGATAATAACAATTTAAAAGGATAATACTCAGTTACTCACATCAACATATGTCCAAACAGGAACCTATTAATTATTTATGCTCATCAACCAATTGGCTGGTCGAGGCCTCTGGGTATTAATTAATTTAAATCATGTAATGCAGAGTTGCACACACAATCAGTACCATTTTCTTTCTAGAACTCCATAAATGAACTAGTGATATATGTTGAACACGAAGAACACAATTTCAGACAAAAAAAAAACTTGTCGTGTTTGTTATTTCTAGCAAGCTTCTATAAATAGCTGATGTACACCCACAATGTTTGACCTCACAGTTTCAAGAAACAAGCACAAGGTCCCTTTGTACATCTAGTCAGGGTCTAATGATGTTCTTATGAAACCCAAAAGAAAAGAAATTGTGTTCTTAATGAGATGATCTGTCCATGTTTGCAACCTATCCAGTTATAATTTACATGGTCAAATAATACTACAACATATACTACAACAATACTACAGTATAGGGTGGACATTTGAAACCTCATGATGGTGCAATGATCCCCTTGAGTAGTTTAATGGATGCAATGAAAAGTTGGTCCTCTCCACTGTGCATTTTGCATGGACACATACACATGCTGTACACATGTACGAAGGGAGAGCAAGCAGGCCCACTTGTCCAGAAAAGATCTAAGATGACAAAGTGTACCGGGTACCTACTGAAAATTTTACTAGTGCCTCCTTTAATTCTGCATGAAAAGCCACCCCCACCCTCTAAATATATACTTTTTTACATAGTAAAAAGAGGGTCCAGACAAAGGACAAAGTTTGGGGCTTCTTTGGAGTACTACTGGATAGATAACATTTTTAAACATCATCTCGATGTGTACACCCAAATTCAGTGGTCAACAACTTAATTAAGCATCTTCTATATTTCCCAATGCATTGGGGCCCCAGCTATATATCTGGTGATTTAGCATATAGTTCAACATATACTGCAATAATACCATGCTTTAGAGTTTATTTATCAGTTAATGTACTATACATTATGTACAATACTAGTAATTGTGCCCTGTGGCATATTTGTGACTAAATACCTTTCTAATGTTTTGCTCAATTTCTCTTTGGTTGTGACTAAACAACCTATCCAGTTATATTTTAGGTTGTGTGTCCTCTCTTATCCATATTGGCAGCTCCTATTTTTTATGTGTGCTTTACTCTTCATGATAGGAGATTCAGACCCAAAAAAAAAAGTGCAGTGGGACTAAATGTTACTCCTTTGTGTTGTAACTGTTGATGTATGCTTTTTTTTTCCTTCTAAAAATGTTCTAGCCTAACTGTACACTGGACCAGGAACATACATTGCATCTATTGAAGGACTTGCATCACCTAATGGCGTGTAACGGTACGAGGAGGAGGAGGAGGAGGGTTACCTTGGCGGAGCGGCGGAGGAGCAAGGCGGGGTGGAGAAGCTGCGGCCTTGGGAGGAGCCACCGATGAGGAAGGGCTTGGGGGCGGCGGAGGTAGGGCCTCTTCTTCTTCCTGGGGGCGGCTGAGTGATGGTCTTGTCGGAGGCGGCGGAGGGCGCCGGTGGCGGCGCTCTGGGGGGAGGCGGCGCTCGGGGGGAG